>OX359285.1:6836730-7436730 GCA_947179155.2 Hedera helix | reverse complement strand
AAACCTTTAGCTTTGACTCTGCTAATCTAGTCTCTACCTCGGCTAAGTTAGCCAATGTGCTCAACGGAGTCCTCATACCCCTGCATCTGCTCCCCCAGATCTGCTATTTGCTCCTTCAGCTCCGTGTTATTGCCAGAGAATAGCATTGTACTGATCTTCCAAATGCTTGTGGGTCAGATTCTCCTCCTCTAAGTGTTGAACTCTATCCTCCAGCTTATCATTCCTGGTAGTTAGTTCCTTGATGATGTCACTGGCAATAGTGTCTATGTCATCAGTGTGAGGATCTGAATTTCAGGATTTCTTTAATAATATCAAATAAGAATTAATTGATATAAAAATATCAAGGTTGTTTAAGTTAATTATTATTTTAAGTAATTTGAAGTGTTTGAAGGAATTTAATTAGTAAATTAAATTTGTGCAGAAATGGTGATGAATTATGTGAATTTAAAATAATTGAAAAGTAAATAAATTGTGTAAATACAATTTATGAAGAATAAAAGAAATTCCAGGTAAATGTACAATAAATTGTACAATTTAATTATTGTGGAAGTACAGAAGTTATGATTTTAAAGGAGGATATGTGATAATGTAAATGCATGAATTAAATATGTATATATATACATTTGTATATATATATATATATATATATATATGTGTGTGTGTTACGTTTAATTAATAATTATAAATGTTATTAATTATGGAAAATTAAAGGGATTAATAATTAAATTAATCCAAATTTAAATAAAAGGCGAATGAGGAAGTTAATAAAATTGTAATTATTGATTTTAGATTTAATTAAGAATTATGGTGGAAATTTAGAAATTAATTGAGAAGGAAAAGTAATTATATAAATTATATAATAATAAATTATATAATTTATATAAGGAAATTAAAATAAGGTATGAAGAAAATAATAATTATATAAATTATATAAGAATAATTATATAATTTATATAAGGTGATTAAATTGAATGAGGATGGAAGAAATTTTATAAATTATATTTTGTGTGAAATGGAAATTATAAAAAGGGATAATTTAATTATATAAATTATATAATTTATATAAGGAAAGTAATGTGAAATGTAAAGAATTGAATAATAAATAAGAAAAAGAAATTTTTTAAGTTATTAAAAATTATATTTAAGTATAATGGAATTATTATGACTTTTATGAAATATAATATTTCGGAAACGGGAACATGTTAATGTAACATGTTGTACAAGTAATGAAGTGAAAAATTATGAGAAATAATTTTTATATGCTATATGTATTAATTTATGATTTTTGGAGGTATAAATTATCTTAAATAATTACATGCATGTCATTATGCGTGTACAAAATTTGTCAAGTAAAATGTCCGAAAAAGGTGTTAATATTATTTATAAATCAATTTATGATTTTTAGCGAATTAAAATAAATATTTTATGTACAATACATAAAATATTTATTACACGAAATAATTACGTAATGTATTAAAATTTGAAATTGTGGCATGAAATTTTCCAGAATCTTCCAAGTTGGTTGCGTGAGAGAGAGAGGCGGTGGAACCAAAGTTTGCCATAAAATTTGGTTAACTTATTTGGTATATAAAAAGCCAACAAAAAGAAAAGAAAAGAAAGGAAAAAAAAGAGAAAAGAGAAATAATAACAAAAACTCTCTCTCTTTTCTTCTTCTACCGTCCGAATCCACCACCGCCACCCGTGAACACCATCTCCACCAAGAGAGGAGTAAATTATGGTGCCATCAAGAGAAGCAACAAGTCTTGTAGGAAGGATTTTAAGGCTCTTTGGAAGGTATAAATCATTTATGGTGATTATTTTAGTATTTTGATACTTAAATAATTTTGTGAAAAAAATAGGAAATAATTTGTATAATTAATTCAAAATAATTTTTGGATGAAGATATGTAAATTATATGATTTTTGGAATGTTTGTGTTGCTGAAATAATGATAAAAATGGAGTTATGTTGCAAAGTTGATGTACTGTTAACTGGCGAAAGAAGGAAGAAGAAAAAGGGTGCCCGCGCATTGCGCGAGCAGGTTTTTATTTTTTCCGCGAAAAGGCTCAAAACGACGCCGTTTTGGGACGCGGAAGAGGGAGCCGCGCATTACGCGGAGGAAATTTCTGGAACAGCTGGGAAACGACGTCGTTTTGGACGTCGGCAGAACAGTAATGCGCGAGCGACCGGCACGGCTGGAAATTACCAGCGTGCCCCTGGTCTTCTTAGAGAATACCGACCGTGCCCTGACCCTCGGTCAATTACGGAAATGCCCCTGGCCAATTGCTTTAATACCGAGCGTGTCCCTAACGTTGCGGTAATTACAGAAATGCCCTCAGCCTTTCTGGAAAATACCAAATATATCCCTAGGGGGGCTGAAATGACGGAAATGCCCCTGGACTTTTCGAAAAATTCCGGATATGTCCCTTTAGCTGCGGAAATTACCAAATTGCCCCCAGAATTAGTTTTTAATGAAATACATGTTTAAAAATTGTTTAAAAATTATAGAAAATTATAGAAAAATACTAAAAATATAGAAATGATGTTTGGGCATTAAATTTAATATTTTTGTAAAAATTTTAAATATTGGGGATTAATATTTAATTGTTTAAATATTAATCTAATAAGGTTACCATTTAGAAAATGGTTAAATAAAATTTTGGGACACCCAGATATGTTAAAATTTATCCGATAAGTCAGGTTGTCCGTATTAGAGGTATTGGATATTAAGTTAAACGAATATTTTAATGAACGAAGTTAATATAATTGGCCATATAAATTAATAATTGGCCTAGAGATGATATTAATTAATTAAATTAATATCATAAGGAGTTAAATAATTATTATTTGATTATTTTATGGTCATAGGTTGTTCGAGAAAGGGTTCTGAGCTAACAATTTAAATAATTGGACGCCAGACAAGTTCTTCAGTCCCTTTTATGTTAAATGTTGGAATGTTATGATATGTAATTCTTGTTTTAACTGCATACAAATTATGTGTTACATGATACGTGATTTATATGACCACAATGTGTATTTTGTGCAACGATATGGATATATATGAGATATATTGCTATAGTAGAAGCACAAGCACATGATGTATGACACACACCAAGCATGATAAGGTATGTACTACGTGAATCATAACTGTTGAACTTGCTGAGCCGTTGTGCTCATTACTTGCTTAATAAATATTTTTGCAGGAAAGAAATAAATTTCAAGAATATCAGATTATGTAGAGACGGATTTTTCTAAGAGGTTGTGAACGTTATAAGTTTATATTATGATTCAAGGTGGATAATTTGTCAAAGTTATATTGATATACTTTGTGTACAGATAAGTTGGATCCAAATATGACAAGTATAGTTTAGATTGTGAACTGTAATTGTTCAACATGAATATTATGATAGAGACTATTATATGTCTGGCTATGAATTACGACATAAGAATATTGTATGGTTATACATGATATTAATTGGTTAATGTTGGGCGTTATGACACCTGTAATATAAAGAATAAGTAAAGGTTGCGATCCAGGGACTAGGATCAAAATGTAAGGATTCTAAATATCCAAATATCTTAATACAACGATTGAATCGGGAAAAAAAAATAAAAAATAAAAAAAATGAAAAAAAAATTATATGAGAATTTTGATAATTGATGATTTTAAATATCAGATAATGGATCAATTAAGGTGGTTAAAGATATATTAACGAACCGAAATTTGGACGTAAGAAAGATAATGCATCATAAATACAAAATTTAAGGTAAGAATATGGGTCGAATTTCGGGGTCGTTACAATCAGCATACTCGGCTGACTCCTCCTCCTTAGACTCTTCAGCGGCTTCATCTGCGTTGTAGGGCCTCATCACTCGAGCTCTGACTAGCTCATCTATCTCCTCCCTCTCAGGATCAAACTCAGGATCCTCCCTCGGTTCAGCCACCAACGGTTGTGCAGTATCCATATGAATATCAATGAAATCCTTTTCAGTTGTGTGACTAGTTTGTCCAATCTCAGGCATCCTACAATCACACAAACAAAACTACATCAGTATCGCAATAAAATATATTCATTGATGAAATGAAAGTATATTTAATTGTGTTACCCCTCGTCTTGATGAATTTTCACAATTCATCTCTTACAACTCCAAATGAGTTGACTCTTCTAAGGTTATATCCTAAAGTTTCGCAACCTAAAGCTCTGATACCAACCTGTGACACCCCCAAATTCGGGATTCATAACCTCGTATTTAGTGCTCACAATCTAATACATAATAACAATTAAAAACATAGTCTTCATTAATCTTAGCGGAATAATACATCACTGTTTCTTACAAAAAAGGAAATACAATCCCAATGTCTTCTAACCTTAACATATATCATACATATCTTAAGGGATTTGCAAAAGATTTACAATATTTAATTAAAATTAAACAGTTACACTAATAGCATGATAATTCTACGCTTTGGCTTTTTCATTTTCTTTGTCCTTCTTGGAGCATTCGGGTTTAACTGAAAAATAGGTCATGATATAACAAGGGTGAGCAACTAACTTACTCAGTAGGTTTAAGAATAGTAAATACAAGATTTGATATATCATGATTGAATGAGAATATCTTCAGAGATTTCAATAATATATAATAATGCTGAAATAACAAGAATCAAATTTCAATTAAAAAAATGATTGAGTCTTTACTGTTGAGTGGCCTCTAAGGACAATGAACTAATACGTAAAGTAAATCAGATATGTATCTGACCCTTTTATTATTTTGGTCTTCGAGGGGATCAGCCTCTTATACTCTATGTATATGCATAACATTCAAACATCTTGCGCAAAGGTCGGTTTCCCGAATATAATCCCCTTATTTAGGGTTGTTCGTTCACAGTCTTACTATAAGAATCCACAGCAACCAATGGTTTGGATAAACTTTTAAAAATATTCAAGTTAATAAATTTATACATGCAGTGTCTAGCCGCAACAATTAGTTTAGACATTCTTAAACAGTTCTTGAATCAAAAAAGCTGTAAAGCTTCAATTGAACTAAGTGTGAATACATAAACAGTATGGATGTAGATTAATTTTAAATAATTAAACAACTTAAAGCTCTTATAAAATAAATACAAGTTTAATTATAGGAAACTTGCCTCGATTGTTAATTACAGCTAACCAATACAATTTAATAGCCTTTAAACAAGCCTAACAATTAGTCGAGTTGATTTTTCAATTAGTATCATATTTAGGTTCATATAATAACCTTTGTACATCTTAATTTATTAACACTTAATCACATAATTAAATAATTAAGGGTATATTAAACACTTTGAAAATATTATTATCATTTGATAATATTTTAATCACATAAAATCTATATTAATCTTTTAATATAGTTTTAACTTCTATCTAATATTATTAATTATTTAATAATATTTTATTAACCTTATAATATTATTAATCATTTAATAATATTGTATTCAATTCTTAATATTATTATTCATTTAATACTATTTTATTTATTTTCTAATATTATTATTCATTAAATAATATTTTATTCATTTCATAATATTATTAATTATTTAATAATATTTTATTCATTTCATAATATTATTATTTATTTAATAATATTTTATTAAGTTTCTAATATTATTAATCATTTAATAATATTTTATTTATTTTTTAATATTATTAATCATTTAATAATATTTTATTCATTTCTTAATATTATTAATTATTTAATAATAATTTATTATTTTCTTAATATTATTAACATTTTATTGATTTTTTAATATTATTAATCATTTAATAGTATTTTATTTATATTCTAATATTATTATTCATTTAATAATATTTTATTAATTTCTTAATTGTACCAATTATTTAATAATATTATAACTATTTAAAACTTATCAATTATTCATATTATATAAAATTATATTTTCTGACCCATTTCGTTTTCAAAAGATTTGACCAAACCCGTTTTCTATGGTCCGACCCGGTTAATAAAGGTAAATTTTCAAGCATTCTAGACAGCCGTTGGGGCAGTGACTCGCAGAATGTTTCACCGCAGCGGTAGGTCGGCGGCAGTGAAACCTACCGTTGCGGCGATAGTTCTATTTTGCCAAAACCCTAATTTTTCACTTTTGATTTATTTGGTTCAATCTTTTATAAAATGAAATATATATATATATCCAAAAGACACAAAATCGGTTTTGGTATCTTCCTAACTTCTTGTTCTTCAATATTTCATGGATCGATCTCCTTTTCGAAAATATTTTTGACATAAAATTCAAGATTGATCAACCTATGGTTTCAAAATTACATGTTTTGTGATAACCTCCATAACTTTCTCATTTTTTCATATTTTTGAGATATTCAAGTTGGGTTATCTTTATAACTCATAAATATAACTTTTTAGCTATCAAATCAAAATCAAATAACCAACTCGTATATTTTAAACTACCATAATATATAGCACGTAGTTAGTTAGAGTTTCTAACGGTAAAGCTCCATATGCACTTATCTTCCATTTACTTTTATACCAAGCATATTAACACATATGTTAAACATTTTAAACTATGAATCTACATATATATCCAAGTTCTAGCATTATAGAGCATCAAAATAGGTTTTGAATCGTTAAAAATATATTTTTATCATTTAAAATATATATCGACCATAGAAAAGAAAAGATGTAAAGAGAAGAACACTTTTAAACCTTTTAGACTTGAATGCTCTTCTTCTTCTCCTTTCAAAATAGGTTATGAGACTATATGACATCTACCAAGTTCCTCTCTAGCAATATATTCAACACTTAAAGTTTTCTGCTCTCAATTATCACTAAAACTCTCCATTTCTCTCTAAAAATGCTAGACAAATGAAATGACCAACCTAATAAAGTTTGGTGAATATCTTATTTATAGAATTTTAGGATTACACCGTTAGCAACACTAATCATATAACATCTAGTCAATTAAGCTCCTAATTAAGATTACTATTAAATTGATGGACACTTGGATTGACTTGTTGATTGACTAGAGTTGGTGAACCACTAAAGCTTTGTGTGTATTGAAGCAACTTTGAGCAACACTTCACCCCATAAGGGGCCCCACTTTGGCCGACCAAATGGTCATTTATTGTCCCATTTTTTATTTATTTTTCCTCTTTATATATGCATAAATACATACATACATACATACATACATACATACATACATACATACATACATACATATATATATATATATACACACACACATATTGACCACTTTTGACTTTAAGTTGGGCTCCACTTTGGATCAATTTAATAATTTTATTAGGCTCATTCATGTAACTTGTTTGGGCTCAATTAATTCATTTCATTGGGCTAATATTAACTAACACATGGTACTTAAAATTAAAATAAACATTGTACTTGTTTAATTATAACATGGACCAATAAATTAACTATGTTCATGGACTACTATGTTAATTTTATTGGACCTAGTTTAAAATTTTATTTGGACTTAAAAATATAATCTAATTAGACTTACTTTAATTAATTCCACTACCTTGCTACATTATTAGATTCATAAATACATACATATATATATATATATATATATATATATATATATATATATATATATATATATATATATATTCATTTGGATATTTCGTCAGGCCTGATAAGGTAATTCGTATTGGGCTAGGCCCAACAGACCGTCAGCTTGGCAGTTTATCATGATGACTCCAAAGTCCGATAGACTTGGGTACAGTTCCTAAATCCATTCGGATAGCAATGACTTATTATACCTAATCCGAATTGGAGTGGGAGTCTTGTATCCTAAGGGATTTAGGATAGTCACTTACCTATTCCATTACTACTTCTCCGACGGACATTCCTAATAGGACTGGTAAGTGTTAAGTAAGTGCTATAAATATCCAGTCAATAGTGGAGGTAAGGGTTACGCACATTATTCTACGATACTAGATACTCAAACCTCCATTGTTGACCTTTCTTGAAACCTTCACTAACACTCACACCGGAGGAGTCCACTAACGGCCTAAGCCGTTAGGACTTTTGTGCAGGTATTCTTCCTGGACGGCCAGCAGGACAGCCGGATAGAATTAGGCGTAAACATTGGCGCTAAAAGGAGGGCCGTATTTAGTAACGAGTGAGCTCTCCATTAAAAATAATTGACATGGAGACATCACAGTCAACACAGAGTCAGGATAACTCAAGGAGGCCACCCCCCACTTAGTCTCACCAGGAGACAATAGCGGAAAAGGAACGTCGGCTCTAGGCAATCCTCGAAAAGAAGAAAGCTTTAGACGTCTAGCAGAAGGAGCTTGATAAACAATGCCGGGAATTAACCGAGGCTGGAGATGACCTTCTGAGCCAGGGAGGCTCGGCCTCCCGCTCGGGTCGCCATGATCACCGAGACGACAGGTACCCAAGATAACGTAAAGGTGGTAAACGGGATCAGGACAGGGAGTCGGCCTGTTCCAGGTCGATTTGGACAAGAGACTTGTGGAAGCGAGCCCAATCGCCTTCCAAGAGAGATCAGGGAGATAAGCGAAGCCACAATAGCCATATTGGGGAATCCTTACCAAAGAAGGTTTCGGATAAGTACTATGGATCCAAGAAGGCCCAGTTCTCCCCATTCTCAAAAGAGTTAGAAGAAGCTAAGATCGACCGAAGCCGCAAAGTACCCACTCTGGAGATGTATGACGGAACAGGAGACCCCCACGATCACACCTACTCCTTCGAGCAAGCCATGCACTTTCATGGACATGATGCTGTGGCGATGTGCCACCTATTTCTATCCACTCTGAAGAAGACTGCTAGAGAATGGGTCACTTCCCTCCCATCCGGGTCTATTAAATCGTGGGAAAAGTTTCAAGAGCAATTCCATACCCACTTCAGGAGCAACAAAAGACGTGCCCGGATGATGACTTCCCTCCTACAAGTAAAACAGAGGCCGAATGAAACTCTTCGGCAGTACGTCAAAAGATTTCGGGAGGCTGTGTCTGAAATCAATGGAATCGACCTGAAGCAGGTAATTCAATTTTTAACCATGGGATTTAATGTGGATAAATCCAGCAGGTTGATCGAGGAGCTCATCTCGAAGGCCCCCGGAACTTTATCAGAGACTTACGAGAAAGTGGATAAGTTCGTGGAATTGGAAGAGGCTCTCGCCAATCTTCGGGGTTCTTCGAGAAACACAGGTGATTTTCACCAGAGAGACCCCGGAGGCGATAGCGCCGAAAATAAATCCAACGGAAACGATAAAAAGGAGAACGACATAAGAGATTCCAACAGGGATCGGCAACAGAAGAATGATCCCCCGAAGGACAGAAGGGGTAATGAAAAGGATTACACGCCCCTGAATACCAATAAAAGCAATATCGTGAAAGAGATAAAAAACGAACCTTTCTATGAAAAGCCCCCGAAGATTCTGGTTTTTGCAAGACAAAAGAACGGGGATAGATACTGCACCTATCATGAAACAAAGGGACATGATACCGAGGAGTGCTACAAAGACTTCCTAGAAAAAATAGGTATGAAGTGGCAACCTCGACTGTTATGTCGCCAATCCCCACCGATAATCGGGCCTTTGATCGCATCGAGCCACCTCCACCAATTACCGAAGCAAGAGGTGTGGTCGATGTCATTTTTGGATGATCAATCTCCGCTCTGTCCAACCGAAAGAGGAAGGCTTTCGGGAGAGAGGTTCATCAAGTGTCCAACAAACCACAAGATATCAAGACTGACCCCATCACCTTTTCCGACGAAGATTACCCATTGGGGATGGTTACTCCGCACCAGGATACATTGGTCATCACAGCTCAGGTTGGAACCATGGACATGAAGAGAATGCTTGTTGATAATGGGAGTTCAGTCGACGTACTCTATAGCCGAGCATACAATCGACTGGACTTGGGGGGTAGGAAGCTGGAGATCTGCAATGAGTCCCCATTATACGAGTTCGGGAATAACCTAGTTGTGACGCCCCCAAATCTGGGCCCACACAGCCCAAACTTGAGTCGTCAAAAGACTACAACAAAATTATTACAACAAAGCACAACGTACAACAATACAGTGTATAATAATACACAACTAAGTCTTCACTATTATTGCCACACTATTTTACAAAACGTGAAAACTATGATAGCTATTCCTCGGACCCTCACTCCATCCCCCGGCTAGACCCTGTTATGTTTTCATCTCCTGTTGAAAAACAATGGAACAAAAGAAATGGTGAGCTCAAATAGCCCAGTAAGAAATATCATGACTAAGATAATGACGAATAAATTATCATTAGCCTTCAACAGTTGAGTTCTTGATAGAATACAATAGACTACAAGGTTTATATCAAAAACTGCAGTTAAATTCTTGAACAATGTTCAGATCAATAATAGCAGCGGAATGAGCAATCTTTTAGAAGAATAATGCAGACTATAATGTCCAGTCGGTTCTCTTTTTAGGAAAAACATCATCAACTTTTATCATTTGAAATACCATTAGTCATGATAATAGAAATTCACAGTTCCTGATCATAATCATGCAAATCAACAGTTCATCTTTGCACTACGGGCAAAGACATTCAATAGAACACCAACGGTCATGATTATACCAGATTAAGCCTTTGGTCATAATCATACCAAACAACAGTTCATCTTTGCACTACGGGCCAAAGAGAACATTCACCACGTGCCATAAAAAACACCGAACAGATGTATCGCCTTTAACCTATTATATCGCCTTTAACCTATCATCTGTTCAACAAATATATCACATCTGTGCCCCCGACCACAGATATTCACAACAGCTTGATTCTTGATGATTAGTACAAATAACAGTGATACAAATGATGAACAGAAGAAACAGAATAAACAATAAGTATCAGAAGTTTACTTTGTGCAGATTCAAATAATGTCCAAATTGTCAACATGATGTGGAGTGAAATTTAAAAATAATATTCAAAATCCACAGTTCAGAATAACGGTTACAGTTCAATAGAAAGGTTCACGTAAATAGGAAGGTTCAGTTGAAATAATGAAGTTCATCTATTATGGAACATATAATATTTTCAGGAATTATAGAAGCAATAGTTCCATAATAAATTTCGATTTAGGAGTATGAAAGAAAATAATAACCCTTACTGTAGCAGGTTTGATTAACAAAAGGTGAAGGAAATTAATACAAAGGGTTATTCACCAACAGGCGGTAATCCGCGCCATAAGTTATTCCCACACTTTAATAGAATTTGAGTACAAAGAGTTATTCACCAAACAGGCGGTAATCCGCGCCGTAAGGTTATTCTCAGAGATTAATAATGAATGAATACGAAAGGTTATTCACCAACAGGCGGTAATCCGCGCCATAAGGTTATTCCCACAATTTAATTCATGAAAATAAATGACACATCTTATGAGTAAGAAAGAAACGATATTATTTTTGAGAATGAAATAATGATAATCCCTTACTTTAACACGTGACTGGATGAGGTTGATTAACTTGAACAGTACACGTACACTTATAGATCTTCACAAATACTCAAGATGACTTAAACACACTTAGAGAGAACTCTCACAAGAAGTATTTAGAGAGAGAGAGAAAGAACAAGTAAGGAAGTTTATGAAAAATCCTTAAGTTAAGGCTTCTATTTATAGCCAAAAATCTTATCATTTCTTTAATCTAAACCATTCATTTAAAGATCATCTTTTAATCTACACCATCCATTTCAAATTTTATATTATCTTTAATCTACACCATTCATTTCATATCACCTAACTTTATATTATAAGCAAATAACTTTATCAATTCAATTATTCAACAATAATTCACACTTTAATCTACACCATTCATTTCATATCACCTAACTTTATATTATAAACAAATAACTTTATCAATTCAATTATTCAACAATAATCCACACTTTAATCTACACCATTCATTTCATATCACCTAACTTTATATTATAAACAAATAACTTTATCAATTCAATTATTCAACAATAATTCACACTTATTCATTATTATGACTAATTGTTATAAATACAGTATAGTTAGCTCTCTGAATTAGATATCAAGTCAATTAATTAATAAAATACAACTGTTTAAATAACATCATAATAGAGATAACAATAATATAAAAGAAAGCATACGTTACTGTGTAATGACAATTATTGATTCAATAATGTGAATTACTGTGCATATGTTACTGTGACAATTATTAGGTTCAATAATTTTAAAAACAGTGCAGCAACAATTATTGACTCAATGATATAAAATACAGTGTAATGACAATTATTAAATCAATAATGCAAAATACTGTGTAACAACAATTATTGAATTGATAATATAAAATATTATGCAGTGACAATTATCGATGAAATGATGCGTAACAGTTACGGTGTCAATTATCAGACCAATAATATGAGACACTATGCAATACCGTGTGTTACTGTAGAGTACCGTGTGCTACAGAAAATACCATAAACTACCGTATGCTACTATTCTTTTATCACCGGTATTTTAACAGTTCCGTTGACTATTTTTATTTAAAAAGGTTATTTCTGTCGTTTTCTATATCCGACAAATATTCCGTTGTGGGGTCCACCAATAATTTGTTATTTCGGTGCCGTCGTACGGCACGAATATTCCCCGACCAAACGAATATTCCCCGACAAAGCGAATATTGTCCGACAAAATAAAATTTGCACATAACATCCTTAACTTTTAACTTTATCGATTTAACCACTTACTGTTTCAAAAAAAATATATATGAAGAAAAATTAAATTTTGTATTTTATAAAATTCGGGGTCTTACAACCTCCCCTCCTTATGAAATTTCGTCCCCGAAATTGACATACCTGGCATATCGAAGAGGTAAGGATACTTAGATTTCATCTCAGATTCTAGCTCCCAGGTCATTTCCTCAGTATCTTGGTTCCTCCATAAAACCTTAACTTGAGGTATAACCTTTGAGCGTAGGATCTGCTCCTTCTTATCCAGGATCTTAACAGGTACCTCCTCGTATGTTAAATCCTCTGCTATAACGTCTGGTTCTAACTCAATGACGTGGTTTGGGTCCTTCACATATTTACGTAACATAGATATGTGAAAAACGTTATGGATGCGAGACATACTTGGTGGTAAGGTTAGTCTGTAGGCTACAGTTCCTATTCGATTGAGGATTTCAAATGGGCCAATAAATCGAGGGTTGAGCTTTCCTCTCTTTCCGAATCTCGTAACCCCTTTCCATGGAGAAACACGTAAGAATACATGATCTCCGACGTTGAAACTTTTGTCTCTCCGATGAAGATCAGCATAACTCTTTTGTCGTTCTTGTGCGGTCTGTATTCGTTGTCGGATCATTTGGATCTTTTCGGTCGTCAAGCGTACCAACTCGGGTCCCAAAAATTTTGCTTCTCCTACCTCATTCCAACATATTGGAGAGCGACACTTCCTTCCATACAAAGCCTCGAATGGAGCCATGCCTATGCTTACTTGGTAACTGTTGTTGTAAGAAAATTTCACCAATGGCAAGTACTTATCCCAACTTCCTTTGAAGTCTAGTACACGAAGTTTCAAAAGATCTTCAAGGGTCTGGATCGTCCTTTCCGATTGTCCGTCCGTTTGAGGATGGTATGCAGAACTAAAACGTAGTTCAGTGCCCATAGCTTTTTGTAGACTGATCCAAAAGCGTGAAGTGAATCTAGGATCTCGATCAAAAACTATGGAAACTGGCATGCCATGCAATCTCACGATCTCATTTATGTACATACCGGCAAGACGTTAAAGTGAAAAGTTTTCTCGTATAGGCAAGAAATGAGCAGATTTGGTCAATCTATCTATGATGACCCAAATTGCATCTAAGCCTTGAGAAACTTTGGGAAGACCTGTCACGAAATCCATATTGATGTGTTCCCACTTCCATTCGGGAACCTCAAGTGGTTGTAATGGACCCTTAGGTACTTGATGCTCTGCCTTGACACGTTGACAAGTTAGGCACCTTGAGATAAACTCTGCAATCCCCCTTTTCATATTGTTCCACCAAAATGTATGTCGAAGCTATCGATATATCTTGGTACCTCCTGGGTGGATTGCAAACGGCGTGTTGTGTGCCTCCATCATGATTTTATGCTTTAATTCAGGATCGTTAGGAACACAGAGTCGAGAGTTGACTAGAAGTATTCCTTTCTCGTCGATTCTTGCTTCGGGAATGGCACCTTCTTGTACTTTCTTTATTATGTTTATCAGTTCCGGATCGGTAGCTTAAGCAGCTTTAATTTTATAGATTAAAGCTGGTTTTACTCGCACGTGAGCAATCTTCGAGTGGGTCCCTGGTGTCTTTAGCTCTATCTCCATCTTTTGCAAGTCGTACAAAATACACTTTTGTGTTGTCAGCAATGCACTTGTACTCGCATAAGATTTTCTGCTCAAAGCGTCAGCTACAACGTTCGCCTTTCCCAGGTGATACTGGATTGTGTGGTCATAATCCTTCAACAGCTCAAGCCAACGTCGTTGTCGCATGTTGAGTTCCTTCTGGGTGAAGAAATACTTGAGACTTTTATGATCTGTATAGATATCCACTTTTTCTCCGTACAAGTAGTGTCTCCAGATCTTCAACGCGAAAACGACTGCTGCCAACTCTAGATCATGAGTAAGATAATTTTTCTCATAATCTTTGAGTTGTCGAGAGGCATAGGCTATAACCTTTCCATGTTGCATAAGGACACAGCCTAAACCTTTGCCTGAAACATCGCTATAACGAATTTTCCTGATCCTGATTGGAATGGTCAGAACAGGAGCTGAAACAAGTCTCCTCTTGAGTTCTTGAAAACTCTTCTCGCATTCCTCGCTCGATATAAGTTTTGTACTAGAATGAATGATACCGATATCTAGTAATTAAACTTTCAACTCTTGGTGTTCTATGGGAGCCATTTGGTATGGGACTTTAAAAATGGGCTTAGTGCCGGGTTCAAGATCGATACAGAATTCAATTTCACGGTTTGGGGGTAAGCAAGAAAGTTCCTCAGAAAAAAAAACGTCAGGAAACTCATTAACAATGGGAATATCATTCAAGTTTGACGTGTTTTTGTTCAAATCAGTAATATGAGCTAAAAAGGCTCGACATCCGTTTTTTTTTATTTAATAAACGAATGGCTTTATGGCTAGAAATAACAGTTATAGATTTCAATGGTTTAGTTACTTGAATTTGCATGACAAGTTGATTAGGAATATGAAAACTAATAATCTTATGAAAACAATCAATTTTAGCATGATTGGTAGTCAACCAATCAATTCCTAGAATCACATCAAATTCATGCATCTCCAAAGAAATAAGGTCAACAGATAATGTGAGGTTGTTGATTTGAACTAGGCAAGATTTATAGATAGTAAGTGTAATAGGTATTTCTCCCAATGAGGTTTCAACTGATAAGACAAGATTTAAGTTTTCAATAGTCAAATTTAAATGTTGAGTACATATAGGTGAGATAAAAGAGTGGATAGAGCCAGTATCTAATATGGCATAGACTTCACGAGAATTTATGAATAGCTTACCGGTTATCACCTCATTCGGTTTCTTGACTGTTATCGTCAAATCGAATCCCGAATACTTCATTCGGGTCTTCACGTATTTCAACCATGGGAATACCACTGAATAATTTTCTAGCAAACTGTTTCTCGGGTTCATCAACTTCATCAGTAGTAAGGTACCAATGATTTCCATTAAAATAGTATTTTCGATAGACTGCAGTTTCCACGATAGTGACTAACTTAACCTGAATTCCTCTAAATTGTAACGCCCAAAAGTATAAAAATATCATTTTTAAATAATCTTGAAAATCATAGCTGGAACACCATAAATCCCAAAGACTAATATGAAAAGTCCATATATTCTGATCCTTTGTTATAGAGCATAACCAGGTGATATGACTCTCCCAATTAGTGAGTAAATTAAAGGCAATAATTTCCGCAAGTTCATTACTTCCTTTAATTGCTTCTAAGAATGGATCTGGAACGATTGTAGTAGAGCTTTCACCTTCATCCTTACTGGATAGAACACGCATAATTTTTGCCTTAGGCAAATGATTCAACTCTGAGTTTGTAAGAAGATTATTCGTCGCCTCTTGTTTTGCAGCTACATTTGTTTCGGTAATTTCATAGTTAACCTCCTGATTTCCAGATGCCATACTAAACTGTTGTCACAAAATAAATGTTAGTTCAAATAAACTGACTCATCACTTCATATCTCTATATTCAAATCAACTCATTAGATAATAAAATCTATTTTAGGTAGGACACACTAGTGACTGATTCTATTCGTCTCTCCCCTCCTAGTTCTACCCCAGATCTCCATTAAAGACCATATCCCTAAGCTCTGATGCCAACTATGACGCCCCCAAATCTGGGCCCACACAGCCCAAACTTGAGTCGTCAAAAGACTACAACAAAATTATTACAACAAAGCACAACGTACAACAATACAGTGTATAATAATACACAACTAAGTCTTCACTATTATTGCCACACTATTTTACAAAACGTGAAGACTATGATAGCTATTCCTCGGACTCTCACTCCATCCCCCGGCTAGACCCTGTTATGTTTTCATCTCCTGTTGAAAAACAATGGGACAAAAGAAAGGGTGAGCTAAAATAGCCCAGTAAGAAATATCATGACTAAGATAATGACGAATAAATTATCATTAGCCTTCAACAGTTGAGTTCTTGATATAATACAATAGACTACAAGGTTTATATCAAAAACTGCAGTTAAATTCTTGAACAATGTTCAGATCAATAATAGCAGCGGAATGAGCAATCTTTTAGAAGAATAATACAAACTATAATGTCCACTCGGTTCTCTTTTTAGGAAAAACATCATCAACTTTTATCATTTGAAATACCATTAGTCATGATAATAGAAATTCGCAGTTCCTGATCATAATCATGCAAATCAACAGTTCATCTTTGCACTACGGGCAAAGACATTCAATATAACACCAACGGTCATGATTATACCAGATTCAGCCTTTGGTCATAATCATACCAAATAACAGTTCATCTTTGCACTACGGGCCAAAGAGAACATTCACCACGTGCCATAAAAGACACCGAACAGATGTATCGCCTTTAACCTATTATATCGCCTTTAACCTATCATCTGTTCAACAAATATATCACATATGTGCCCCCGACCACAGATATTCACAACAGCTTGATTCTTGATGATTAGTACAAATAACAGTGATACAAATGATGAACAGAAGAAACAGAATAAACAATAAGTATCAGAAGTTTACTTTGTGCAGATTCAAATAATGTCCAAATTGTCAACATGATGTGGAGTGAAATTTAAAAATAATAGTCAAAATCCACAGTTCAGAATAACGGTTACAGTTCAATAGAAAGGTTCACGTAAATAGGAAGGTTCAGTTGAAATAATGAAGTTCATCTATTATGGAACATATAATATTTTCAGGAATTATAGAAGCAATAGTTCCATAATAAATTTCGATTTAGGAGTATGAAAGAAAATAATAACCCTTACTGTAGCAGGTTTGATTAACAAAAGGTGAAGGAAATTAATACAAAGGGTTATTCACCAACAGACGGTAATCCGCGCCATAAGTTATTCCCACACTTTAATAGAATTTGAGTACAAAGAGTTATTCACCAAACAGGCAGTAATCCGCGCCGTAAGGTTATTCTCAGAGATTAATAATGAATGAATACGAAAGGTTATTCACCAACAGGCGGTAATCCGCGCCGTAAGGTTATTCCTACAATTTAATTCATGGAAATAAATGACACATCTTATGAGTAAGAAAGAAACGATATTATTTTTGAGAATCAAATAATGATAATCCCTTACTTTAACACGTGACTGGATGAGGTTGATTAACTTGAACAGTACACGTACACTTATAGATCTTCACAAATACTCAAGATGACTTAAGCACACTTAGAGAGAACTCTCACAAGAAGTATTTAGAGAGAGAGAGAAAGAACAAGTAAGGAAGTTTATGAAAAATCCTTAAGTTAAGGCTTCTATTTATAGCCAAAAATCTTATCATTTCTTTAATCTAAACCATTCATTTAAAGATCATCTTTTAATCTACACCATCCATTTCAAATTTTTTATTATCTTTAATCTACACCATTCATTTCATATCACCTAACTTTATATTATAAACAAATAACTTTATCAATTCAATTATTCAACAATAATTCACACTTTAATCTACATCATTCATTTCATATCACCTAACTTTATATTATAAACAAATAACTTTATCAATTCAATTATTCAACAATAATTCACACTTATTCATTATTATGACTAATTGTTATAAATACAGTATAGTTAGCTCTCTGAATTAGATATCAAGTCAATTAATTAATAAAATACAACTGTTTAAATAACATCATAATAGAGATAACAATAATGTAAAAGAAAGCATACGTTACTGTGTAATGACAATTATTGATTCAATAATGTGAATTACTGTGCATATGTTACTGTGACAATTATTAGGTTCAATAATTTTAAAAACAGTGCAGCAACAATTATTGACTCAATGATATAAAATACAGTGTAATGACAATTATTAAATCAATAATGCAAAATACTGTGTAACAACAATTATTGAATTGATAATATAAAATATTATGCAGTGACAATTATCGATGAAATGATGCGTAACAGTTACGGTGTCAATTATCAGACCAATAATATGAGACACTATGCAATACCGTGTGTTACTGTAGAGTACCGTGTGCTACAGAAAATACCATAAACTACCGTATGCTACTATTCTTTTATCACCGGTATTTTAACAGTTCCGTTGACTATTTTTATTTAAAAAGGTTATTTCTGTCGTTTTCTATATCCGACAAATATTCCGTTGTGGGGTCCACCAATAATTTGTTATTTCGGCGCCGTCGTACGGCACGAATATTCCCCGACCAAACGAATATTCCCCAACAAAGCGAATATTGTCCGACAAAATAAAATTTGCACATAACATCCTTAACTTTTAACTTTATCGATTTAACCACTTACTGTTTCAAAAAATATATATATGAAGAAAAATTAAATTTTGTATTTTATAAAATTCGGGGTCTTACACTAGTCCGTATAGCGGGGACGATTGAATTGCTTGTGATCTTCGGGACAGCCTCGAAGCAAGCTTCCATTATGGTCCGTTTCTATGTAGTTCAAGTAGAAAGTAACTACAACGCCATCTTGGGAAGAATAACATTGTCGACACTGAAAGCAATAACCTCAATCCCTCATTTGAAAATGAAATTTCCAAGCAAAAATGGGATCGGGGAATCAGCCGGCGATCAGGATCTTTCCCGAAAATGTTATCTTCAGACCATCCAGACATCCCCTATCAGCGAAAATAAGCAGAAAGCCACCATGAAGATAGAGCTTGAACCTTTCACCGAAGGATGTACCGAGCCAATAGCAACACCTGCCGAAGACACAGTTGAGGTTCCATTATTTCAAGAAGATGATGAGAAAACCATACAGATTGGAACCGGCCTTCAGGAAGACATCAGAATCTGGCTGGTCGCTCTCTTGCATGAGTAGTCGGACATCTGTGCATGGGTCCCGGCCGACATGCCAGGCATTGATAAGACCGTGGTCGTGCACCAACTAAGTGTGAGCCCAAGCTCAAAACCCATCAAGTAGAAACGAAGGAATATAGCTCCTGAAAGACAAAAGGTAACTGACGAAGAAATTGATAAACTTTTGGTTGCTAACTTCATTTTTGAAATTACATATCCAGAATGGCTCACCAATGTGGTGCTGGTTAAAAAGCATAATGGGAAGTGGAGGATGTGTGTGGATTATATAGATCTGAATAACGAGTGTCCTAAAGACTGCTACCCTCTCCCAAGCATCAACCAGTTAATAGACTCTACGTCGGGACATACAATAATGAGCTTCCTGGATGCTTTCTCAGGGTATAATCAAATCTCCATGCTTGAAAGCGATATACCGAAGACAACTTTCATCACCCACCGAGCCATCTATGCGTACAAAGTCATGTCATTCGGCTTAATCAATGTCGGAGCCACTTACCAGGGAATGATGAACAGAGTATTCCGTGACCAAATCTGGAGGAACATGGAGGATGTGGATGACATGATCGTTCGTAACATGAAGAAAGAAGACCATTTATCAGGCCTAAAAGAATGCTTCGAGAATGTTAGATCCCACAACATAAGACTTAACCCAACAAAGTGCAATTTTGGCCTCGGGTCAGGTAAGTTCTTAGGATATATGGTTAGCCTAAGAGGGATAAAGGCAAATTTCGAAAAGATATCGGTTATCCTAGAAATGCAGCCTCTGAAGACTTTCAAAGAAGTTGTACGGTTGATAGGGAGGTTGGCAGCTCTTTGTCGATTTGTGGCTCGCTTAGCTGAAAAGTGCCTCCCTTTCTTCGGCACTTTAAAGGGAGCTCAGAATCATAAGGAATTTCTCTGGACTGAAGACTGCCAAAAGGCTTTTGATCAGATTAAAAGGTATATCTCTTCTCCCCGAATACTTAGTAAAGCCCTCGCTGAAGAAGACCTACAACTGTATTTGTCTGCCACATCTTTGGCAATTGGGTCAGCCTTAATAAGGGAAGATTCTGAGGGACAGAAACCTATCTATTACGTAAGCCATGCTCTTCGGGATGCCGAAATGAGATATCCAAATCTAGAGAAGTTGGCTTACGCGTTAGTCATTTCTAGTCGAAAGCTCCGACATTATTTTCAGGGGCGGACTATCCTCGTCCTCACTGTTCAGCCTCTTCGGAAAGTTCTCTACAGGCCAAAATCATCGGGTAGATTGGCAGCTTGGGCTATAGAACGAAGCCAATTCAACATAGAATTTTTCCCTCGGACGGCTATCAAAGCTCAAGCGCTCATTGACTTCATCATTGAATGCTCCTTTCCCGATGAATAAGAAAAGGAAACCTCGGATAGTCCTGGCACTATAGAGACTCCCGAAGAAATGGTATGGACATTGTTCGTAGACAGATCTGCTACTGGAACAAGAAGCGGGGCAGGCGTAATCCTCACCTCACCGGAAGGCTTTAAAGTGCAACAATCAATATGGTTTGGGTTCAACACCACTAACAATATAGCCGAGTATGAAGCATTAGTGGAGGGATTGAAACTGGCCCGAAGCTTGGAAGTGAAGAACTTGGTAATTTACAGCGATTCCCAACTGGTAGTAAAACGAGTCTTGGGGGAGTATGAAGCAAAAGAGGTTCACTTACAGGCATATCTTCAACTGGTACGGTCATTGTTGGCATTTTTTCCGAAATATCAGATTATAGGCATGGTCAGATCAGAAAATACAATGGCCGATGGCCTTTCCAAATTGGCAGCCACCGATCAAGGGGAGTTAGACGGAGCGGTATATTTAGAAGATCTTCAGCATCTGAGCACTATGGTTCAGACAGTAATGGATATTGGACAAGAAGAATCTTGGACAACCCCAATCTTTAAATTCCTTCTAATATGGGAACTACCCAAAGATAAGTCTGTGGCCCAAAGAATAAAATACAAGTCCTCCAAATACTGTATCATAAATGATCAGTTATATCGACGATCTTACTCTTCCCCATTGCTTCAGTGTCTCGACCCAAGGGAATCCGATTACGCTCTTCGGGAAGTTCATTAAGGAATTTGCGGAGACCATGTGGGAGCAAAGGCACTTGCACATAAAATTTTGCGACAAGGATATTTTTGGCCGACCATGCTCGAGGATGCTAAAGACTTCGTCAAAAAATATCACAAGTGTCAAATTTTTGCATCCGTCCCACATCAACCTCCCGAAGAACTCGCTCCGATACTCTTTCCGATACCCTTTGTCGTCTAGGGAATAGATATCTTGGGCCTGCTCCCACAAGGTAAGGGATAAGTGAAGTTTGTGGTCGTGGCCATCGACTATTTCACTAAGTGGGTAGAAGCCAAACCACTCGCCAGAATCACCGAGCACACATGTCTCCAATTTTTCAAAGAGCAAATAGTCTACCGGTTCGGCATTCTGATGATTCTAGTCTCGGATAATAGGATTCAGTTCGTCGGCAAGATATTCGAAGGATTCTTAGCCGAACTTAACATTCAGCATCCTAGGACTTCGGTAACTCATCCACAAGCAAATGGTCAAGTAGAAGTTACCAACAGAACACTTCTTCACGGCATAAAAAGAAGATTGGAAGATGCGAAAGGTGCATGGCCCTATGAGCTTTTACATGTTCTCTGGGCCTACCGAACAACTCCTCAGACTACCACTAGGGAGACACCCTTTAAGTTGGCCTATGGTTCCGAAACCCTGATACCTATTAAGATCAGGGTGCCTACACCCAGAGTCCTAAACTTCGACGATGTTCTCAATAGCGAAGGACTTCGGCTGAACCTCCGCTTACTGCAAGAGGAGCGCGATTCAGTGGTCCTCAGATTAGCTACCTATCAACAACGAACTGCCCGACACTTCAACAAAAAAGTCAAAAACAGGTCCTTCAATGTGGGTGACCTGGTCCTTCGGCAAGTTGAGGCATCCACACTTCAGGAAACTGGTAAATTGATGCCTACATGGGAAGGTCCATTTTTAGTGATCGAAGTGTTGAGGGTTGGAACTTACAAGCTTCAGTGCATGGATGGAAAATGTGTTCCAAATACTTGGCACGTCGTTCGGCTTCGTAAGTATTATCAATAGTCCACATTTTGTACTTAGTCAAATTTTGAGGCTAAATTTGAAGCCGATAGGATTTGTACTTAGATTATTTTGTCAAGAGGCTATGTTTTTAGCCGATACATGTTATCTTTTTGATATTAATGAGACTCTTTTACATCTTCTTTTGGTATTACTGTTTTGATACAAGTTTTTTAAAATTCATCCCCTATCCTCCTCGGATCTACATCCGATTAGACTAGCAGGGGGCGAAGCAGTATAAGTAAACAGTTATGCACATAGATGATAAAACTAAACTCATGAGAAAAGATAAAGTATAATCATTCAATTTCTAAAATCAGAATTGAAAATAATGAAGTCTTCGAGAATTACAAAAATTAAAGGAAAAAATAAATCAATCTTCGGGAATAACAATTTCCAGCTGATCGGGATCATGCCCCTTCTCCCTGACAAGTTCTCGAGCAAACTCGAAGCCGTCATTGAACTCATTCACCACAGATGCATAAATGTCAGTTTCAAAATCATCCGAGGTTTTATCGTCTATGACCTTCTACTTAAGCACGGGAGTTAAGACACTCGGAGAAGCGGAGGCTATCGGTCCCTTTAACCAATCGGCTTTTCTAGTAGCCCAACCTTCGATGATCAGCTCGATGTTGTCCTTGAGGTTCTTTATCTAATCAGTCTGAAGCTGGATAATGCTTTTCGATTGAACAAGGAGTATCTTTTGGCTCTGGAGTTGGGCTTCGAGCTCAATCTGGTTTTTCTCTAGAAGGACTTTCTTGAGCTCCTTAGCTTCGACCAAATCCATTGCCTGAGCCTTTTTTCTCTCCTAGTCGAGCAATTGTGCCTTTAGAGAGCCGATTTCCTCATCCTTTTCAATTCGAATCGCCCGCATCTCTTCATAGTCCTTTTTCATGATGTGGAAGGCGTCATGAAGAGTTTTCAGCTGGTCCTTGGTCTTCTGATGATTTTTCAAAGCATCAGCACGCCCTTTGTCACTATCCTCGACTCTTCTCTCTAGAACCTTCTGCTCATCCGACACTCGCAGGAGAATAGCATTCCCCTGGGAAAAGATGTTCAAGTTATTTAGCAAAAGAAGGACTGCTGTAAATTAAGATCGAAAAGCCATGAAAGGGGAAAGTCTTACCTTTGCATGAAAAGGGAATAGCATATCCATCAATGTTTTCAGATCAGCATCCTCGTACCCGATTGTGGTGAAGGAAACCATCGAGGAATGCAAATTTCTTGGTGGTGGTCCACCCTCGGATCTCCCCTCTTCGGTCACCGTTGGAGGATTAACAGGTCCTTTTTGCTTTTTGCGTAAAGGATCCTGCTCCTCGGTGACATCTTGCTCGATCGTTTGAGAAGGAACGACCACATCTTTCTGTTGTTCAAGGATGGCAAGATCAGAAGGTGGGTTGTTTGCAGATCTGGGGGGAAGCGGAGCTCGTTCGGCTCTTGCCTCTAAGGAAGACTTCAACACCAACCTTCTTCTTTTCTTTGGTTCACTCGTCCTCGGCTCTTCAGAGGCAGTTGCCCCTCCCCTGGCGGGTTGAACATTATTAGTTATTGGGGAGGGCTCCGTCCTCGCCTCAGTAATTATTGGTTCTTCAGCTGGGCCTTTCGACTTTCCAGCCTTAAGATTGCGGGCTTCCTTCAGCTTCTCGGTGGCACTTAGTTTGCCCCTCGAGACACCGGTTGCCTCGAGTATGGCTTCATTATCGGGATGTCTTCCTTAATCGGCCACTGTAACACAATCAGAACAAGTAAGTATTTCAAAAATTCAAAGTCAAGCAACAAGCATAGCTGGAGACTTACAGCCGAAGGAATACAACCACTCTTGACCATTAAGGAGATCCTGGTTCCACTTCACAGATGGTCTCTTGGAGTACAAGACATCGAACTCTTCCAACCTTGATTGGGTGATCCTCTTCGGATTCAGCTGGTCTTTGTTCGGGTCAGCCCAAGGTCCGACCATCTCAGTGTCCGGTCCCTTAATGAAGAATCAGTCCCTGTGTCATCCCTTATTACTTGAGGGGGTCTCCATTAGGGTATCCCTTCCGAGGTTCTTTATTACTTAGAAAAACCTCTTTTCCTTTTTATTTGTGATGGAAAAGAATTGAAAGAAGAAATCTATGGCTGGGGGGGGGGTCGACTCAGATGTACAGAAAGCGATGAAACTGTTCAGGTGGATGAAAGAATTGGGGGATAATTGATTCAGGCTAAGCCCCGTTGTATGAAATAACTCCAATACGAAGGGGCAAATAGTGAATCGGACCCCGAAGATCAGCGTCTGTCTATGAATGGGAATTCATCCCCCCTCGAGCTGATAATACATTCTCTCCCCAGCCCCGAGTCTTTTGATTTCATACGAATTTAAGATATAAAATTCTGTTCGGGCTAAATCGAAGTATTAGTTTCGGATAGAAGAAGGAATGTTGCCTACTCTATACTGGATGTTAAAATATTTGCTCATGTTGTATTCTTCTACATCCCTCATCTGGGTGACGACTATGGGTTTCCACTGTTGACCCTCTAGGATCCCCGGTTCGACAACAGTGACCTCGTCTTCAACCCGGGAAGACGAAGCTTGTGCTCTCGTGTTTTGTGTACTCCTAACCATGGTGAAGTATTTAGGAACAGAAGGCAAAGAACTTACTTGATTTAGAGAGGAGGATCGATGGAATGACGATCGGAGGAGAGCAGAGCTTGAACGATGGAATTTCGACTGGGATGGGAGTTTATCTCTCTCAAGCGTCTTTTCTTCTGAGACAGCGGCTTCCGATAAAAATGACGATTGAAGTGACCTTTCTCATCTTATTTAGCACTGTAACGGTCCAGATGAGAGTGATCTAACGGACGGGGCGCATTTGCAGTATTTATAGTAACATAATAAATGCTCCTTCCCGCATGCACTGTGCTAGGAGTTCAGCACCATTTTTTGAAATTCGAAAGTAGTTGTAATATGAAACGTCTGTGTAGGCTATTGGGCTGGATTTGTTGGGTTGAATAACAAAGCAGTGGGCTTGATTGGTACATAGGGTCCAAAGCCTGAAACCCTGTTTACAAAGGCCCAAGGTCTCATCGATGACTATCCCTTCGATCTGATACCTCCAGGTTCTCAAAGGAGTTTTCTCTTCGGTCTGATACCTCTGGGTTCTCAAATGAGCTTTCTCTTCGGCTTGGTACCTCCGGGTTCTAGAAGGAGTTTTCTCTTCGGTCCGATACCTCCGGGTTCCCAAGTGACTTTCCCTTCAGTTCGATGCTTTCTAGCTCTCGAAGGAGTTTTCCTCCTCTGTTACGTTGCCCCTAGATTTATATGTAACTATTAATGAGGATTTGCCTTCGGTCTGATATTTCTGGTGTCCATACATTTGGAGTCCCGAAGAGTTAATCTATCTATGGATCTGTCCGCTTACATATATCTTCATAATGTTTTATTCTACTCCTCCAGCACATTTATATACTGGAGGAGTATGGGGCAATGTTAGGATGGATATTTCGTCGGGCCTGATAAGGTAATTCGTATTGGTCTAGGCCCAACGAACCGTCAACTTGGCAGTTTATCATGAGAACTCCAAAGTCCAATAGGCTTGGGTACAGTTCCTAAATCCATTCGGATAGCAATGACTTATTATACCTAATCCGAATTGGAGTAGGAGTCTTGCATCCTAAAGGATTTAGGATAGTCACTTACCTATTCCATTACTACTTCTCCGACGAACATTCCTAATAGGACTGGTAAGTGTTAAGTAAGTGCTATACATATCCAGTTAATAGTGGAGGTAAGGGTTACGCACATTATTCTACGATACTAGATACCCAACCCTCCATTGTTGACCTTTCTTGAAACCTTCATTAACACTCACACCGTAGGAGTCCACCAACGGCCCAAGCCGTTAGGACTTTTGTGCAGGTATTCTTCCAGGACGGCCAGCAGGACAGCCTGACAGAATCAAGCGTCAACAGTAACTATATAATTAATTCATACAAAAAATTTAATTCATTGATAATCATTTAATAATCATTATTATAATGTACTTAGAATTCGTAGTTATTACACGATCGTGTGTATTATCTATTTAAGACAAAAAGAAAAATATTACAATTGAATGGCTAATAACACCTTTTTGATTTTGTATTTGTTAATTTGTTATTTTACTTTTTTGTTCTTTCATCTTATTTGTTTATATGGACTATGTCATGTCACAAATATCTACATCATTATTTTTAGTTTAAAGAAAATAATTTAAAAAGCCAGCTCAGATTAAATAGACGGTCAAATTTGGTTAACTAACATTTGTTAAAAAATATATGAAAATAAATTCTCTCTCTCTTGATTTTGATGTTTAATTGAAAAAATTTGAACTTAGTTATTTAAAATAAAAAATAAGCGTAAATTGGTTGATTTTTAACGTCGTTTACCCTTCTAGAAAAATCAATTAAAAATTGAACTAATCCATCTAGTCATATCAAAACAATAGAAAAGGGAAAAAATAAATAACAAAGAATACGAAATTGATAGTAAAAAGCAATAAATAAAATTGAAATAAAAAACAAACGTGAGAAAGTAGCATTCAAATAACGTTTATGTGTTGGGAATTGAACGTGACCTCATTAAAGTGATAACTATAGATAAGGAGAGAAGAAAAAGGAAGAAAATATGAAAAGTTAAAGATAAAAAAAGGATAAGTTTATATATATAATAATCAAATATTATACTAAACACTATATTTATTTATATTATTAAAAAATAAGATATGATACAGATTTTAATGTCGTACCCTATTTTTTAATAATATAGATGAATATAGTATTAAGTGTAGTATTTGATTATTGTGTGTGTATACTTATTCGTTAAAAAAATGACATAAAGGTGCGAAAGTTAATCCATTTATTGGATTGAAATTTAAAAGAAAAGTTAAAATTATTATTTTTCAATTAATAGTTGTATTGCTTGATTGTGTAATGAGGTAAATTTATCTCTTTTTTGAAAAGTTTTTGGCCATTCACAATTGTGATAGAGCTTTACAAATAGTTAGCACTAAATGTAACTATCGATAAAATATCCAACTTTATAATATAGATATAATTTATTAATAGTTCAAACTTATGTTCTCTATGCTATGTTAAAAGCATTCTTTATATTACAAGAAATTTGCTCAATTTCAAAAACCTAATTTCTTACAAAAAATTTATCGTTGAAATCAATAATTTTTTTACAAAATTTTTGTTATTGTCAAGTATGAAACCTTCATTTGGCGCCAATATATATTCTCTACAATAGAATTTCCATCAACTTTGCTAAAATTCAAAAAGATTAAGATTTTATTTGGTAGTAAAATTTCGTGAGAGTGGATAACTCTATGAAGATCAAGGGCTGAGCCAAAGATCAGCTCTGCGGGCTGTAGCTCGGCCCTAATAAAAAATTATCCTCACTTTTTAAAAATTATAGTTCTAAATTTTGACATTATAATATTCTTAATCCGTTTTAATTAAAATTTCTGACTCCGTCATTGATAAAGATCATTTTTGAAGGCACTCGAACTTAAATACAAGGTCAACTAACTCATTCTTGAAGGATGGTTTGTTGAGTATAATCTTTTGCAGACAAGTGGAAGAGAGGAGAAGAAAAGGGACGACGACAACAAAGAAAGGAAAAGATCAAAAAGGAGCTAGGAAAACACGAGCAGAATGAAATAGCAACTATTATAAATAAGAAGGGAATTGATATTTTCATAAGATCTCTATCACATAGGTGTCAAATCTATTTCCTATTCACGTGAGAATGATCTTGTGCTGCTATTATTTTTACTTGTAAAAAAATTAATTTACTAAATAAATTGTCATTTTCAACAAATGGTTTGATTTCAACGGTTAATACACTAAAAAATAAGCATACACTTTAAAACAAAACAAGGGTTTTATTACGCTTCATAGTTTTATTTCCTTAAATATTTACAATATCCAAGCCTATTATTTAAATTTTTAAAAAGGTATGTTATAATAGTGTGTTAGTGCTCTGTATAAAAACTAATATTTAAATAATTAATCAACAAAAATGTAAATCATTAATTTTATTTTTATATCAAACTCCATTAAGAGACCTGGTGGCGGGACAGCCCAGCCCAAGGCCCAACCACCCATGGACCGAGGTAGATAGTTAGTTCTTTACTCTCTCTTACCCAAACAGAAGAATTGGAAAATCTTATTTACTTCTCTCTCTCTCTCACTCTCAAAAAGCTCACGCAGTCTCTTCTTCTCCATCTGAAAAGCCATAACCCAATTAGGGTACCAAATTTTAATTCAGTTCTGGACAAGAAAAATTGTACTAAATCAGTACAATTAGTTTTTAATAACAGGGGCTTTTAATAATTGCAGGTTTCCTGAGTTAAATGAAGATGCAACTGACTCTCGAATTTGGGTAATTGTTCCTTTATTTCAATTCTTCAAAAGTTTTTGGTACTGCCATAATTTTTAGTCATTTTTCTTGATTTATGTTTTTCAGTATAAATTATACGTGTATTCTTATGGTTTTAAAAGTATCGTGGCGTTTTTGTTTTTTTTGTATCAATTTTGTTGAGCTCTAGTTCAGTATATACCTTTGAATATAGAAGTGCTTAGATGGACTATGAGAATTGAAGGCTTTCAACAAAAATTAAACTTTTAGTACGTGTATATTGTTATTGTTTTAATTTTTAATGTTGTTTGTGTTGTTATTTAAACCTTCAGAAGTTTAATTGAAATTTGGGTTATTAATTTATTATTGTATAGGTAATATTAGGATATGTGGATTGATACTAAATGGCTGTCCAATATGGATTGGTGGGATATGAGATTGGAGCCAAATAATGATTATTATGGTGCCTAGGGTATTGTTAACTATGGAATAAAAGTCATACATGAGTAAGAAATATGGAGATAGATGTTTTGTTATGTCAATGTCTTTCATACTCTTATTTCACATTCTTGATCAATAGGTTATTCATATACCTTTCTCTTTATTTGATGACCTTGAATTAAAAAAATCTTTGCTTTATTATTTTTTTTTAATATAGTGGAGGATTGGAGCTTCTTTGTGACTCTGTAAAGATCCATAATGTCAATGTCGACCTACAAGCTGGAGAAGAGAAGGTGAACTTCTATCTTTATGAAGCATATGTTATATTATCAGTCTTCATATGTTTACTCAAAATAGCATTGTGATTTTTTCCACCTATATGGTACAGTTAACCATGAAAGACTTGCTTGCTTGGGTGCAAACCAATTTGATCAAGGAGCGGCCTGAAATGTTTTTGAAGGGAGATTCTGTGTAAGTTCGAAGATTCTTCCATGTCCTTAATTTGGTGGTGGTGCCTAAAACATGTCACAAGCAATTGGTTGGATAGTGCCATTTAGTTCGGGTTTATCTGTTTATGTAGATCATATTCATCCATCTTGCTTTGATGTCTCCATTCAAGCATCATTAATGTAATGCATAAGTTTTATTTATGTAAAAATACAGCTTGATAGACTATAGTTTTGAGTCCTGGATGACAGCCTGATAAATATGCATGCCTCATTCTTATTTTTCCCTTCAACATCCAGCTATGGCATGCAACTTTATAGAAGACGTGTCATTTTGCTAAAGCCATTAGGTTTTCCTATTTGTCCATTCATAAAAGGAGAATATTTTTTTAGATTAAACAAGAAGAGGATTGCATGCACCAACTCTCCTATAGGACCAGCAATAACTGTGAATAAATTTGCAATGACCAACATGACTATCATACTGTTGTGTGTGCACATGACTTTACATGTTTGCTTGACAATCCTTTTGTCTGAGAATCCTTGTGCAGGAGACCTGGCGTTCTGGTTCTTGTAAATGATTGCGATTGGGAACTGAGTGGTCAACTCGATACAACACTAGAAGAGAAGGATGTGGTAGTGTTCATTTCAACATTGCACGGAGGATAGAGTCAAAATAATGGTTTCCATAAACGTTATTTTTAGTAAAATATCTATGTGAGACTACTCCCGTCTTCTGTATGCTTCATTAATAGAGTTGTTATACTCGGAAGCATATATGTTTTTGAACACACCATTGTATTGCTTTAATATGATTGGCAGAACGAAATATATGAGATACTGATGTGTAGCATATATGTTTTTGAACACACCATTGTATTGTTCAACAAGCTGCATTACTTTCTCTTTTTTGTTTTGATGAGTGAACTGGGTGGGTTTTCTTTGTTCTGCACGTGTATTGTTCAACAAGAGAGGAGGGCAATATATTTTATGGCTTGTAATCTCATTAATATTATGCCTACTTCAGTGGTTCAGTGTGATGAACTATAAGCTTGTAAGTTATAATACACACCCTGATCCTTATCCTGCTATTGTTTCTGTGTATGGCTGAAGATTTATGAGATTGCGTGGAGTAACTAAACTACCTTTAAAGAAAATTGAAGGAAAAAGGATTACATTTCTGTGTCTATCTGTATGTTACTAAACTTTTATGGAAACTGAAAAAGGAAAGCATGCTGAAAGAATTCACAAGAAGGAACAAATGTCCCATGAAGGTCGTCTTCCATTATTCCCTTTTAAATATGTTTCCTCTAAAACTTGCTGTAAAGAAACATTAAAAAATAAAACCGTAAAGAAAAAAAAATTATTACATGTTGAGTATACCAACTCGACCATTTTTTTTTTAACTTCATGAATATTATGGGTTAGATGGTATTACAATGCCAAATGGCTTTCATAACTCCACCATTTCAACACTTACATCAATAGGTTGGGGTTATTATTTTATTAGTTCAAGTGTCATTCAAGAAAGATGCCGCTTACTCCCCTTGCCGAATTTCATCGTATGATTCATATCCATTTATCCAACGGCCAACAAGCTTGAAAAAAATAGATACCCAAATTGCTGATATGTGCAAGAAAAATATGAAAAATTAAAATCCCCACTGCTACTACAACTACTAAGGTAGTACCGTAGTGGTAGGATCCGGTTCACACCCCTTTCTCATACCACACCCGTATTCAACTTCTTCCTTCCCAAGTCCTATTACACACAGCTACAGAGAGAGGAACAGAGGAGAGAGAAAAAGCCCATTCAAGCCATGAGTTTGCCCTTTCACTGATGTTACGTACTTATAGTTTTTATACATATTTTCTCTATCTTTCAATTGTTCGATGGCAGATGTAATTCGATTATCTTTCAATTCACTAAAATTCTGTTCTTCTTCTTCTTCTTCTTCGCTACTAACTTCCTTGAATTCTCTCTATCTGGGCCCCTCACCAAATCAAAGATTATTTAATAAGAGGATTATCTCTGCTGCTACTGCTGCTGATTCCTCATCGACTTCTGATTTTATTCCTCGCTATCGCTTCAAACCTGGCAAATATTCAGTCTCTTTCAAGGCAAGGACTTCACCTTTATTCCTAAATTTTCCTGTTTTTTACTTTTTTATTACTGTATGCATGGTAGCTGAGAAAACCAATGAAAGGAAAGGAAAAAAGGGCATAAAGAAAGGTTGGAATGCATTCTGGGTTTCTAAATTGGATAATTAACTGTTGTTATATGGTTTAATTGGTTGTAGTTGTATAAATTACAGCATACTTTTGTAAGGGTTGGAGCTTAGTGAACTCACTTGCCTTAGCTAATGGAACAGTGGAACAGTGTTCTAAAAATTTCCGTCTAGGTCTAATTAATCTCTGCCTAGGCACTAGGCCCCCCGGCCCCACGCCTAGGTCGCCTAGCGTCTCACTTATGCCCAAGGAGGAAAAAAAAAAATCCCTCCAGGAAATTATACGGGACTGAGCGAACAAGATGAAAAAATTAGGAGGGGCCTAAGGCGAAAATTTAGGGCTGTAATTTTATTTTTTTTTAATTTTAATAACTAAGCTACAAAATGATGTCGTAGGAATAGATGAAGAAGTTAAGGGCTGTTCGGGCCTTACTTGAGAAGCGGTTGGTGAAGCATCTGAAGCGGATAGCGTGCTAGAGCCTAGGAGAAATAGTATAAATGTTAGAGTAAGAGAACTTCATGAAGAAAAAAAAAATTTGTTTGATGATGACACGGAAGAAGAGGGAGATGAGGAGTATGAATGTGAGCCCGATGGGGACATTATCTTGGAGGGATATGGAAAAAAAGAATTAGAGAAAGATATAGAGGAATATGGAGATGAGAACTATAAGTTAGTATTTTTTATTATTTATTTGTGTTTGAACTTTAAACAATTGCATGTTTCTGTTTGAACTTTGACATTAGCAATATGGCTATGTGTTTGAACTTTAAGCAAAGGCCTTTATTATAGATTATTTTTCTTTATATTATTGTTTTGTTTGGATAAATATAAGATAAAATATTAAAATTGGTTTACAATAAAAAATTCCGCCTAGGCCCCGCCCATTCCCCCTAGGCGCTAGGCCCCCCCGGCCGTCCGCCTCTCGCCTAGCGCCTTTTATAACCTTGCAGTGGAGTGACAGTATTGAAGGGTTTAACAATGGAACTAGAGAGAAATAGGCGAGAGAAAGGAAATAGAGAGAGAAATCATAAAAGTAATTCACATTCGTCACACCTTCCTTGGATACTGTTACATCATATATATCAGATCAATAGTAGCTAACAGAATTATACCAGAAAAGACTATTATATCCCTCCTTAACTAACTAACTAACAGATTAATGACTAATTACCTCTCACTTATTAACTTGTAACTATTTAATATCAGTCTCATTCGTTACAATCCTTCCCCCATCAAACCAACCTTATCCTCAAGGTTGAAATTAGGAAATTGTTGATGGAGTTTCTCCCAGTTTTCCCAAGTAGTATCAGAAAGCAATATATTAGACCATTGAACAGGGACCTCCACCACTGCTGCATTATGTTTCTTTATCATCCTTCTAGCAAGAACAACCACCGGTTTCACTAAGAACTGACCATGTTCATCCATCTGGGGCAATGCGGGAGAGACAGAACAATGGGAGCCAATTTTTTTCTTAAGGGGTGACACATGAAATACAGGATGCACTTTTGAATCAGCTGGAAGCTGGAGCTTATAGGCAACACGGACAATCTTTTGTTCAATGAGAAATGGTCCAAAATATTTTGGAGCCAACTTACCAAATCTGATATGAATGACTGAAATCTGCTGATAAGGTCTGATCCTCAAATAAACCCAATCCTCCCCTACTTGGAAAGACCGTTCACTCCTGGATTTATCTATATAGTGTTTCATCCTAGACTGAGCAGAAATGAGATTTTGTTTAAGAAGTTCCAAAAAATGAGTTCTGTCCTGACAGAACTGTCTAGTAGCAGGATCAGGAATTTTGCCATATTGATGAAAGTTGAGATGAGGATGTTTGTAACCATACAATGCGTCAAAAGGTGTAGTTTTCAGCCCACTATGATAATGTGTGTTATACCACCATTTAGCTAGGGGCAACCAAGTTAATCAACTAGTAGGTTTTTGAGCAACCATGCATCTAAGATAACATTCCAATACTTGGTTTAACCGGTTTAACTGTTCAATTTGGCCATCAGATTGTGGGTGGTAGGTAGAGCTTAAATGAAACTTGGTTCCCACTAACTTAAAAAGAGATTGCCAAAATAAGCTAAGGAAGATCTTGTCTCTATTTGAGATAATGGTGGAAGGAAACCCATGTAATTTATAAATCTGAGTGAGGAAGACATGGGCTAATTCTGCAGCAGTAAAAAGATGTTTAAGGGCTATGAAATGCCCATATTTAGTCAAACTATTTATAACTACCCAAATAATTGTAAATCCTTTAGATATGGGTAGTCCCTCGATGAAATCCATGGAAATGTCTTTCCAAGGAGTATCAGGAACTGGGAGGGGCTGTAGAACACTTGGTATTGCCACATTCTCATGTTTCTGCCTTTGACAAACATCACAATTTTTTACAAACTGTCCAACAGCAGTTCTCATAGATGGCCAAAAGAAATACTTTCTAAGCCTTTCATAAGTTCCTCTTATGCTAGAATGTCCCCTAACAAGAGATTCATGAAATTCTGAAAATAATTTGTTCCTCATTGCAACATCTGGACCGACTACCGTTTTATCTTGGAATTTAAGTCTCCCATTTTGGAAAGAGTACCCTGGTAAAGATTGAGGGTTTATTTGTAACTGAGCCACCAACTCTCTTAAGCCTTCATTAGCTTCCCAAGTGCGAGCTAATTCTAAAACCCATTGAGGTATAACAGTTGAAACAGCAAAACAACTGTGATTATGTTCCTGCAGTTCTGGTTGTCTAGATAAGCAATCTGTTGCTATATTATCTTGCCCCTTTTTGTATATGATTTCATAATCCAATCTCATCAACTTGGTGATCCATTTTCGCTGGTTTATGGTAGTTACCCTTTGGTCCAATAAGTATTTTAAGCTATGGTGGTCAGTCTTGATTAACACTTTATTCCCCAGAAGTTAATGCCTCCACTTAGTAACAGCATATACCACAACCATTAACTCTTTTTCATAGGTAGAATACCCCAAGTGCTTTGTAACAATGGCTTTACTGAGATAAGTTATAGGCCTTCCCTGTTGCATTAGGACTGCACCTATGCCATAGTAAGATGCATTATTCTCCAAAATAAAAGGCAAGGTAAAATTTGGCATAGCCAAGATTGGAGCCTGAACCAGGGCATTTTTAAGAGCTGTAAATGCATCTGTAGCTCCCTCATGCCATTGAAAACTATCCTTCTTCAGTAATTTTGTCAAAGGCCTACTTATGAGCCCATAATTCGTAATAAACTTCCTATAATATCTTGTCAAACCAAGGAATCCTCTAAGACTTTTTTTATTCTGTGGCACAGGCCATTTCAGCATGCAATCTACTTTATTTGGGTCAGTAGATACTCCCTTTTGATTAATGACATGTCCCAGGTACTGAACTTGAGTAGTACAAAAATCACACTTGCTTTTCTTAGCATATAAAATATTGTTTTGTAGAAGTTGTAAGGTTAAATTCAAGTACTACAAGTGCTCTTCATGATTTTTACTATAAACCAATATATCATCAAAAAAAATACCAAAATGAACTTCCTCAAATAAGGCTGAAAGACTTTGTTCATTAAAGATTGGAAAATAGCAGAAGCATTTGTAAGCCCAAAAAGCATTACAAGGAATTCAAAGTGACATGTATGTGTTCGAAAGGCAGTCTTATGGATATCTAGAGCATGTACTCCGATTTGATGATATCCATATCTTAAATCCAACTTGGAGTACCATTTAGACCCATGCAATTCATCAAGCAGCTCATCAATGGTTGGAATGGGAAATTTATCCTTCACAGTTTTATCATTCAAGGATCTATAATCCACACACATCCTCCAAGAGCCATCATGCTTCCTGACCAATAATACTGGAAATGCATATAGACTGTTGTTGTGCTGAATAACTCCAGATGCTAACATTTCATTTACAATCTTTTCAATCTCTTATTTCTGCACATATGGGTACCTGTAAGGCCTTAAATTGACTGGTTGGCTACCTTCTTTCAAATTGATATGATGATTATGAATTCTGTCTGGAGGTAGATTCTTGGATTCCTGGAATACCACAAAGAACTTATGTAACAATTTCTGCAGTTGTTCCGCTTGTTCACTTGTGACTTTTGCTGCTTTACTTGTTCCTTCCTCTGAATCTGTATTTCCCTTATCAAGGTCCTGAGAGATGCCAAAAAGATACCCAAAATAGCCATGTGTTGCTGCATTAAGAGTCTTCTTAAAGTCTCCAAAAGACATCATCTGAACAATGGGAGCTACCATATCAGATTCTCCCTACAAGATCACATCTTTGTTATCTATAAGAAAAGACAACTGCAACTTGTTGAAGTCAAAGGTGACTAGATTAAAACTCTTAAGCCATTGCACTCCTAAAACTGCATCAATTCCCCCCAAAGGTAAAATCCTGAAATTAGTAACAAACTCCTCTCCTTGGGTGGTCCATTTTAAACCCTGACATTCTTGATAACTTGTCACCTTAAATCCATCTGCAACAGATACATCCAATGGTTTAGTCTCTCTTAACAAACCCTTAACCTTCTTAGCTGCAATGGGGTCCAGAAAATTGTTGATACTCCCACTGTCTATAAGAATCCTCAAAACTTTCCCTGCAACCATGCCTAGAATTCTAATGGTATTATTGACAATGTGTCCAGACAATGTATGTAAGGTAATGTGAGCCTCATGTTGCTGCTCACAACCATCTTTCCTTTCCAGTGTTCCCTCTTCGTCACCCTGATCACCCTCACAGCCCTCATCCATAATCTCAGAAGGTAACATCATGAACAATTGAGGCTTCTTACATTGATGGCCCCATGTATAAGGCTCATCACAAGAGAAACATAATCTTTTTTTTTTCTTTTCACCAATTTATTCCCTGATTAATTCTCTTATAGGTAGCACTTTACTGGCTTCTAGGTTTGGCATTGTTGTCATACTAGGTATAATTCCAGCACCAACATATTTAGCAGTATACACAGGAGGAGGTTTATAAGAGGATCTTGCAGCCATATATTTCCCACTAATTCTGCTCCTTTTCACCTAAGCTTCCAATTTAGCCTCCTCTATCCTTGCTATCCTAATCAATTCCTTGAGAGTAGGTATTTTTAGCTCCTGGATTCCCAGTCTGATTTCATTCTTGAGTCCCCTAATAAAATAGTCCATAAAAAAAAATATTCAGTGCAGGGTTTCTAGCTAAAGCCCAACCCTTAAGCTCCTTAAACTTCTTCCTATACTCATCTACCGTGCCAATTTGTTGCAAATTTTTAAGTTCCCCTATAGAATTGTTTTGAGTCTCCAAGCTAAATCTAGCCCTAATTTCTTCAATGAAGCCTTCCCAAGTTAATTCTAATCCTTCATTAATAAAACCAGAATACCACTCATCAGCTTCTCCTTCCAAATGCATAGTAGGTAGATATAATTTCTGGTTATCAACCACCGAATGATGAGAAAAGAGTTTATTGCACTTCCGGATCCATGATCTAGGATTGGAACCATCGAATTTGGGAAATTCAAACATAATTGTTCTAAATATATTGTTATTGGTCCTTTCATTAGTTGATTCGAATTCAGTTGACCCTGAATTTGACCCTATAAATGGATTTAAAGTACCTATATCAGCTAAAGGAGGTTGCAGACGAGCTGTTAAAAGAGCCTCGAAGCCTTTCATCATCTGCTCCACTTTGTAATCAAATCCTTGCTTCAAATTGCTCACAGTTTCCTATAGTTGAGACTGCAACTGTTGCACCTGAGCCTTTAAATTGTTAAATTTTTTATTGTTGTGAGTTCACTAAGCTCCAACCCTTACAATTGGTATCAGAGCCGACCACTAACTCTCGGTTGCAATCGTGCGGCGCAGGTGGTGACGTCGATATTGCAGTGTTTGTCTGGGGCTAGATTTGTCTAGCGCAAAGCCAGCCCGCATGGACGCCGGGACTGCGAAGCGTGGTGGAATGTTATAATCCTAATTACAGGGTATGGGACTTGTATCCCACATCGATGGAATGGGACTTTGATGTGGGATATTTATAAGCCTTGTGTTCTCCAACCTTAACAGCTAGCTTTTAAGGTGTGGCTCTTCCAAGGTTTAAAACAACATTATTAGTTATTCATGGGCTTTTATGGTTTTTTTTTTTTTTCTCGAATTGAAATTGTATCTCTTGATGATTGTGTTGTAGTTTTGTGTAATTCACTTATTGTTTCTAAAAAAACAAGGCTTTATAGTATTTTTTTTATTAATCTTTTTTGGGTGAACTCCTCAAGTACTGGGTCCTTTTTTATGCAGACAATCTTATGAGTAATGAATATTTTTTGTGAAAATTCCCACATTTTTCAGAGAGATATTTTTGTTTAGGATTGGAGTAGTGGTTGGGATGAGAGGGGAATGGGGTTGCTCATGAGGGGATCCAGATTTGTTTAATTTATCATAAGGACCCAAAAAGGAACAAAAACAAGCTTTGGACTATAAAATAGTATGGTTTGTTTTTGCAGCATTTTGAATTCAAGGTTTGATTATAATTTGAAAATAATAGTGTTATTTAACAAGAGTTTCCGTGCACAATTTTACTCTTGCAAGTATATAGTAGTATCAAGTTTTCTTGTACATTTATGACAAAAAAAAAAAAAAATTAATGCTTTTTTTCTTGAATACTTTTTGGACTCTACATTTCTCCTATATTTGGTTGGAATTGGCAGTTATTGCAAATTTACAGCAGATCTTATCATTTATCTATAATTATTTCTTTAATTGTTTTTGACATATGAGGTCATATTGTGGTGCATATGTGTTGTTGTTTCTTTCACATATGCTATCTTACATGTTAATTCATATGAGAAATGAAGATGTTGGTATGAAGATCTAGTACAATGTCTAGTTTGTTAACCAAGGTATTGCCTTTCAGTTTAGCTAATTAAAGAAGATTTCTTTACACTTCATTAGATTCCCAACGCTTGGGTTCCCAAAGCTGTGGGATATTTTATAATATTGGACCTTCCTATGAGCTGCCTGAAACAACTAGCTGAAGGGCATTATATTAGTAGAAAAGAATCATTTTGTGAGAAAATAAATGAAAGGCAGTAGTTAAAGCTTGCTTCGAACATTTTCTTAACAAGGCCAAAACTTTTTAGGGTTGGCCGGTAGAATCTGATTTAGACACCAACTAAAGCTCTTAGTTTTTGTTTCTTCTGAAATGTATGGTTCATTTCCTTTTCATTCACATCATCCTCCAGCATTGTAGTGGAAAAGTTCAGAATAAGAAGCACACGTGTTGTGTAACCTGTTTGTCGGTAGCCATTGCTTGCAAATCATACCTCAGCTTGGCCCTAATCTAGGGCTGGAACAGTAGCCTCTGGCTCTAATTATCACTGTCCATATGAATTCCAAGTAGGAGGTGGCTACCGCGCTCTTCACTTTCTCTTGAGTTCAGGCACTAGGGTAGCGGATGATCAATAATTTATTTATTATCTGTTGACGTCCACCTTTCCTGTTTGATGGTAGCCCGTAGCCATTGCTTGCAAATGATGATTCATATATTATGTATTCTTTCTCTCCCTCAATAGAAACAGCATTAGCCTATGACACTCTGTCACTGCTTTACTTATCAACCCTCCTGTCTCTCCATATTAACCCAGAGAGAAAGGTGGCTGTCACACTCTTCACTCTCTGTCATGCGCAGGCACTAGGGTCCGTGTGATCAATTCAGTCTATGTATTATTTGCTCAAAGAATATACTCCCATTGTTCCAAAATATAGGATCAAGTCTATGTATTATTTGCTCAAAGAATATACTCCCTTTGTTCCAAAATATAGGATCAAGTTTGTCTTTTTGAAGTTAACTCGAGTATTTTTAAATTCAAAATTGATGTGATTCATTTAACTTGTGAACACAATAAAACATGTAATTAGTAGTATTATTTAGAAACTTTACAATTTCATAATTGTATTTTAAAAAACAGAGTTACCAGATACTCTCGTAGACATAGCGAACCGCGTATTAGTATTTTTATACCTAAACAAGGTACTCTTGTACTGAAAAATTACTTTGTTGTTTAACTATAATTGCATGAATATCAATATTATAATTTAGTATTTGATGCTCAAATATTACATTTGTACTAAAATATTTATAAAACAATTAATTTGTTGATTCAACTAAAAAATCTTCCATAAACTTAGGTTTATTACATTTAGATTTTAAGAGAATTTCTAATTATAAGAACTTATATAAAGATACTCTAGCGTCATGTTTTAGCTATGTAGCGTACCGCATACCGAAGTGTCGGCTTAATTAGTACCCTTTAGGTATGTGTTGCGAACGCTTTCATTTTTAGCTTCTCATCTTCTCTAGAAAAGCAAAACACGTTTCAGGTAACACCAGTCTAAAACCAAATTAATTGATATCATTTTTAAAATTGAAAATATCTCAAGTTGACTCTAAAAAGTCAATATCGATCCTATATTTTGGAATGGTGTGACAATATAATTTCCGTAGCTCAATTCCGTATATGAGATATTATGAATATCTTTTCAGGTGGGTGTTGTATAGCTTCTTTCTGATTTCTTGTTGGATTCTTCACTTCAGGTACATGCAACTATTTCTGAAACTGATCGGCCAAAATGGTGGGAGAAAAATGCAGGACCAAATATGATTGACATTCATTCTTCGCAAGAGTTTTTGAATGCTTTGAGTCAGGCTGGAGAGAGACTAGTTATTGTTGAATTTTATGGAACATGGTGTGGTTCTTGCCGAGCACTATTTCCAAAGGTAGATTTTGTTAATTGATCAACTTTTCTTAGTTTCAGATCTTCTCATCAATATCACCTTTAGTCATTTACACAATTAATCTTTTGATACTTTGCAATGGATTTCTGCTGCCAACTCTGTTTGTCTTTTTCAAATTTCCTCTTGGTCTGTCTCTGTTTCTGTCTCTTTCAGGAAGAAATTTAAAATACAACATTTCATAGTATGTCATATGCAACAAGTAACAACTTTATCAAACATTTGTATAAACACACAAGAGAATGCAATACCTGTGTTTCAACTTTAATACTCCCCTGTCCTGAAAAAGATTTCTACTTTTTTATTTTGTGAACATTAAGGATTGCATACATATTTTTTCTCTAATCATAAATCAAAGTCTTTAAAGTTAATATTGAAAAAAAAAAACATATAAAATAGAATTATATCTAAGTTATTCAAACGTAATATTCCCGCGAAAAAATACATTTTTGTAAGATGGAGTACTACAATTGGGAACCTCACTGTTGCATCATGTTTCAAATTGGCAATAATCCTCTGTACTTCTGCTAGTAAGGAACCTGATATGCTGCATTAAGATGACCGCCTTCAATTTCCCATATGATAAAGCTGTGATTGTAACTTTGTAAGAGAATTGAAAGACCATGATCCGGCGTGCATCATCTAGATTGGATATTGTGAGGGGGAAGTTGAAAAATGAGGAAATGTGAAATGATGTATCAGATTAGATGACATGGTTTTCCTTTTTTCCCTTGTCGAGCCTTGTTTCTAGTTTTCTTGACTCATTATGTCATGAATGCTGCTGCATAAACACACTAACATGGGACATCCTAAAAGAGTAGGATGGCCATGGCAAGTCTGTCAGTGAATTATTACGCATGTACATTTTGAAACCTTAAATGATTCCATGCACCTGATGTAAACTTTGTAACTTAGAAAGATAAATCTATAATGCTCGGTGATAAGATTTTATGTGTAGAGACATAAGGATATGCCCTTGCATGTAGCTACATGAGTAGATAATTATATATATTTATGTTATTCACAATTGATTATAACAATTATTGTCTACTTATACCCACTCCATCAATAAAACCTCGATTTTCTAATTGTCATCATTGCAAAACCTTTTTGCTTTATGCACAATACAAGATAAAATCATGTTTTGGAGTGTGCAAGAAGTGCATACCTGAAAGACGTTGAAGAATACATTCCCGTCTTGGAGTACCACTTGTCCTTAACAGACATTTTCCTTAATAAGCTAAGATATAATTGACTAGGTGTGATGCTATGCAATGTCCGGACACCAATTAGTTATTGGATTTTCATCAATTAATGATGATGTTTCTGCTACTAGCTTTTAGTAATTTTGAACTATTTTCTGATATCATCTTGTTTTGGATTTTTTAGCTCTGCAAAACTGCCCAAGAACACCCTGAAATTATTTTCTTGAAAGTCAATTTCAATGAGAATAGACCAATGTGTAAAAATTTGAACGTAAGGGTACTTCCTTATTTCCAATTCTACCGAGGAGCCGATGGACAGCTCGAGTCTTTTTCTTGTTCACTTGTTAAAGTAAGTAATTTATTCCACTGTCAATTTCTCTTACTTCTGCTCATACCAGAAAATTTAGATTGGTGATCATTATTTGTAATTCAAAGCTTTATGTAACTGGAAATCTGATTGGTCTCAAATTTGAACTTCATGTACATCTACTATCTGCATGTTTTCTCATAGATAAACTACGTGTAAATAAAAAAGAAGCTTGCTGCACTGCTCATTTCTTTTCTTTTTCCTCTTTTTTCTTTCATGGTACACAGAAGGGGTCAAACCCCAAAGAACTAGCTAATTAAAGCAAAACTCCTAAGAAAAAATGTAGCAAGGCACTGTAGACCCATAATAGCTTGAACACTCTCTCTCTCTCTCTCTCTCTCTCTCTCTCTCTCCCCTCAACCAATTGATCCGCACATCTATTTATTTCATCCGAAGTGTGCATACTGGTTCACAACGAACTGGATTAGTGCTATAATGTAATCGATTTTATTACACCTAAAATATAAATCAGACCAGTTGGTATGAATGATGTAGATATTGAAAGGACATTGTACTTTAAGTAAACTGTATGCCAATATGTTCTAGTCATCTAATGCTATTAAAACCATTTTCAGTTTCAGAAAATTAAAGACGCCATCCAGATGCACAACACAGATCGTTGCAGCATTGGTCCCCCAACAGGTGTTGGAGATCTTAATCTTGAAGCTGTCTCTGCTCCAAAGGATAAAGAAGCAGAAGCTTCTTCAAAGTAGGATTTTCTTAATTCAAGTATTTGTATCCCTGGTTTTTGGATGACACTATATTTTTTCCCTGTATATTTGCAAGTTTCTATTTGAAAGAATAGCAAGCAGAGGTGGTTTATAGCCTCCGCATTCTTTGTCCGCGACATCATATTATGATTTGTTTGAAATGAAATTTCGAACCATATGATTATAAATCAGAGTGTTACCTTGATGGAGAAATTTTATTTCTACTGTTATAATTACTATTATCAATTATGTTAGTTTGTAATTTTCCCATACTATGTGATTATCCTCCCCCCCCCCCCCCCCCCCCCCCCCCCCCCCCCTCCTCTCTTTGTAGGCTTTTCCCCCTCTTTATAGTCAGGTTTGTATCTCATCTATACAATGGAGTTTATTGATACTGTAATCGAGAGACTATGAATGTTGATTATGTAATTAATTTGATTTGTACTAATATGTTTTTAAAATACTCCACAGTTTGTACACATTGTTTAACTTTTTAAATTTGTATTTGTACCAATATGTTTTTAAAAAGAAACCTGTACTTGACTATTATTCTTGTGTTGTATTCGTTTTCTCAAAAAATAATCCTTCATCATTTTTATTATATAAGTCGTTTAAAATAAAATTACACATATTAATAAATCTTATTAATATTAATGTTAGGTAATTAATATTAATTTAAAATTTTATTACTATCTTTACACTAATTAATTAATTTTTTTTCTCTCTCAATTACTCTATCTTTAAAAATAAAGTAAAAAATAATTAAATTTTTTTTTTTAAATATACATAAAATATCTTATATTTTAAAAAGAAAAAAAAAACTGCTAAAATGATTATATCCCAATACTGTATTACAGAGGATATGTCAAATGTATCATATCACAATAAATAAATAATGACAATTATGAATTAGTTCTTACAAATATAATATATAACACTTATACCAATGATCAGAGATGTTAAGAAACTATAATTTTATGAAAAAGTCTTCGGCTACCAGTTTAATTTTTTTTATTTATTATTATATAACATTATTATTTATATATATTTAAATTATTGAATTTTATAAAAAAAAATATTAGAATAAATATTATCAATATTTTAGAGGTCAAAAAAGAAAAAGAAAAAAATTGGACTGGTCCCCCACCACAATTTTCTTAAATAACAAAAGAGGAAAGAGGAATAATACTTGAAAATAAAGGAAAATAAAAAACTAACAAAGGTGTGGATTACATAATAAAAAAAGCCCATATATGATTATGATTGACCTTGACCATAAACAAGAGGCCTCAAGGGATGATACCATGAGGGCTCCCTTATAATATTTTGTCTGACTTGAAGGAGTTGTTTAAGTAGCGTTTGGTTCAGATTTTTTCTCCGCCACCGGCACAAACCATTTTTTGCCTGCCGGAGCCGATCAGGTAGCTCTGAACCTTCTTCTTTCTGTAATTTCAATGAACTAAACCTCAGAATTAAACTTGTAATTATTTGAATTTTTTATGGTTCTTGAAAATAGAAAATTGTAAGGTTATTTTGATCATTCCCGGTTGCATTTAGGTCTCTTAATCTTCGTTATAAATAGCAGTACCTGCTTGGAATTAGTTGGTTCTTGATTGATTTTGCATACTTTGGCTATACTACATTTGAAAGTCTGTGTCTTGTTTGTTGGACTCATTTTATGCAGGTTACATGTTTGTGAAAATGCCCACGTTACTAGGCTTGTAGAAAGAGATGCGACATTGTCTCAGTAATGAATGTAGTATATTAAGTCTATGTTTGGAGCTCTGAAAGAGCAAGCTAAAGGAAAGGAAGAAGGAAACGAAATCTAAAAAAATTATAAAACTTATCAACAACCTATTACATTCAATTTGACGTAAAACTTGACATTTTATTATTTTTAAAGTATATTTTATGTTCATTAAAAGTGTATTTTTAACAAAATTTATTTATTTTATCTTCGTTTCCGTATCTTAGCCTTAGATTTTGCCAAATGTCCGGCCCTGCTTGGTGCCTAGCCTAACCAGAAATATAGAGATGGAGAAAACAGAGATAGAACAGAGAAATCGGGAGGAAGGAGTAGAACTCAATGATTTATCACTGAGTTTGTGAGAGAAAGAGAGAGATAAAGGAGAAAGCAGTGGTCACTAATATTATAATACTTTACTCATCCCATTACATCTATATAAAGGCTAACCTACACTACTATCCTTATCCTTCACTCAAGAGTAACTAAAAAACCCATGTGCTCACATGCTCACTCTATCTATTGGAATATACTATTGTTCCGTATATGCCCAGTTTACCCTTAGCCTGACACCAAATTCCTAACGTGAAGTAATTATCGTAGAAATGCCCATGTTATACAGTTGTAGAACTATCACCAGTCACGTATCAGTGTTAATATTGTAACTAGAATAATAGGCTTATCTAGCAAGTAAACTGAATCTTGTCCGGTGTGTAAACATGCTTTTCTGCCAGTCATCAACCTTGCACCAGTTATATAGGTATATTGAATTTTTCATATGCATTCTAGCTCATATAAGTTCTGCCTTTCATAATTTTTCAGTATGATTACTCTTCAAGATAACAGAGTTTCATGCTTGGAGAGATCTTTATTCTCCCAATTAATTTATCTGTTTAATATACTAAGAAATTTTTTTTGGGACTGTTGTAATGGTAATTTAAAATTATGCTTTGTATATTTCCACTAGTATGTCTTTATTATCATTACAATTGAACTGTATAATCCTTTTCTCAGAATATCTTGGTAAACACAAGAAGGTTTGTGAAAATGGCAAGCTATTTGTGGAGGAAATATGCAGATCATGTGTACTCAAAGTGGGAGAAAACAATCCTCTGGGACATGATTGATCCGTACAGGCAACCAAAATCATTCACCCCACTTGTCACTATCTATATCTTTGCATTTTACACTGGAGTCATTGGGTCAGCAATCACTGAGCAACTCTACAAGGTATTATGATATCAATATTTTCAGAGTTGGTGCTTAGAACTTGTCATTGCTAACTGCAGAAACTTAAATTTTTGTGTTTGTAGAGTCATAGAGAAGGTATATGGCCGTAGAATATATCACAAGTAGAGGAAGAGCATTTAATGATCATTGATCTAGAATTTTCAGAACCAATTTGCAACTCCCTGTTGCTCTACCAAGGTGTATTAAGTACATCTACTGCGCAATATATACCATTACCTGTCCCATTCCTTCTTGTAGATTTATATTATCCAAGTGTGTGTTAGAAGAGGGGTAGAGTTGCCATGTGCAACCGCAAATATGGTATGGAACTTCGTGCAATTATGCTTCCTCGCCTTTCTTTGGACCATTTTACCAAGCAATTCTTGTGAAATGCACATCATTCGGAACCCTGCTAGGCTGCTATATCTTTTTATGTTTAAAAAATTATTGTTTGTGGCTTTTCTTTAATTCTGTCGTATGTTAATAGTTTACAGTGCCAACTAGTTGGCCAACGTTAAGCTTTGTGCGCTTTCCTAAATTTATTTTCTCCGAAATTGAGCAGGAAAAGTACTGGGAAGATCACCCTGGTGAAGCAGTGCCATTGATGAAACCAAAGTTTTATGGAGGCCCTTGGAGAATACTAAGAGGGGATGTTCCCAACTAATGAAATTGTTAAACAATCAATTGGACAATTGTTCGGCTTCATTAACCTCAGGTGGTAGTATAGAGAAACTCGAAGGAAATATGAAAGTCGTAGTACATATGCTAAATGGTTCATAACCTTTATGCATCACTCTTATTGATGTTTGGTCTGATCAGATGATTACGATAGTCTCTGATTGAATATGATTGTCATCTTTCATTTGCATAATAAAAGAAACTTTTAATAAATTAGGGTTGTCAACTGTTACTTCAAAAAAAATGCGGTTGTTAATGGTGACATTGTTTGGGGACATCTGAAATTGTCCTCTTCAAATTTTATGTTTTACGATCTTGACAATATTTCTTAATTTTTTTTAAGCTAATTTTTTTTTTGGGAGTTGGTGGTGGTTGTGCTCTACAGTAATTTACCTTAATTAGTTTGATTACAATATTTGCCAAAAGGCTTTGTCAAATGACGTGGAAATAGATGTATATTCTTTACCAACAAGATTAAAAAGGCGCCTTGAGGCCTGATCTAACTGCCTTGGTCTCTCTCACGTCCTCAAAACTAGCATCCTCCAGCTATTCTCATTCTTCATCCTTCTTCTTCCCCTGCAAATTCTTTGCATCTCCCATATTTCTCTCAAATTAATTTTCCCAAGAAAATGTCAAGCTACGGCACAATACCAACATCAACACCACCACAAGATCAAGCACTCTCTTCAACAACCCAGTTTGTTACCCAGGCCAAAGAGAGGATTCGATCTGGCCTTGGCACTCGCCGGCCATGGCACCAAGTCCTAGTTCCCCTCTCCCTCCCGGCCACCTTCAATGAAGCTCTTGCCCGACTCTCAACAAACCTCAACTATTTCCACATGAACTACACCATTCTCACTGTCTTCACCCTGTTTCTTAGCCTTTTGTGGCACCCGGGCACCCTCATTGTTTTCCTAATCATGATAGCTGCATGGCTGTTTCTGTATTTTCTTCGTGACGATCCGGTTGTGGTTTTTGGGCAGGAAGTTGATGATCTTGTGGTGTTGATTGGTCTATGCGGTGTCACCTTTCTAATGCTAGTTTTAACGCATGCTTCGTATAATATAGCTGTTGGGGTGGGGATTGGGGTGCTGCTGGCTTTGGTTCATGCTGCGTTTAGAGGGACTGATGACTTGTCTCTTGTGAATGACAATGCTGATGGTGCGGCGGCCATGAGAGAGACTGCTTAATTTGTTTTTCTTTTGTAGAATGTCTGAACTAAAATTGTGGATCAAATTAGAATTACAACATGTATTGAATTCATTTGCTTACATTATTGATTGAGCTATGTAGAAATTATTGTTTATCTGCATGCCCTTTTGTTATTAGATGAGAGTAGTTAAAGTGCAGGGTTCAATTTTAATTGTGGGTTAATATACGTCTCTTTCTATTGTATTATAGCGTGTGGTGTCAATCCCTACACACGAGATTGTGATTCGTGAGGTGCCAATCCTCCACACGAGATTGTGAATCAAATTTCATCTTCTAGGGATACTCGCATGAGATTATGAGGTGAACGTGACTGGTGAAATATTACGTGCACGGTTTAGTTATATTCGGTGCCCACTTAGAACTTGATCACAAGAAAACAAACAAAAAAATAGAACCACTTATACTGCACGGCATTATTTTCACCACCTTTGGTTTGCTTAATTTGACTTTGCCATGCTGCCTCAATCCTGCTATACCAGATCTGCCCTTGACCCTTCATTTTGTGGGCTTTTACATGCTTCGATATTTAAGCATGACTAATGAATTATGCCTGCTGAATCTGGTGTTAGCAATGCATTTAAGAACAAAAATAATAACCACTACAAAAGTGTGGCCAAAATCATGAAATCATGTGACTTGCTGATATGAGATCTAATTAAAGTAGTAGTGAACTTCAAAGTACCAGCTTGTAAACCTAAAGGCAAGTTCGATCACTGATTAATTTAGGGGTGGTAACATGAGAAATCATTATTCTTGTTGATCATGGAATCTTTGATCCAAGTCTCACGAGAACTTTAAAAAGGATTTACTGACCAGTGAGTTAACTTCATAGGTGTTTAACTATTTTTACAAAAGGAGGCAACAATACAGAAGTGAGCTTTAGCAAATTCTTTTCTTTTGATGTACATATATGCAAAGGTGAGGCAAGTAACACGCACAACTTGCGCAAAATGGCCACAGCAAAATCATTGCACAAGGGACTTTCATTACAGTGTCCAGATTCTGTTTAGCATTTTATTTAGTTTTCTGGAAGAAAGGGCCCTACAATCTTAAGCTAAAAGAGACTTAGGATCCCGATTACATGAAATTGTTACATCCTTAACTATATATAAGTCCATAAATTTTTATTGCATTTGTTATATCAAATGTTACATCTGCGCTGGCCTACAAAAGAACACTAGGTGACAAAAAAATAACAAAATAACAAAAGAGTGTTAACTTTTTGCTATAACAAATACAACAAAATACTATGAACTTAAAAATAAGTCAATTCCACCAAGAGAATAACATGGTACGTAAAAGAACTAACACATTCCTCCTAGTGGATAGAATAGTGCAGCAGTTCCTCCTAGTGGATAAAGTGAATAATGTCAGTCAACTAGAATAACATCAAAGGTCCAAGCCTAAAAGAAGAGGAATGGGAAAATTTGGTGCTCCTCCAGACATTTGAAGCATCACATGCACCACTCCACTCCACTCCACATATTCTTTGCGCCAATATCTACACTTATATATTCATGCATAAAGAAGATCCTGCATTTCCTTTCCTCACTCAAATTTTCTTAACTTGAATTAATAGTTATACCATATTGTTATTAAATTTCTAGTTTCGCTTATGTAACATGATCATGTAGTTGATGATGACCAAAAACTTTTCTCATATTGAATTTTCAAGCAGAGACCAGAAAACAATAGGCTGAGAAAAAGCAGCAAAGTCCCATAAAGGAGTTGCTTATCAAATTAACAACCCATTGACTGATGAAATTTTGACAGCACCTTTCTTCTATGATAAACTCAATCACACATTGCTCTTTCCACCTATAGTTGTCGCTTCCAGCTATTATAGCTAAAAAAGTCTAAGAGTCAATTAAATCATAAGCAAAAGTAAAATTAATACTTGATGGCACACTTTCTGGATTAAACTACTATAACTATAAGAGGTGGATTCACCATTCAAATCTAGTAGTAGGATAGGAGTGTCCTTTTAAAAGATGGTTGATGTCAGAGTTCCATCTAAAGTACTCATCAATCAACCAATTACAAATTATAATCATATAATAAATTATGATAATATAAAGCAGCTGTGCTTAGAACACTATAACACTACAATCAGAAAGTGCCTATAAATTAAAATTAATACCAGGGACAAAGCAACCGCAACTTTTTCCGGCATTTTTTACACCAAAAAAGAGCTAATCAAAAGATAATAGTAGTAAAATTAAGAAGTGTAATCATAGACCGGGCTATATATATTAAAAAGGATCAAATTTAACTCTAGTAGAAGCAATAATACAATAAAAGATGTAGCAAAAGATGAGTTAAATATAACTCTAGTACAAGCATATACAACAGTGGAAAAATAAATCAAACACATACTTCGAAGAGGTAATGAAGAGTCACCACACCTCAAAGTTCGCTAAGCTTACTAAGGCAAACACTTTTGGTTTATTACTAGGAAAATATTTCTCAGAAGTTCAACTTTTCTGGAAATGTCTAACCGATATCAAACCCTCAAAATGTAACGGTTCATAAGGGAATATGAAATTCACCCAATTCAAAATTTAAAGAATTTTTTCTGAACATGGGCGTATAAATGAAATCTAGCTGATTTGGTATGTATAATTGCATACTACTAGAATATCACAGTCATAACAATAGATGACAATTCATTCTTCCATTCATTGGATCAATCATACAGATAAATTCTTATATCTTCAATTCACCAATTGTAAGCAATTCATCAACGTGTTACAGTGATAATTTACTCACTTTGAGGCCTTTATACATCCATTCAAGGCTGTACTGCAATGAAAAACCCGAAAATCACATTTGGGTGAAACCATATTTAACAGCAGCCTAGCAGTATCCGCTTGCCTAACAACCGCCCCTTCCTTCTCCACCACCACCGCCGCCACTATCCCCTCATACCCACCACCACCACTAGCAATAAAAGCCACCAATGCCGCCTGTACCGGCCCCAAACTTGGATTATAGGCCGCAGACTCCATATAAGAACCTTTATATACTTTTCCACTAAAATCCATTAGTGCAACCCCAGATGGACACCCACTATAGGGCGCATGGGAATTATTAGCAGCTTCTAAAGCTTCAAATTTCAAGGATTCATGTTCTTGAAGAATCCCATTTGAGAGATTCCTGTTGGGAAATGATAATTTATTTTTATGTTGCTCGAGAATCAAGGGCATTTCTTGATCTAATAGATCAAAGGGGCCAAATGGATTGGGAAGTATTGACAAAAGGGGTTTGTATTCTTGGGTAGATTCGGAAGTTATCAGGATTTGGATATCGGCGGCGCCCCGGAGTTCTTGGAGAAACTGGCGGCAATGGCCACAGGGGGCGGCGGAGACGGCGAGCGAGAGGAGGCGGGGAGAGTTGTGGACGGTGAGGTTGGTTATGAGGAACTGTTCGGCGTGGACGGAGTGGTGGAGGGGAAGACCAGGGAATTCGAGGTTAACACCGAGGAAAATCCGGCCGTCGGAGGCTAATCCGACGGCGGCAACGTGGTAGTTGGAAATGGGTGGACGAGCGAGATTCTGTGCAGATTTGACGAGGGTTGGGAGGAGTTGGGGGACTGTTAGACCGGAATTTTTTGCCATTTTTTCGGCTTCTGAGGCTTCAATTACGAATCTGGGTGGATCCATTTCCATTTGGTAAAAAATCTTTTGTAAATATAAATATAAGAGTGTGTTTTTGTGTGTGAAGAATTCTTTTGTTTGGGTGGGTGGTGGAGGAGAGAGTGGTGTTTGGTTTTCCCAAGCAATCGGGAAATTCTGTTAAACGAGGGAGGAAGGGGGAAGAAACGGAACGGACGAAGGGGAATATATATAGGGGAGGGGATGTATGTCTGTCACGGGCCACGCGCCATATTTTAATTTCTTTTGACAAAATTTTAGAATAAGAATTAGAAATACTTTTATCGATAAGTCAATCAAATTACTCTACTAAATACCAATTTATATATATATATATATATATATATATATATATATATATATATATATATATATATCATTGAATTATTTTTTTTTATAATCCTATTATTGTATTGGATTTTTTTTTTTATAAATTAAATTTTCTATCCAAATTTGTTAAAAGTTAACGCACTGTTGACGTGATATGTCACGTAGCATATCACGTCATGCCACGTCATTTTTTATATGTTAAATTGATGATGTGACATGTTACGTCAATAATCCGTTAACTTTTAACAGATTTGAATAGAAAATTTAATATTTGTAAAAAAAATCCGTGACATATCACGTTATGCCACGTTATTTTTTATATGTTAAATTGATGACGTGACATACCACATCAGTAGTCCGTTAAATTTTAACAGACTTGAATAGAAAATTTAATTTTTGTAAAAAAAAATCTAGTACAATGATATTATGGTAAAAAAAAAATCAATTCAACAATACATATATAAATTAGTATTCAGTACTCGAGAAAAAATTATCTAACTCCAAAAATATTAGAGCCGATGTGATATCTCCTTCAATCTCAAATAACTCGAGAACATATTAATTTTAAAAAAATAAACAAAAATAAAATGCATTTGTTACTTTCCTTATTACATTATATTATAAAATAATATTAAAAAAAAAAACTAAACAACACTTAAATGATATATGTATACCAGATATCAAATGTCAATAACTTTTCTAAATGTTACATTATATAAATATATATTCATAAATAGGAAAACTTGATAAAGAGTTTGATTTTATCCCATTGGTACTCCCACCTGATAGGAAAAACTGATAAGGATAAACAAGTGGAAAATAAACAATTTCTTTCTCCTGATTGTTTTTCCATTAATTTTTCCGATAATTCCTTTGTCCACTTGCCTAATTTACAAGTTTACCTTCATCTCTCAGAAATTCATTCATTCCTTCCAAGTAATTCAACAATTCTTATACAATGGTAGTGGTCAAACTTGGGATCCCACTTGGTCTAAAATGAGCATTTAACAGTATTCTATTACATGATCAGATATATAAACTCCAAGATCTCAAAAATGAGAATCCTAAAATTATTAACATGGGATACGTACTAATGCTACATGCAGGACTTTCTCCGTGATAGTATATCTTATCGATGAACTCTCTTCTCAAAAGGGGCGATAGTCAGGGGTATAGTCAGAAATTTTAATTGAGACAAATTAAAAATATTATAATGTTAAAATTGAGTGAACTATAAAAATAAATAAACACAACAAAAAAATAAAAATTTTATATTCATAGTATGACATTTTAAGTCTATATTCAAAAATACACAAAATATATGACTTTATAAAATGTCATATATCTAGTCAAGTATGATATAGATTTGTACAAAAATTATATATATATATATATATATGGTAACCTAACGAAGTGGTACCTTACAATTCTTAAGAAAATTAAAATCAGCTACTATCAAATATAAATTAAGAATCATGCAATCTGCAAGAAAGTCATCATCCATCTTGTTACGAAGCATTGTTTTGACATGCTTCATAGTTAAAAATGTTCGTTCTGTCGTTGTCGTAGAAACTGAAAGAGTTAAGACCAGACGAATCAATCGATCAATCAGATGATATATTTTATTCTTATTTGTTTCAGCTAATCCTTCACATAATTTAGAAATGGTAGGCATCTTTTGAAAAATCTAATGATGGGGGACATCAAGCTCATAATGTTGCAACTGGCTTCGCAAATTACGTATCTCATCCTCAGTGAAATCTTCGGGACAGAATTTATGTCCAAGATTGTAAATATCATCAATTTTAAATGATTTGAAAGCATCCCTAGGATTGAAAGCTGAACTGAGAATAAGGAGTTTCGTTGCCCCTTCAGAGAATCTTTGATTTAACTCCATCAACTGAAAATCTATTGCAATGTTGAATAAATCAAACTGATAATAATGATCGACAATGATTTTGTCACGTTGCTGACAAGAGCGACATGTACCCATCTTATAAGAGGCATATCAATATCATTCTCTTTGCAACATGATTCTACCCTCAAAAAGAAGGAACACCAATCATTTTCTCTCAATTTCTATAGGAGAGATGTTGCAGTTGAGACAAGAGTCGTAGCATTTACGATGTCTTGAGATTTTTGTTGCATTGCTTGACAAAGTAAATCCGTGGTTCCCATCATCTCGTTCAACAAATGTAAGATAAATACAAATTTAAATTCTCCCATTGCCTCACACACCCATTGCTTCTGCACGTATAGACTGCTTTTTGTGACGCCCCCAAATCTAGGCTTACATAGCCCAATTTGAGACGCCATAAAATACATAATTTCTAATACAATTAGTACATAGAACAGAAATACAAAACTCAATAATACACAACAAAATCTTCACTATTATTGTCACACTATATACAACATGTGAAGACTACAATAGCTATCACTCGGACCGCCACTCCATTCCCCTGCTAGACCCGGCTACTCTCTCATTTTCTGAAAAACAATGGAACAAAAGAAAGGGTGAGCTCAAATAGCCCAGTAAGAAATATCATGACTAAGATAATGACAAATAAATTATCATTAGCCTTCAACAGATGAGTTCTTAATTGAATATAATAGACAATAAGCTTTGTATCAATAATAGCAGCGGAAAGCAATCCATTAGTGTAGACTATGATGTCTACTCGCGTCTTTTTTTAAGAAAAATATCATCAACTCTTATCATCTTAAACACCGCTGGTCATGATAATATAAATTTTCAGTTCTTGATTATAATCATGCCAGTCAATAGTTCATCTTTGCATTACGAGCCAAAGATATTCAAATATAACATCAACGGTAATGATTATACTAGTTTTCAGCCTTTGGTCATAATCATACCAACAACAGTTCATCTTTGCCCCAGGCCAAAGAGAATATTCACCACGTGCCCTAAAAGACACAATAATTATATCGCCTTTATCCTATCATCTGTGCCTCAGGCCACATATATTCACAACAACATGGTTCTTGATGATTAGAATAACAACCGTGATATAGATGATGAATCAGAAGAAACAGTATGATCAATAAATATCGAAAGTTTATGATTTTTCTTTGTGCAGATTCAAATAATGTCTAAATTGTCAACATGATGTGGACTAAAATTCAAGAATAATATTTAAGATCCACAGTTCAGAATAACAGTTAAGGTTCAATAGAAAGATTTAGAAAAATAGGAAGGTTCAGTTGAAATGATATTAGATGAAGCGCAAACTATTAAAGAATATATAATCATTTCAGGAAACTTTACCAACAAGAGACAAATAAGAAATGAATACGAAGAGTAATTCACCAAACATGCGGTAGTCCGCGTAGTCAGGTTATTGTCAGAGATTAATAAGAAATGAATACGAAAGGTTATTCACCAAACATGCGGTAGTCCGCGTAGTCAGGTTATTCCCACAATTTAATAAGGAATGAATACGAAAGGTTATTCACCAAACATGCGGTAGTCCGCGTAGTCAGGTTATTCCCACAAATTAATGAGGGATGAATACGAAAGGTTATTTACCAATAGGCAGTAATCCGCGCCGTAAGGTTATTCCAACAATTTAATACATGGAAATAAATGGCACATCTTATGAGTAAGAAAGAAACAATATTATTTTAGAGAATCAAATAATGATAATCCCTTACCATAGTAAGTTTGAATAACGGAAGATGAAAAAGATGGTATCCATTACCTTAACACGTGACTGGATATGAAGTTGGTCAACTTGGTCAGTACTCGTACACTTACAGATCTTTACAAATACTCAAGATGACTTTAGCACACTCAAAGAGAACTTATACAAAGAAATATTTGGAGAGTGAAAGAAAGAATAAGCAAGGAAGTTTTTTATGAAAAATCCTTAAGTTAAGGCCTCTATTTATAGCAAAAAATCTTATCATCACCAACATTTTCCTAATTTAATCCAAACCGTATATTTCAAGATAATGTTTAATCCATACCACTCATTTCATCTTTTAATATTTCCTTAATCTAAACCATTCATTTAAAGATCATCTTTTAATCTATACCATTCAATTTACTTTATATATAAAATAACTAACTTTAAATAAATCAATTAACTTTATATATAAAAACAAACAACTTTATATAATTTATCATAATAAAAATAAATATTTTTATCAATTCAATTATTCAACAATAATTCACAATTATTTATTATTATGGCTAATTGTTGTAAATGCAGTGTAGTTGGCTTTTCGAGTTAGATAAACAGGAAAATCAACTGATAAACAGGAAAATCAACTAATAATAGAATACAACAGTTTAATCAATATCATAAAAGAGATAACAATAATGCTGAAAATAAATAAGAAAATAACACATTACTGTGTAATGACAATTATTGATTCAGTAATGTGAATTATTGTGCATATGCTACTGTGACAATTATCAGCTCAATAATATGAATTATTATGCATGTGACAATTATTGGTTCAATAAAGTCAATATAGTACAATAACCACTTTATCAGTTTAATAATATGAAATATTATGCAATACCGTGTGCTACTGTGCAATACCGTGTGTTAATGTGCAATACCGTGTGCTACTGTGTAATACCGTATGTTACTATACATTTACCACCGGGTATTTTAACAGTTCAAGATGATAGTACCGTTGACTATATTTATTTAGAAAGGTTACGTATGTCGCTTTCTATATCCGACAATAATTCGCTGTGGGAGTCCACCATTATTTTGTTATTTTAGCGCCGTCGTACGAATCGAATATTCCCCGACAAAGCGAATATTCTCCGACCAAACGAATATTGTCCGACATAATAAAATTTGCACATAACATCCTTAACTTTTAACCTTATCAATTTAACCACCTACTGTTTCAGGAAAAAATATATATGAGAAAAAATTAAATTTTGTATTTCATAAAATTCGGGTTCTTACATAAAGAATGAAAATATTTTTTTTCTATGGATTTGATTCTTAACGAAAGTTTACATTTAACCTAAAAAAATTAATAAACCAAAAAAGAGTTAAGAGTCTAAAATTAAAATATACTTCTTCTGTTTATCCCAAATTAAGAGTTTCAAATTGAGTCCCAATTTACAACATTTTCAGAAGCCAAAAGAAAAAACAGAACATATAATTAAATTCCCATTTTTTTGGAAAGAGAACTCCCAATTCTTCATAAAGAAACAAATGTAATCCAAGTAAATAGCATTTTCTACGAAGTTAAATGTAAAATCAAAACTTCAAGGTCCATAGATTTCCCAGCCTAGTTGTCATATTGAATAAATTAAGAGTACAAATTAAAGTACACAAAAATCAAAAACTAATTTTCACTCATTGCTACTACCGCTTCAAACAATCAAACAACCACCAAATGTTCAATTACAAATTTTTTTTTTAAAATATTCATTTTACAATGTGCTTGCCTGCAACAGGTAATATATATATATATATATACACACACACACACACACTCATTGACTCTCTCTCTCTCTTTCTCTCTCTCTCTCACACACACACACACGTATATATCTATTATCTAGAAAACAAAAAGTGATAGACCAGTTCTAAAGTACTCAGATAATTTATATTCTATAAGATTCATAAGGTACTCAGATAAACAAAAACTAAAGCATATCTACTATCTAGTTTAGGTCTTTAGGGCATCTATATTCTAATATTCTATAAGATTCAGATGCTGAGATGCAAGAGTAGAGCATATCTACTATTTAGAAAATAAAAATTGACTACCTTGAACAATAGAACTTGCTAACTGTTGAGATGTAAGTCTGTATCCACCGTCTTTGCTGCGATTGGTTTGTACAGAGCATTTCCTAAATCAATTTCTTGGTAGAATCAGCTATATGATGACTTGGTCTGGGCTAGGAACTTGAGTATTCTTGGGATGGGATGGGATGGGAACTGGAGCATTCTTGGGCTGTGCTCGCATTTTCTTTGGGCTGCATAATTTTGGGTCTAGGCTACAACCCACCTAGCCTACTATATCCTCCACCCCTGGTGATGGTAGACATTAAATTATAGGTCCTTAACACCACTCTACAATGTTAAATATATATATACACATATATGGTGCCCATTCACAACAACCGGTTACCGAGAGTACTGTTTCAGTAACTAAAATAGGAGATAATTTCTTTATAAAATTTACCTGTCGTAACAGCTTGTTATAGCAAGACCTTTTATAAATAAAAAAATTAGTCTTGCCGTAACAAGCTATTGCGACAAAAGCCAAAAATCTATTGGCTAGCAACCAGTTGCTTTGGATTAACTTTCATATATATAAATATATGAAACTCATCTATAACAATCAGTTGATAGGAGTACTATTCCAGCAATCATGTCTTACACCATCTAACATAATAATAGATGACTGGGATTAAAAGGAGTAAAACCCCAGCCGTTAGAGTTTCTAGCAGTGATAAATTATTATTTTTCCTTTCATAATGACAAAAAATTCCCTAAAAGCAGAAGTAGTATTGATAAAAAAATTCATTATCATCGCTACAAGCTGTAGCGGCAAGTTCTCTATACAATTTGATGGATTAATGTAATATAATTTAATGGATTATTATTAATATTAAAGCACCAACTTTTTACCTAATGAAGCATAGTATGTATAGCCCACATTCATAGATAACCAAATATATCTAATAAAATAAATGTAATAAAATATTAAATATATGTAATAAAATAATTTACAAATTTAAAATTAATAAATTTATCATAATTGTATATCTAAAATTAATTTATTTTATTTTAGACAATAAATTATGAAATTTATTAAATTTGTATTGTTAATAAATTTCATAATTTATTGTCTAAAATAAAATAAATACATATTAATTTTTATGTTTGCATCAAGGAAACAAGTAGTTTAGGTTCACTTATACCTACCATGCCCCAGGCTTTGCGCGTACGTAACCCTCTCGATTTTGGGCTTCTTGAGGCAACCGTTGTCATATTGTCTTATACTGTCAATAAACTGAAAATAACCGCTAGATGCGATGAGGATTCTGATACGAACCTTCCATTAATTAGTTAAGTAATTGACGGAATGTGTTATAAGGTTCAACGATTACTTACGATAATTTCGAGTTAGAGTCCCCACCTTTCATTGATAGGTAACTTCAACGCTAAACCCCTCTATTACAGATGTTGATGTTGTGTCACTTCCCCGCAAGACTTCCAACGTGTCGATTCTCAAAGATGCACGCCGATGTGTTGATTCGAGGAGAATTAACTTTTTTAGAGAAGACTTGGTATGTCATCTTGCTTAGTTATATTGCCCATTTCCAAGTTTTATTTGATACATATTATATAAATTAGTTTTCTAAATTTAAAATTAATATGTATTTTTAAAAAAATTAATATGTATTTATTTTATTAGATATACAATTATGATAAATTTAATAATTTTAAATTTTTTAAATATTTTTATTAGATATATTTAATATTCTTTAATATTATATTACATTTATTTTATTAGATATATTTGGTTATCTCCAAATGCGGGCTATACATGCTATGCTTCAGCAGGTAATAAGTCAGTGCTTTAATATTATTAATAATCCATCAAATTGCATAGAGATAAAGAACCTGCTGCTACAGTAGCTGCAGGAGATTTTTTTACCAATACTATTTTCGCTTTTAGGGGCTTTTTTGTCATTATGAGAAGGAAAACAAATTACATGTCGCTAGAATTTCTAGCGAAATGGGTTTTACTCCTTTTAATCTTAGTCACACATATATTCATGCGTGTGTTTGTTTGTTATTTTATAATTACTGAGATGAAATAAAGTTTTTATTGTTTTTTTTTTTAAAAAAATGTTTCCCCTTTTAACTTGGAACCCATTTTTCTAGTGAAATTGAGAAGAGGAAATGGTGGCTAAGATGATGAAGTTGATTTCCTCCCTCCAGCTAATTATTGGTAGCTTTATTAAAGTAGGATTGGCATTTTGTAGTAGCAACACAGAGTGGCAAAAGGCTTAGTTGGGACGAAGCAATACTTAAAGCATATCACTAGAGTTTTGAAAGCTGGTGTCCCTCGTTTAATATTTTATTAGAATGAAGTGCATGCATGATTGGTGTCCATAATTAAAGATATTATTTTTGCCATGTTACGTTACACTGAATACAATTATTGAAATGTCCAGTCAACTTCCCGCATGTGGGATACAACCAAATACTTGTTGTACTACTACTGGTTTCATATATGATATACTCCAATTAATTTAACTACTTTGTAAATTATACTTAGTGTGCTTTCAATCTTCTGGACAAATGTTTGATACCCAAGTGATCTACTAGTTACGAATTTGACTTTTGGTATCTAACTTATTGAATGACACTTGTTAAATAGCTACCCCATTTTGTTTTCTTATTTCTTTTTCTCACCAAGTAAATTATTGATATGTTCTGAATAAATATAAGTGTATAATATTTAAATATAATATTAAAATATTATATTTATTTTAACCATTAAAAAATGAGACATAATTAAAATTTATATTATATTTTATTTTTTAATAATTAACATAGATGTAATGTTAGTTTTATATTTAAATTTTGTGTTCTTAAATTTTTTTATATATTCGTATTTATAAATATGCTTGGTGTCCCAATCCATTCAAGTAGTTGGATCACGGTGCTTTTAGATTTCAAGTTCGATTTTTATCGGGATGTGAGCTTGTTTTATTCCTACTTCGAGTGAGGCAACTGATTATTGTTATTTTTAGTACGAGATTATTAATAATTATGAATAGATTGCTATTGATTATGAAATATACCTACACTTTCAGGTGTGATATTTCAACATTGTTAAGCCCATATTTTGCTCTTAAATAACCATGCCAATCCATATCATGCAATGATACTTTAAGCCCAAGTCCTAGATCAGTCACCATTTGAGTCTTAGATCAGTCACTCTTTGAGTAGTATAGTTGCTTCAAAGTTCAATAACCTATTACAATAGTTTCCGTTTCAAATTATAAAATTATTATTAATTTTTTAAAAGTTAATTTAAAATATTATTAAATTTAAAATGAATATGACTCACTAAAATTTTAAAATAATAAATGTTATAATTAGTAGTATTTTTTAGTTAATTTATGATATTTATAATTGTATTATTGACATAAATAAAATGAATTTATTTTAATTTTGAATTTAAAAATATTTAAAATTGACTTTTCATACGTTAATATTAATTTTATAATTTAGAATGGATAAAGTATTTTGTTTCTTATAATTATCCAACCAATGATGCCATTTCATTGTCAACAACTTGGAGCTTGTATACACTTGCTCAATTGTCTACGCTCCAACATCTGTATCTCTTTGCTGGGGCATCCTATCTAACCTACCGGCCCACATAATTTAGGAAACACTTATTATGCCTCCCTTTTTCTTTTCATTTTTTTTTAAAAAAAAAATATAGAAATTTGATATTTTCATAAATAAAAATAATATTTCAACAAAAAAAAATTCACATGAATTCACACTCTTTGAGAGAGATTTTATAAAAATATTAAATTTTATTTGTAAAAATATCAATTCCCTATATATAAATAAAATTAGAAAACAGAATATATATAAGTTGGAACAACTCTTCTTCTGCCGGCCATAATATGTAACCGATCAATTAATTTAGGCTGGTTTGCTTAATGGACTTATTGACGAGTGTTTGTGTGTATGACGCGAGGGATGCAAAAAAAAAAAAAAAAAAAAAAATATATATATATATATATATATATATATATATATATAGAGAGAGAGAGAGAGAGAGAGAGAGAGAGAAGATGAATCTAAAACATACATCTTAAATAGCATGCTTTTATCAAAATAACGTCGTTTTGAAGATTCTTTTTTTTATAAATAATATTAAAAGAATATGTGACATTCCGCAACCCCACTTGTTTTTTTTTTATTTTACGAAAATGTCATTAAAGAATTTTCAAAACAACATTGTTTTGATAAAAATATGCTACTTAAAAAGATATGTTATTTAAGATGTATACTTTTGATCCGTCCTATATATATATATATATATATATATATATATATATATATATATATATACGAAAGATTGGATAATTTAAGAAACACGAAGCTTGTCTATACATGCTATTGGCTCTTTTTTCATAATTCCTGTAAATTTTGAAAAGTATTTTCTGATAAGGGAAGAGAAAGTACAACCCGAATGTACTCTTTCATGTATTTTAGCAAAAATTTAGGGAACCTCATTGGGACATAGCAATAGGAAAAATGTAGCAGTGAACAAATTAAGTTGAGGAACGAACCCAATGATAAATCAAGAAGTTAAATTAATATTGAGATTAGGTTTTCTTGTTCTGAAATATATATAAGATGATGAAAATACATTTAAAAGTGGATGAATATGAATATTTTTACTAGGAAACCTTGCAGTTCCATATTTGGTCATTATACTTCTTCTATTCCGAATTATAAGATCATTATTAACTTTTAAAAGTCAAAATAAGACATTTTCGAACTTAAAATTAAAATGATCTATTAAAAATTATGAAACAATAAAACTTCTAATGAGTAATACTTTTTAAATAATTTATAATATTTATCATTGTATTGATTCAAATATATTAATTTTGAGTTTAAAAATATTTTAAATTAATTTTAACAAAATCAATAATAATTTTATATTTTAAAACAAAAGAAGGGAGCAAGTATAACTTATATCCACGCGATGAATTGTGCTAAACATCTCGAGCTTGCTCTAGTGGCTCACTTTAAACTTATATTATGACACATGAAATGATTCGTCGGGGGGTCGGGGTGCTCCGCACTATTTATGTACTGTTATTTTAACATTTAAAATTAAATAACTTATTTTAAGTACTGAAATGGTAACACATGAATGGTATAGAACACCATGTGGCAAGTGCCCCAAGAGCATCTAATAATTTTTTCTTTTCTAATGGTAATTTTGGAAATGGCCATAAACTTTTTAAAAAAAGAATCGTGCAGACATAATTATTCTTCTTTTTATTCTTATTCTTCTTCTTCTATTTTTAAAAAAAAAAAGACGAAACAAATCATAGCAGAACTCGGTGACCACTAATGTTGGTGACCACTAAAAGGAAGAACCCTAGACAAAGTCAAAAGTGATAAAAGGAAATATATTCGCATCATCTTCCTATAAAATACGCAACGAATATGAAATATGTAACTACTGAAAAAGGCTAAAGCTCCAACTAGTGCTACATCTCTGTCCTAAAATCTTATCTTATATAGAATAGCACAATAGAATATATACACACTAGAGATAAAGAAGAAATTATAGTTGAGACAAACCAAAATCATCTGTTTGACATGTGGAGTTTGTTTGGGAGTAAGATCAAACCCATCCCTGTTTGTAACGGCCGAAAACATCTTCAGTTTGTGCATTCTTGAATGCGCTGCAGGCTATAAGATAGACCCATATCAGAACCACCACCACTACGATCAAAATCACATTGGCCTTTCTCCATTCCTTTCTTAGGTTCCCTAGTAAACCAGCCTTGCAAGAATCGCAATTATAGCACAACTGGCTTGGGTCATTATTCCAGATAGAGCAATCTGCATCAGCAATTGGGTTCACTGGGTTTATCCACATTGTTGGGTTGACATACTGGTATCCGCAAATAGTTGGAGGCTTGCAACATCCTGACTGTAAACATGTGTACAAGAATTGATAACTACACATACATGAAGATGTTGATGTTGTAGCTAGCTAGCAAGTAGTGAAGTAATGTCATAACATCTTTGAAAGAATAAGTGGAGCAGGAGTTGAATTCTAAAGGGAGAGGACAAAAAGGTACTCCCTAGCTTGAGTAATGCTAAGAGCATCTCCATTGTATATGTTAGAACATCTCCATTAGAGATGCTTAGAAATTGTTGCTAAATAGGGCCCACGAATGACGTGGCAAGCTTCTCAAATATTTAATAGTAAAGATAAAATTGTTAAAAGCTAGCGAAAGTGTTTCCACATCAATCAAGCAAAAAACTGAGACCATCCCACAGTAATATTAAATTTGATGGGTCCCACCATTTTACAATGTTAAACTTCATATTACAATTAACAAAAAAACAAAATTCTAACACATGAGACCCACCACTAACCTCCTCCCTAACATATACAATGCAACATTTTTTTTGCTTTAAAATAAGAATCTGACACAATACTTTGTTAACATATACAATGGAGATGCTCTTAATAAAGTATTTTGTGTTATATTCTTATTTTAAACTAAAAAAAAAAAATGATGCATTGTATATGTTAAGGAGGAGGTTAGTGGTGGGTCTTTTGTTAACTGTAATATGAAGTTTAACATTGCCAAATGGTAGGGGCCAACAAGTTTAATATGACCGTTGGAGTGTTGATATTACCGTTGGAGTATTGTGTATTGTAGAATAGTCTCAGCTTTTTAGTTGATTGATGTGATAGTGTTACTAAACACTTCCACTATAATTAATGAGCTTTTAAGTTTTAACAATTTTATCTTTAGTATTAAATATCTAAGAGGCTTGTCATGTCATTCGTGGGCTCCATTTAGCATCAATTTCCAAACATCTCCGATGAAAATGCTATAAGTAACTAGAGAAAATATGTCTCAAGTTATCTAAACAGAACATTCATGGATTGTATCGTACAATCCATGAATACTTTGACAATATAAAGTTGTGATTTTCAAAGATTACGGAAGACACATTTAGAGATGATATTTAAAATTTCCTAGATTATTATATAGATCTAAAGTTCTAAACAGTTAATTTGAGGGAAAATAATTAAGAAAAATATTGTAGCCATGTGTCTCTGTACTATAATAGCTTGGATGGAATTAAAAACACACCACCTAACAAGTGTCACCACCACCGTGTGCATCCATAATTCTGCAGCTGTCAACCATAAAATTCATCTATTCCAGCTGTTTCACTATTGACAATATTTGATCTCAATAACCCTAGCGTGATTGCGTTAGGTGCAAGCCTTTCAGAGCTCATTAGAGAAATAAGGAAATGACCCATTAACAATCCACTGACCCACCATCCCACACAAATTAAACTCTCTCTCGATTATTGCACGGACCAAATTGATCGATGAAGAGGAATATATATACTATCTAGGCGCACTAGGCAATTCATTAGGATCAAATATTGTGTTAGGAATGGTAGTTTTCGCCTTTAAAAAGTAGCACCATCAAATCAAATGAATTAATTCAATATACAATCAAGGAATATGTAGAATGGGGTTTGGTACACACCCTCATGGTAGGTCCCTTCAACGTTTTGTTTGCTGATTAAAATACTGGTCCTAGTTTGGAATTTTGGACATGTCCCTCTCCTCTCTTGATACTAAACAACAAGTGTTGAGCACAACATTCTGGAACAGGGTAGGTCAGAACAGAGAAGCTTCTTTGTACATTAATAAAAGGATTGAACTTTCACTTGTATAAAATATATGGATTAATTTTGCAAACACATGTTATTTTTCCAAGTTATTTCAGAATTCAGCATACATATATATGTTTGATAAGCACAATTCACAAAATTTAAGCCAAAATGGAGAAAACAGGGGAATTAATATTATCTATAAATACCCATTAGTGCCACCATTATTTGCAGGAATAACATGAATTTCCAAGAGATTGAGGGAATTCAGACAAAACCCGCATTTATATGAATCTAATAAAGCTAATTTATTATCTAATTTACCTGAAGAGGAGAGAGATGAGCAGCAAAAAATTGCTCAGCAGAGACATATTCTTGACTGAGCTTTGGGCAAATTTGAGAATCAGCAAGACAGGCCCGTATTCCTCCCCAATTATCAGAATTGGTGATGTGATTTCTCAGCCAATCGGAAAACCCACTAAGCCGGTAGTCGCTGTAGCCGCGACCAGGAACGGAGTACGCGCCAGAGGGGCGGGCTACGATGAAGGCGAGAACGAGGATGATGAGGAGAGTGACAATGAGAAAGGCCATGGAGAAGAGGAAAAAAGCCAAAAGGCCTTGCTTGTTCCAGTAAGCACCGACGAAGCCGGCTAAGGTGACGAGGAGGAAGAGGATTCCGATGAAGACGACGGGGAATCGGAGCCAGTGGATGCACTGGTTGTCTTGCTTGGAAGCCAGCCAGATTCCGGCGGATATAATGGGGATGGAGCACATCAGGGCTATGAAGTTTAGCACTGCTGTGATGTTATTGCTAACTGCCATGGTGTCTCTTTGTTTTCTAGGAGAGAGAATTTGAGTGTGTGCAAGTGTGTGAGAGAGAAAATATGGGTGATATGTGGCGGTGGACGGTGGGGGAAGGCAGGTATGATTCAGTTCTATTTATGGTGTGAAAGCTGCTCCATTTTGGTGGAATGGAAGTGTTCACTGTGCCTGTGGGTTTTCAAAATTTAAATATACTCTCCGTCATGGCTAATTTTCCAACTTCATTTTTAAAAGGAAAAAAAGGAAAAAGAATTCACCCTTCGTTTCCACTTTCAAGATCTTTTGAATGTTAATTCAAAAGATTGCATATTATGGACCGACTTACTTTTGGACTTAAGTCACTTTTGAGAAGTATAAAATTCTAATTTTTTTAAAATAATTTATAAGTCTTTCTAAAATAAATAAATTTGATCAAATATAAAAATTATGTTGTCCTTATTTTAATAACCTTTACATATTATTTTAACTTATAAATTATTTTAAATAAATATCTTTATATTTTATTTTATCTTAATTTTTAATTTATCAGTTAAAATAGTAACACACTTTTATTCATAAGTAACTATTTAAAATAAATTATTTTAAATTTTAACTTATAAATTATTTTAAAATAAGTCATAAGTAAACTCTCTCTTTCTTTTATGATTAAGTAAATGATTATATCAACGTGATTCCCATATAAAATTTATGGGTCATTAGAACTTTAACATTACCGGATAAAATGTCTAATATTAAAAAGTCATGTTATATATTACGATAAATTTATATTAAATTATAATTACAAAATTTATTAATACATGAGATTTGTTGAAATTATAAAAAAAAATCTTATTTATTATATATCTTTTAAAAATATATATTATTAATATTTATTCACGTGATTAATAATTAAAAAATTAATATAAATATCCACAATATATCATTTTCTAATATTAAAACATCTATCAACCATATAAATCACTCCTCCTTATCGACCATGTACATAGGGTATTAAAACAATATGCCATATAAAGGAAATGGGAATGGTTCTTTTTACTTTCCTTCTTTTTCTTTTATTTCCAGAGTTGACTAAGATTTGTCAATCTACAGCGACTAGTGATCAGTTCAAATATGTTTGCTCTTTCCAAATTACAAGCATAGCCACAAAAAAACACAGGGAAAAAGGACAGAAATGAAATATAATAAAATAGATCAAATTAAAATAAATTAGGGGCGCAATCTGTACGGGTTGGGTTGAACAGGTTTAAGTAGACCTGGCAATTGGGCGGGTCGGGCCGGGCTGACGGCGGGCCGGGCCATTTCTGGGCCGGGCCAAAACGGCCCAGGTTTTGCCGAGCTGAAAATGTTGAGCTCGTGGCCCGTACGGGCCAGCCCGGCCCTGGCCGCGGGCTTTTTGAGTTTTTTTTTTTTTTTTAAAAAAAAAAATTAATTTTTTTTAAAAAATATGTATATATATATATATTTACAACTATAATACATAATTTAAAATAAATACTAACTCTAATTATTTACAATTATAACATATAATTTATACATAATCATTTAATAGTATTAGTAAATAAAATAATCAATAATTTTATAGTCATATATATTAAAATATAACTAATCTTGTGATTTATAGTAATTTTATAGTCATATATATTATTATTTAAGATTACATATTAGAATTTACTCTTATATTTTTCATAATTTGTTATTTGATTCATTTTTTAAGTTAATATTTTTTTTTTTTATCAATAATGAACAATAAAAAAAATGTAAAAAAAAAAAAAAAAAATATCCGGGCCGAAACAGGCCGGGCCATTTTTGGGCCGGGCCAAAACGGCCCAGTTTTTTAAGTGCTATTTTTCTTCAGCCCAACGCCCGCCCAAAAACGGGCGGCCCGGCCCGGCCCGCGGGCCTGGGCCACTTTTGCCAGGTCTAGGTTTAAGAATCATTCCGGGCTCAATCCACATAAAATTTGTTGGGTATGAGTTGAGCATGCTCGAGTTTCGTGAGTTTATAAAAAGTATAAATACAAACCTACCTATAAATATAAATATAAATATAAGTTCAGCCAAATTAGATTTAAATAAACTAGACATGCACAGTAGGTCGGACTGGTCCAACCTGATCTGGACCTGGTAGGCTTTGGCCGTTGATCAGGTCAAGTCAGGCTTTGACTTTTCAGTTTGTAGGTCGGGCCAAGCCGGACTTGTAAGACCCCGAATTTTATGAAATACAAAATTTAATTTTTCTTCATATATATTTTTTTTGAAACAGTAAGTGGTTAAATTAACAAAATTGAAAGTTAAGGATGTTATGTGCAAATTTTATTTTGTCGGACAATATTCGCTTTGTCGGGGAATATTCGTTTGGTCGGGGAATATTCGTGCCGTACGACGGCGCCGAAATAATAAATTATTGGTGGACCCCACAACGGAATATTTGTCGGATATAGAAAACGACAGAAGTAACCTTTTTAAATAAAAATAGTCAACGGAACTGTTAAAATACCGGTGATAAAAGAATAGTAGCATACGGTAGTTTATGGTATTTTCTGTAGCACACGGTACTCTACAGTAACACACGGTATTGCATAGTGTCTCATATTATTGGTCTGATAATTGACACCGTAACTGTTACGCATCATTTCATCGATAATTGTCACTGCATAATATTTTATATTATCAATTCAATAATTGTTGTTACACAGTATTTTGCATTATTGATTTAATAATTGTCATTACACTGTATTTTATATCATTGAGTCAATAATTGTTGTTGCACTGTTTTTAAAATTATTGAACCTAATAATTGTCACAGTAACATATGCACAGTAATTCACATTATTGAATCAATAATTGTCATTACACAGTAACGTATGCTTTATTTTACATTATTGTTATCTCTATTATGATGTTATTTAAACAGTTGTATTTCATTAATTTATTGACTTGATATCTAAGAGCTAACTATACTGTATTTATAACAATTAGTCATAATAATTGAATTGATAAAGTTATTTGTTTATAATATAAAGTTAGGTGATTATTAGGTGATATGAAATGAATGGTGTAGATTAAAGTTGAATAATTGAATTGATTTGTTTATAATATAAAGTTAGGTGATTATTAGGTAATATGAAATGAATGGTGTAGATTAAAGTGTGAATTATTGTTGAATAATTAAATTGATTTATTTATAATATAAAGTTAGGTGATTATTAGGTGATATGAAATGAATGGTGTAGATTAAAGATAATATAATATTTGAAATGGATGGTGTAGATTAAAAGATGATCTTTAAATGAATGGTTTAGATTAAATGAATGATGAGATTTTTGGCTATAAATAGAAGCCTTAACTTAAGGATTTTTCATAAACTTCCTTACTTGTTCTTTCTTTCTCTCTCTAAATACTTCTTGTGAAAGTTCTCTCTAAGTGTGCTTAAGTCATCTTGAGTATTTGTGAAGATCTATAAGTATACGTGTACTGTTCAAGTTAATCAACCTCATTTAAATCAATATCCAGTCACGTGTTACGGTAAGGGATACCATCTTTTTCATCTTCCATTATTCAAACGTACTATGGTAAGGGATTATCATTATTTGATTCTCGATAATAATATTGTTTCTTCCTTACTCATAAGACGTGCATTTTATTTCCATGTATTAAATTGTGGGAATAACCTTACGGAGCGGATTGCCGCCTGTTGGTGAATAACCTTTCGTATTCATTCATTATTAATCTCTGAAAATAACCTTACGGAGCGGATTGCCGCCTGTTTGGTGAATAACTCTTTGTACTCAAATTCTATTAAATTGTGGGAATAACCTTACGGAGCGGATTGCCGCCTGTTTGGTGAATAACTCTTTGTACTCAAATTCTATTAAATTGTGGGAATAACCTTACGGAGCGGATTGCCGCCTGTTGGTGAATAACCCTTTGTATTAATTTCCTTCACCTTTTGTTAATCAAACCTGCTACGGTAAGGGATATTATTTTCTTTCATACTCCTAAATCGAAATTTATTATGGAACTATTGCTTCTATAATTCCTGAAAATATTATATGTTCCATAATAGATGAACTTCATTATTTCAACTGAACCTTCCTATTTACGAGAACCTTTCTATTGAACTGTAACCGTTATTCTGAACTGTGGATCTTGAATATCATTTTTTTTCACTCCACATCATGTTGACAATTTGGACATTATTTGAATCTGCACAAAGTAAACTTCTGATACTTATTGTTTATCCTTTTTCTTCTGTTCATCATTTGTATCACTGTTATTTGTACTAATCATCAAGAATCAAGCTGTTGTGAATATCTGTGGCCGGGGGCACAGATGTGATATATTTGTTGAACAGATGATAGGTTAAAGGCGATATAATAGGTTAAAGGCGATACATCTGTTCGGTGTCTTTTATGGCACGTGGTGAAAGTTCTCTTTGGCCCGTAGTGCATAGATGAACTGTTGTTTGGTATGATTATCACCAAAGGCTGAATCTGGTATAATCATGACCGCTGGTGCTATATTAAATATCTTTGGCCCGTAGTGCAAAGATGAACTGTTGATTTGCTTAATTATGATCAGGAACTGTGAATTTTTATTATCATGACTAATGGTATTTCAGATGATAAAAGTTGATGATGTTTTTACGAAAAAGAGAAGCGAGTGGACATTATAGTCTGCATTATTCTTCTAATAGATTGCTCATTCCGCTGCTATTATTGATCTGAACGTTGTTTAAGAATTTAACTGCAGTTTTTGATATAAACCTTGTAGTCTATTGTATTCTATCAAGAACTCAATTGTTGAAGACTAATGATAATTTATTCATCATTATCTTAGTCATGATATTCTTTACTGGGCTATTTGAGCTCACCCTTTCTTTTGTTCTATTGTTTTTCAACAGGAGATGAAAACATAACAGGGTCTAGCCGGGGAATGGAGTGAGGGTCCGAGGAATAGTTATCATAGTCTTCACGTTTTGTAAAATAGTGTGGCAATAATAGTGAAGACTTAGTTGTGTATTATTATACACTGTATTGTTGTACGTTGTGCTTTGTTGTAATAATTTTGTTGTAGTATTTTGACGACTCAAGTTTGGGCTGTGTGGGCCCAGATTTGGGGGCGTCACAGGACTTCTTGATCAAAGTCTGGCCTTTTGAGGCCTGTAGGCTAAGCCAGACTTTGGGTCAGGTCAGGTCAGTCCTTAGGCCGGGTCGGGCCAGGCCAGGCCTAAAAATATAATCAATTAATTTTTAATGTGAAATATAAATATTAAATAAATTAACTACTATATTAATTAAATGTATTGACAAAAAAAATAAAAATGAGTAATTAATCAATAATAAATAATGAGTCGGTTACAAATATTTTGCTTCAAAATATTTTTAAAATGTCTTCAAAATTCATATATTCAAAAAAAATATAACCCTTTTGAAAGTTGTAACCACAAATTGTGATAAAAAAAAATATCCCACAAATCACTATCATAAAAAGTTGTTCCATTGGCAAGACCATACTTGTATGTAACCTTTTTTCATTTTGTCTTTCTGGTGAGCATGAAAAAGGAAAATATGTATGTACATTGATCACCAGTAAAAGCGTATCCATATTCTTGGTATTTGTATGAGACTGTCATAGAAAAATTCAAACTCATTTTGTACCACACCAACATGAGATCATAAACAAAGAGATTCTGTACCACACCAACATGAGGTCATAAACATAGTTTATAGTTTAAACGAATTAGCTAGGCTGGGTCGATCTTCTGCGAAGGCTAGGCCAGACTTTTGCATAGGCTGGGTCAGGCCGGACTTTTACGTCAAAATAGCAGCCTGTTCAAAAACTGTAGACCGGACCGGCTCGGTCTGGGCTTTGACCAGGCCGGCCTGAGGGCCGTATGTTTTTTGTGCATCTCTAGGACAGACTATGGGTTGGACGGATTTTTGAAAATATAATTTTTTTTTATTCATGTATCATAAAATTATGGGGATGGACCAAGATTACCCATGCGACCCAAGTTGCACCCCTAAAATAAATTGCACAAAAAGACAATATAGACCTCATTTTCGTAAGAGTAGGTACAATGTGTGGTGGCATGTATATGTAATGTTTTTAATATTGCGTTTGAATCAAATGAATAGAATAGAGAAAAAAATAAAATAATTTTAAGTTATTTTAAATATATATTTAATTATTAGAAGAAATGAATAATTTGATATAATAGTAAAATTATGATACATATATATTTTATTGAAATGAATTTTATCCTACCTCTCTCATATGGAATAAAAATTAAAAGAATATAATGAATTTTCATTCTATTAGAATAATTTATCCACTAAAATGATCATCTAATATACTATTATTCATTTCATTCCTTCTTTCATTCTATTCTCTCAACCAAACGTAACATAAGGGAATTTGTTGAAAGCCACATTGCTTCAAAGCTTTTTCCTTCAAGGGCCTGTCATGCCTTATTTCAACCTATGTGCCTTTAGTCATCGTCAATAGTAGGACTAATCATTCAATTATAGCTGAACTGAATAGACTATTCGGTTATAACCGAAAACCAAAATTCGTAAAATTTTAATATCAAACAAGTAACCAAATAATCGATTTTTCTATTTGATTATTTTCGATTAATAACCGAAATTAAAGAAAAAAAGAGAATTCACAGGAAAAAATGGGTTGGAAGGAGTAGTCAAACATGAAAGTCAAATTATTGTGTTTTTTTATAATTCAAATCAAATTAATTCCTTTTAATAGTCTCTTCAAAAGAAATTCTTCCGATTCTTCATCTGAGCTAATAAGCATTTCTCCTCCAAATGCAACCGCCCAAATGGCCAAATTTTGTGATTCGCTGGTATGAAAATAGCTCTCGCATGTGTTCTAATCGACTAAAACTCAAAGTGGGTATAAGCACAACTATTATAACATGATAGCTTTTATCCTACCAGGTGCTCGACAGAATGCCCAAGTTCTTGCCACAAAGCTGGTAAATTATGTATCAGGGACTTTGGGGTTCTGTATTAGGTGTTTGGAAAATTTTACTATTCGATTAATTGGTTAATCAAATAGTAGAATTTTTCTATTCAAAATCAAACTCGAAAACAGAAATAAAATTCAGTTATAATCGAAATGTCAGGCCACTACTAACCTATTCTTCCTCAATCAATTTTTGCACTGTTTAAGATCAGTTTACTAAAATAGTTATCTTAACAAATGATTGTTATAGATCATTCCCCATATATATATATATTCTTTTTAATGAACAAAATACATTCTAAAATATGTGGGCATGTAAGAGTACCTTAAGGATAAGTCTAAAAATTACTCCTTGAACTATAAGTTTCATTTTTAACATTTAACTTTCTCTTTAGCACAAAATCAATCCTGATAAATTAACAAATCTGCAAAATGGAGATTAGCTTAATTTTTGCGTTAATGTAGTCCGTCTATTAGATCAAATGTGATAATCTAGTGGTAAGCTCTCACTTTTTATTGTGCAAAATTATAAGTTCGAATCTATTTCTTAGTAGTAAAATCAGAATCAACTAATACACCACATGAACAAGATAAATTTTATGTAGGTCTCTCTCCTGACCCCTTAGAATTACAAATTTGAAATAGTATTAAAACTCTCAAAATTCTATATTATGTTTGTGCATGTGTGACGGGCTTGGAACCGTCACCAAAATAAGAAATATAATTTTTTTTAAAAGATTTTAAAAATAGGTATTTGCACATATGTATCGATTTGATCAACCTGGTTGCATTCATATAATACAATTAAGTAGATCAAATGACAAATTAAATTCATAAAAATAAACAATCCTACAATACTTCTCCAAAAACAATAAAAGTTTGATATCTAAAATCATAAATTCATGATTCTTACAAAAGAAATCATAAACCACTAATCGGAATCTTGATCTTACAAAACTATCAATAACTACAAAATTGCTAAAGTATGTGAATACCCACAAACATACGAGTCTTAGTTGCTGCCCATGTAAACCCTTTGATATACCTATATCTTTTCAATCTCTGCAAAATGAAAGAGAAGAAGAGTTTCGAGTTAAAAAATATTATATCTTTTACATTATAAACGTAATAAAATTAATACTCTCTCCGTTTTAAATTATGAAATTATTATTAAAAATTTTAAAACACTTTTAAGTTCAAAAGTAACATAATTACCTTTGGTTTTATCGAGTACAATGATAAAAATTAAAAATTATCTAAAAAATTTACTTGAGATTTTTTCTTTTCTCATCAAATTAAATTTTTTTATTCTTTTATTTTTCGTTCAAAACCTACAAATGTTAAGGTTCGTATTACTACCCGACTCCATTTTAAAATATGTTTGGCTACTCGGAAAATGTCAGTTAGAATCCATTCCCGCTTCTTTCTTTAATGTGAAAAACGCTCTGAATTCCCTGTTTTGAAGGAGTAAAGAGAGAGAAAATGGAAAACTGGGTTCCACTGTTCGACATTTTCATGAACTCTCCGTGTCCCGAAACTGAGGCATCTCAATGGCTACAACAATCTTTTAACCCCACCTCATCATCAATCTCCATCTCCACAAGCTCCTTCCTTTCATTGCTCACCAAACCCACAGACGCCATTCTTGTCGATTCATCTCAATCTTCATCCTGCCCATCTCCTCACACAAAGAGGTAAACCATTTTCTTTAATTTTTATCGGCCAGCAAGTTTAATTAGATTAAATATAATTTTCTCTCATTATTTTCTTTGAAAAGTTCAATTCATGATTAACCTATTAAGATTTGTGATTAAAGATAAAAACTTTAATAAGAAGATTGATCTCTAGCGCAAAACCCGACTCTCATTTTGAACGGGCAATATATTTGGACTGTTGTTTACGTGTATTTATGCATATTGGGGTTGTTAAGTTTGGGTATTTTTTGTTGATGGATAGGATTATGTGGATACAGACACTACCAAATGTAGTTCAGGCTCGTATATTATGCTTTCTTGCTTATGACCACAAGAGATTTTGCGCACTAGACTTGTCTAGACTTGCAAGGAATTTGTTAAACGATGCTCAAGGACTTGAATTTTGGGTTAAAAGAGCTGCACATCATCTGCTCGACATGGTGTCTGAATCAAATTATGAATGGGTTTCTTGTTTGAATTTGGATTCTGAGGGAGAAAATGTGGATGAGGATTTCGGGTCATTGCCGGATTGGCTTAGGGAGGCTGCAAGTGATAGTGAATTAGTTCTTCCATGGCTTCCTTTATCGTCTGATGAATTGAATATGAGAATGCCAGTTGGTACATCTGGAGTTATTGAAGATTCTTTGAGTGAAGATGAACATGTTGAAGAGGAGAATTCGAATAAGTTTGGGACGGGAGTTGATTTTATTCATCCGACTAATGGTCCTTTAAATCCTGAAATTGAAAAGATGGCAGCTATTTTGAAATCGCGGATATTAAATTTTGAGTCCACTTCAAAAACTGTGGAATTGGTTGATGAAATTCAAAAACTTTGCAATGGAAGAGGTGGGGTTTCTTTGGCAGTTTTGGGTTTGATTGAGCCTTGGAAGGCAGAGGATGAAACAGCTTCACTTATGATTTCTCATCTTTCAGATGGAAGTTATGAAGAACTGGGTTGGCCAAGTCATGTTCTATGCTCCATTGTTCTTCCCAAGCTGTTAGTACTTGAAGAACCAGCTTCTCGTGTTCTAGTCACTTCAACAACAGAGTATTGCAAGCTGCATCAGAGATCTGCTGTGTATGCACTTTTGTATCCCTTAATTCTACGGAAGGAAGGCATTAACAACCCCATTAGCGAGGTGATTGCAAGGGTCGTCAGAGAATGCTTGCACCCAGCTCATGTTTCAGCCTTCTGCCAAAAGCTGCTGTGTGGAGAAGAAGATGCTAGGAAATTCATCTGCCTTCCTCGCCATCAATCTTTAATATCCGATGAACTGGTATGGAATGAACCATTGTTTAATCTCTTCCAAATTATCTTGAATCACAATGTTCATTTAACTCCAGACTCGGTTGATAAACTCGTATATCATGTTCGAGAATTGGCTGGCAGGTTTACGAAATCTTTGAAGTTTGGAAATTTTTTGTTATGCTTAGTCAGCAAATGTACCCCATTATTAAGGTCTCATAAGCTCTCAATGATTGAAGCGGTTGAGCATACTAATACACTTGTGACAAAATCATTATTATCGAAATTGGCTAGCTTGTGACCATGGAAATTAACCTTGAAAGCTTTATTTGTTACAATGGACTTCATTTAATTTCTGGAATCTGTGATACTGTTAAACTTGTTACTTAAAGGCTACTTTTATCTGAGTTGGGGAAGACATTGTTATAGGTCTTGCGATTAAATTTGCCGCCAAAATCAGCAGCTTGACTAGTGTAGGTGTCATACACAATGTTATTAAAACCGGTTCGGAACCGGCGGTTCGACCGGTTGAACCGGGAACCGGTTCCTTTTTCGGTTCGGTTTGAACCGGTTAACCAATTTTGGTCAATAATCGGTTGACCCGGTTGACCACCGGTTCAACCGGTAAAACCGGTTAATTGACTCGGTTGAATCGGTTTTGAAGTAAAAAATTTTTTTTTACCAATAATATAACATAATTTCACTATATTTTAGCTTACAAAAAATTAGATATTTTAAAATTTTATTAATTATTAATGATATATATTTTTATATATTTATGACGTCACTGGTTCAATAACGGTTCGACCACTGGTTGAACCAGTGACCCATCCACCCGGTAACTTTTCCGGTTCGCTGAACGAACCGGTTCTGAGAACATTGGTCGTACATTTGTTTTGTTTTAGAAATATATCAAAGTCTGATTTCTCAAAATCAATTGAGATGATCGCAAGTTCAAAATTAATGTTATTCATTTAACGACTAGAAACAGTTAATCTTATAATTAATACTACTACCTCCATAGTTTACAATTTCTGTAATTGTATTATCTAAAATTTAATTAGATAATATCATTAGTTTATTTTAAATTGATTGTATAGAATAAGTCTAAGTGTACAAATTTTATACACAAACACAAATATAACTTGCATCCAAACTGTGACGCCCCCAAATCTGAGCCCACACAGCCCAAACTTGAGTCGTCAAAAGACTACAACAAAATTATTACAATGAAATACAACGTACAACAATACAGTGAATAATACAACACAACTAAGTCTTCATTATTATTGTCACACTATTTTATAACACGTGAAGACTATGATAGCTATCCCCGCACTCTCACTCCATTCTCCGGCTAGACCCCGTTACGTTCTCATCTCCTGTTGAAAAACAATGGAACGAAAAGAAAGGGTGAGCTCAAATAGCCCAGTAAGAAATATCATGACTAAGATAATGACGAATAATTTATCATTAGCCTTCAACAGTTGAGTTCTTGATAGAATACAATAGACTACAAGGTTTATATCAAAAACTGCAGTTAAATTCTTAAACAACGTTCAGATCAATAATAGCAGCGGAATGAGCAATCTATTAGAAGAATAATGCAGACTATAATGTCCACTCGCTTCTCTTTTTAGTAAAAATATCATCAACTTTTATCATCTGAAATACCATTAGTGAAAATAATACAACTTCACAGTTCCTGGTCATAATCATGCAGATCAACAGTTCATCTTTGCACTACGGGCCAAAGACATTCAATATAACACCAACGGTCATGATTATACCAGATTCAGCCTTTGGTCATAATCATACCAATCAACAGTTCATCTTTGCACTACGGGCCAAAGAGAACATTAACCACGTGCCATAAAAGACACCGAACTGATGTATCGCCTTTAACCTAGTATATCGCCTTTAACCTATCATCTGTTCAACAATTATATCACATCTGTGCCCCCGGCCACAGATATTCACAACAGCTTGATTCTTGATGATTAATACAAATAACAGTGATACAAATGATGAACAGAAGAACAGGATACACAATAAGTATCAGAAGTTTACTTTGTGCAGATTCAAATAATGTCCAAATTGTCAACATGATGTGGAGTGAAATTTAAAAATGATATTCAAGATCCACAGTTCAGAATAACGGTTACAGTTCAATAGAAAGGTTCACGTAAATAGGAAGGTTCAGTTGAAATAATGAAGTTCAACTATTATGGAACATATAATATTTTCAGGAATTATAGAAGCAATAGTTCCATAATAAGTTTCGATTTAGGAGTATGAAAGAAAATAATATCCCTTACCGTAGCAGGTTTGATTAACAAAAGGTGAAGGGAATTAATATCCCTTACCATAGTAAGTTTGAATAATGGAAGATGAAAAAGATGGTATCCCTTATGAGTATAAAGGAAAATGATATCACTTACGAATATGGAATAAAAGTGTCATGTGATAATTCGTGTAGACAAATTATTTCCACACGAGACAAATAAAAAGGGTTATTCACCAACAGGCGATAATCCGCACCGTAAGGTTATTCCCATCAATTTGAATACGAATAGTTATTCACCAAACAGGCGATAATCCGCGCCGTAAGGTTATTCCCATCAATTTGAATACGAAGAGTTATTCACCAAACATGCGATAATCCGCACCGTAAGGTTATTCTCAAAGATTAATAAGGAATGAATACAAAAGGTTATTCACCAACAGGCGGTAAACCGCGCCGTAAGGTTATTCCCACAATTTAATACATGGAAGTAAATGGCACAAGAAAGAAACGATATTATTTTCGAGAATCAAAGAATGATAATCCCTTCAAGTAAGAAAGAAAATAATATCCATTTATGATGATGAAAAGAGTGATACCCCTTACCGTAATAAATTTAAGAGTGTGAAAAGAATGATATTCCTTACCGCAATAAATTTAAGAGTGTGAAAAGAATGATATTCCTTACCGTAGTAAGTTTAAGAGTATGAAAGAAAATGAAGTTCCTTACCACAGTAAATTTAAGAGTTTGAAATGAATGGTATTCCTTACCGTAATAAATTGAAGAGTGTGAAAAGAATGATATTCCTTACCTTAACACGTGACTGGATATTGATTTAAATGAGGTTGATCAACCTATATATTTATAATAAAATTAGTAATTACAATATATAACTTTCAAAGTGTATGATAACTCGTATAATATGAACTATCAAAATTATATATATTTAACATAATTTTTGTAGTATAATATAACTACTTTAAAATAGTTTTTAAAATAATATTCTAAAATAAATCTTCCAAAGAAAACTTTTAAAAATGAATCTTCTCAAAGAAGAGTCTTCTAAAGGAAGATTTGTGAATACCGTGAAAAATAGGAATTTATAAAATTACTACTCTTTAATAAAAGACTTACTTGAAAATTTTCTGCACTCCTTTTGGCTTTCAAACTCTCAAAATAGCCTTACTATTCTCAGAGAAAACTCATAAAATTCTTATAGAAAAATTTTATGTTTTAGGTGTGATTTTTCTATTCAGCTGAGCAAGCTATTTATAGGAGGAATAAGGGTACTATGCATGGTTGTTGGCAGCACGCCAATGCTGAAATTGGCAGGAGAGGCTGCGCAGCCTCTGCGCAGACGAATTCAGCGAATTTTCAAATTTGGCACAGTAACTTGCACAGTAACTTGCATAGTAACTTCTGAATATAATAATATTTTTCTAATAAAACAAATAACTTTTTATTATTATATTGTCTAATAAAACAAACAACTTTATGAATATATTATAATAATCAAATTACCAAATAATACTACCATAGTAATAATTCATAATAATGCAACAATTACTGTGTCAATTATTAGATCAATAATATGCATTATTATTGTTTCAATAATCCAATATGTTGTGCCACAACAATTATTAATAAGACAATGAGTAATAACAATTATTGAATTGATAATATAAAATATTATGCAGTGACAATTATTGATGAAATGATGCGCAACAGTTACGGTGTCAATTATCAAACCAATAATATGAGACACTGTGCAATACCGTGTGCTACTGCAGAGTACCGTGTGCTACAGAAAAATACCATAAATTACCGTATGCTACTATTCTTTTATCACCGGTATTTTAACAGTTAACACCGTTGACTATTTTTATATAAAAAGGTTACTTCTGTCGTTTTTTATATCCGACAAATATTCCGTTGTGGGGTCCACAAATAATTTGTTATTTCGGCGCCGTCGTACGGCACGAATATTCCCCGACCAAACGAATATTCCCCGACAAAACGAATATTGTCCGACAAAATAAAATTTGCACATAACATCCTTAACTTTCAAATTCGTCAGTTTAACCACTTACTGTTTCATGAAAAAAAAAATATATGAAGAAAAATTAAATTTTATATTTCATAAAATTCGGGGTCTTACACAAACTATTAAAAAGTGGGGTTTGACATAGAAATTCGTGTCAGGCCTCACTTTTTAATAGTATAGATGAAATTTATATTTGAATTTGTGTAAAAAAAATTGTGTGCGTAAACTTATCCGATTGTATATTATGAGTTAGATGGTGTATTAATTTATCAAGTTTAAAATAAACAAAAAAGTGCATATGAGGTCCATTTTTCCTTTTATATTTATCAAAGGTGTTGTCGACGCCGGGATTTCGTCGTTTCGTTTTTTAATAATTAAAAGCCCTTTCCAATTTTAGCCTTTAGATTAAGATGTGATTTTTTTGAAAAGGGTTAGCTTAAGTGTCGACGGGGTTTCGAAAGGTCGATTTTATAATGAGCCAGTTAACCAGAGTAGCCAGTTGGTATTTTTGAAATGGATGTACCAACTCATCCGAATTTTGTTTTCGTAATCGCTGGCTCATATGTGACTCCGATTCAAATGGTCCGCGAACCGAGATTCATAGAGTTCGGGGGCTTGCTTAAGCGAGGGGAAGATGTTAGGCACCCCTCGACTTCCGTGAAATACGGTTACCACAATCTCGATGTTTTCCTATCCTCTTAAATCTTAAAACGTGGGTGTGCGCATATGTGCGCGTGTGTGCCTAAATGGATGTTTGTGGTGACTTTTCAAAAAAAGTTGCTTTGATTTTATATGGCAAATGTGTTTTGTCGGGAAAGCGTTTAGACGTCCTTTGACCCAAATGACGAGGCTTCGCTTTTTATAATAAAGATTGATTTTAGTTACGAAAACGATGAGGTTTTTTATTAGATATCATTTTAAGAAAGCAATAGTTTTTAAACTTTTGTCAAATAGGAATCGAGACTATACATTGCCTTCTAACAGTAAATTTAAATAAAATGAAGGCAACTTGTAGAACTCTTTAACCCTATGCACAAAGTTTAATGAAAACGTTTATTTATTTTTTACGAAAACATCTTTTATGACATTTCAAAACCAAATGTAGCCTTTTCGTCAAACAAGGATCAAAATTCGTCAAAACTCTTAATTTTTAAACCTCGTGAATCTAATATCCTAATTTGATCATTTTTAGAAAATCTTCATCGTTTGCCCTATTTTGGAAACCATTTTTTGTGTCGTAAATTAAAACAATCATTCAAAACGTGTCGGGGCTATTCATAGGCATGTGAGCCGTCTAAATAACCCAAAACACCCACAATCACATATTTTTATTATTACGGGGCCTTAACCCGATCACGATTTGGTATCGCTTTAAGGCCCGATATTACATATGTACAACCATGAATCCTATCTAATGATTACATGCACAAAAAATGTTCATCATCGGGATTTGATCACGAGGATCTCCTCCCTAGGCTCACAGTTACCCAAATCACTGCATAACCGATACTACGGCAAATCTAACAATACTAAACTCGTTATTACATTACACAACTCAAAAATCGCAAACCCAACACTACGAGCTATTCATTACCACAACAAACGATATATCACCGTACGGATGTCATCGGGGCATTAGGAGGAAGTTACGTTCCGATGGAACACTCACTAACAACCCCTAATCCACGGATCATCGTCATCATAACAACATACTACATCAAGCAATCCAAAACACGAAATTATACTAGCAATACAAGCAATAAAAACTAAGAAAGCACCCTTTTCACCTTGCAAAAAATGCCGATTAAAGCTTCTTATTTCACGACTCGAACAACACTACACGAACACTTGACTAGTTAGCAAAAAGAGATGAATTTTTCACTCAAATCTAACCAAGCTCTCTAAAACTCTCAAAACCTTTCTATTTTCTTCCTCTCGGGTGGAAATGGCGTTGTATAGTGTTCAGCAGGCAGTCGCAGGTGCATCTGCGGCTGGCCGCAGGTGCATCTGCGGTTGGGCTCGCCAGCCGTCCGCGCCGAATCCTCGGCTGCCGGGTTGTCTCCTCGAGCCGCGCACTGTCCCCTTTGTCGGTGGCCGCAGGTGCATCCGCGGCTGTCCGGCTTGCTTTTCTCGATTTCCGTGTCACGCGGTCTTAATTCGTCAATTTCTGCGGTATTATTTTGGAAGGCTGTTACCTGATGCATAAATTGCTCTTTGTGCTTGGCTTCCAGGGGGTGCTGCCCCCTTCCACCCCCGCCAGCTCACCGGCGAGCTGGGCAGCCGCTCGCTCACTGGGGAGCGAGACTCCCGAACATCGTAAGCGTAGTGGCCATTAGTCGCCTTTTGTGATCAAATCAGGTTTTTTCTGGATCAACTTTTTGCCTTGCTTCAAGTAACCTGATGTTCATTGTTCGTTGTGGCGGCTTTAACCGTAAATCGTTGGGGTGGCTCCGTGTTGGGGTCCATCTTCCTTTTCGCATGTCGGGTCAAATGACGATCTTGTCCTCCTGTCAGGGTTAGTACACAAGTGCAAAATTTGGGTGTCTACAGGTGTTTTTGCCATTTACTATTTTACATAATCCCAAAATATTTATATACTTGAATAATGTTTAGAAAATCGGACGGGATCGGCGGTCCGACCAAAATCGGTCGACTCTCCGGTCCAATTGGCCTAGAAAACCGGTTTAACAGTGACCTGGTCAAAAATTGGTTGACCATCGATAAAATTGGTTAATTGATCTAGTGAACTGGTTGGCTAAGTATTTTTTAAATATTTTTTTGTACAAAAATATTTTTATTTTTAAAATTAGCTATTTTTAGTAATATTATAATATAATTTCATTATATTTTACCTTACAAAAAATGGATATTTTAAAAATATATTAATTATTAATAATATATATTTTTATGTATTTATAACGTCACCGGTTCAATAACGGTTCGACCACTGGTTCAATCCAACCACTCGGAACCTTTTTCGGTTTATTAACTAGTCCAATTTTTAAAACATTGATTGAATTATAATAGTATAATTTTCATTTTTTCTTATAAAATAAAATAAAATAAAAACCCCAAAGTTAAGCAACTAAGGGAGTGTTTGATAAAAACTGAATGAAATAGTTCTGAATGTTTAAGTAATCTGAATAAATTGAATGAAGTAGATTTTTGAATACTGAATGAAAAAAGTTGTTTGATAAGTGACATGTCTGACATATCTAAATAACATATTTTTACTATTTTACCCATCTAAAAAAATTAATTTTTTTTTACTTTATTCAGCCGGAAATTAACTATTCAGTCAAAAAAATTAGACTTAGTCATTTCATCCAAAAATCTGACCGATTCAGTCATTCAACTCTAAACAAGCGCACTAAATGACTGACCGATTCAGCCATTCAGTCCTATTAAGTTCTAATCAAACAGCTCCTAAGAGTGCGATTCCATTCTTTGAAGCCACATTCTCAAATTAATTCCAACTAGGGGTGTTCATTTAGTAAAAATCGAACCGGTACCAAAATTACATAAAAGTGTGTACCGAAATCGTTATCGATTGAATCGGTATATCGAACCGATTAACCTGTTCGGTACCGATTTTTACCGAAATAAATCAAAATTTATTATTATTATTATTAAAAAATAATTAATAATAATAAAAGAATAATAATAATAATAATATTTTATTATTATTTTTATTAATAAAATAATTCATAATAATAATAAAAAATAATAATACTATTTTTTATTATTATTTTAAATATTATTATAATAATAAAAAAAATAGAAAATCGGTACAACCGGTTCGGTTTGGTTAATACTGATCTTTCAAAACTCTAGATCGGTACCGAACTGGTTGATACCGATATCGAACCAATGTATTTTTTTAACCGAATCGATCGGTTCAGACTGATTCAGTATACCATAAATTCCAAAAAAAATAGAAAATTTTGGACACCCCTGATTCCAACAACGAAAGTCAAGGACCTTTTTGTCCTTTCAATTCCACCTCCATTCCTAAGCTACCCAAAGCTCCTTTTTCCCTCCGTTGGCTTTACCGCAAATCCATCGCCGGCGACGGTTGAGTTTAAACTTCAACCACCTGTCACGTTCTCTCTCCTCTCTTCCTCTCAATTACCTCCGCCATTTTCTCTCTTCTCACTTCACAATGCTGACTCGCGTAATGTTCTTTTCCTTCCGTTCTCTCTCTCTACTTTCTCACTCTTACTCTCTCAGCGACTCAAACCTTCACAATGACACCATCAATTCCACTGAATCGAACTCTTCGCTGTCGAGATCTGGTAAGGACGATAGCTTCGCTGACATGATTGATCAAGCCCTCGAAAAGGAGTTCCCGGAGAATAATGAACAGACTGAAGGTCAGTTGGATCTAAGCTCCCAGATATAATCGTTTATGTTATTTTGCGTTTGAGTTGGGGTTTATTTGCTGTATTTTATTGCCTAGGGTTTGAGATTTTAGGATTTTTTTTATAGATGCTAAGAGTTTGAGTTGAAGCAGATGGCAGTGGGCATTGAATGTCTTTTTTTTGGAAAGTTTTCTTTTTTCGGTAAATTGTATTGGATTATATTAAAATTTTGCTATATCTTTATATAGTGGAAATGTAATGGTGTAGTTTTAATTCCATTTTTAGTTTGGTTCATGTTTTTAGCTTGAGATGCTTAATAAAATCTTTATATATATATATATATATATATATATATATATATATATATATATATATATATATTCATCCGTAGCAATAGGTTGTTGGGAACACTGTTGTAGCAGCACATGCGGGGGCTAAATTGGCTTTATTTTTTCAAAAAATAAAAAATTGGCCCCGTATGTGGTTGCTACTCGAAGACTTTCATTAGTCAAATGCAAATATATATATATATATATATATATATATATATATATATATATATATATATATTCATTTTGCATTTGAGTAATGAAAGTCTTGAGTACTATTGTGAATTGGGAAATGTCAATGAAATTTAGTATTTCTCTGTGTTTTATAGTCATAGATGAAAGACTAGATAATGCACATTGGGGTAACTTTACTTTTTGTTTGTCCAGCCACTTATCCTGGCAGCTTTAACAACAGTGTGACTGAACAGCAGGTTGATACTCTTGTTCTTTGAACTTTCATCCGAGTAACTCGGGTAATGTATTAGATTTTTATTTCCCTATGGGCCATAATTAATTGCGATGTTAACTTTTGGGACTTCAAAGATTGAATCATGCTTAGATGCCCTTAAAAATTAGGTAGGAACTTTCTTTCAAATCCTAAACAAGTAATGGAGCCCTGGTTTTAGTTATGTGGGGTCATAAAGGGTTTCATAAAGCCTTTACAATGTAAATGAAGGCCTAGTTTGGACGGTTTTGCTTTTAATTCTTTAGTTGCATATGAGATGGGAGGGTTGGAAAGACTAGGGAACAGGAAATTAAGGAGTCACATAAAGCTTTGGACAGTGAGAAAGCTTTAGGACATATTTTTTCTTTTTAGGCATTTCTTTGCATTCTTTGGGTGTGACTAGGAGGGATGTGTTGTAAAAATTTCAGCCCTGGTAATGAAGAAGGAATCTGTTAGAACTTATGATCCACCACCATGAATATGATAAAATACTACCCTTGATCATGCATCTATGAAAGTACATTAAATGCTACTTGAAGCCCTCTTCTACAACTTAAAAATTAGCAAAATAATCTTGACAGCTAAGACTCCCAAATAATTTGAAAATGGCAATGCTAGAGTTCAAAATTCAAATTAACCCTTAATCTAATTCAAAGTTTATGAACCAAAGACAATGAAAATGTTAATCTCCTTTGAGAAGCATCACACATTACTTACACAAGAATTAAGGGTAAAAACCATTCCCATGAACAAATAACCAAATATTAAGGTGATGAACCATTATAGAGGATCTGCCTTAAACTTGGTGACCATTGGACGAAGAAAGATATGGTTTTTTTTTTAGGCTTTCTTCTTATACCATGGCGGTTCTCATAGGATGTTTATCCAAACCTGGTGATCTTATTGCATTTATTTTTAATAGTTGATTGTTGCTTTTTGCTGCTCTTAACTGTTCTACTACTTTTGTTGAATACTCTCTTTCCTAATATTCTGAGTTAACCAGGCAGTTTTAGAAACTGTTGCTAGAGTTAGGTCGAAGAAGAATGACAGCAAGGAGGAGAAGTAAGTGTACTTTCCTTTGCACATTACATGTTAAACTTTTTCTTGTTCTTTTTGATAAGTAAATGAGGTGTCAACTGTTATAGAGAGCAGAATATTCACAATACTGATGCAAGGCTTATCTTGATCAATAAAAGAAACTAAACTTAACCTTCGAAGGGACATCAAAGCATATATTTTTGTAAGATTGAAGAATAATAGATAGATAAATAAGTTTTGAGCAGAAAAACAACTGCAAGATATTATTAGGAATTAAGTATAAAAAAAAATTATAGTAAGGGAGACAGAGAAAATTGCTTGCAATTTTGGAGTATCCATCAGAATACCAAGCGTGAAGAATCATCCCTGTTTTATGGTGATTGTTTGGAGCATAAAGCCTTGGCAACGCAGAATTCATCTGCCTCCATAGGCCATGATCCTGTATGAAAATCTCTCCAACCAGAATCTCATTCTAGACTCTCCGATGGAATCCCTTAGCTGGGCTTTCCACCCATATCAAAATTCCCAACACCAAGTCCCCACCCCGGCGCATGCTACCGCAGGAATATTCCAATTATACTTAACAAGGATTTTTTTCATAGATGTTTTTTTTAAATTTTGCTGTCCACTCATCAACAGCAACAAGCCCTGCCTATCTCACGAAATGTTTCACTCTCTGCCCTCAGCAATGGACTGGGATGCTCTGATACACACATGCTTTGGCCATCGCTCCTTTCTAACGCGGGCACCGATAGGGTGCCAGCAGTTCAACATCACTGCTTTCCTCTCGAAGGTCCAATCTCTGTCTTTCGAAGTGTTCTCCGCCATTGTTTTGGGAGTAAAAGTGAAAAGTAGAATTGGTTCTAGTACATTTCGGCCTACTTTACGCCACCTGCCACCCTCCAAGAACACTCTACCCACCCTTCTCAAATCCTCCACCACTGAGACGTTAAGGAGATAGAAGTGAGTTGGTCTCAATGAGAGCCCAGGTGAGTCTCGTGTGTGATAATCTAACTTGGATTAATAATATAGTTCCCCTCCTGGTCTGGATTAGGGTTCCAAACCAGCCCTATCCCTTGAAGCCCAGAGCTCTAGGTCTACAACTGCCTATGAGAAATCACCCACTTTTATACTAAACATCTCTTCAAGAAATTAACCTTTTACCCACTGCCTCCTCATCAATCACAAAGTTCAAATCCATGATCCAGTCATCCAACTATTCATCAATATGCTTAATATTTAGAGGAAATTTTTACCATGACAAAATTTCTGCCAAAAGATTTCTTCAAAATAAGCTGCTAAAAAGGAGAATCAATGGCAAATGCACTAAATTTTTCAGCCACAAGCGACCACCCTAGCATGTCATGTACCTGTGGTTGAAAGACCACCTTTCATCGCCTTTCTAGAGGGACCTCCACAACAGGGACCTCCACAACGGTAAACCTTCCCCAGACACTAGAGTATAAGAACACCAACTCTACTCTCTGGTCCACCCCAACCTTCCAGAACTGGGGCATTTACCTGCTTCCGACAGTTAAAAAACCATGGCAATTCCTCCCTTACCAAGTGGACCTCTTTAACATACCCCTTACCACGCTAGATCAATCTGAACTCCGGTCTCCCCACCTCCGACGTCAATGAGGTCAGAATGATTTACACCCCCAACCCAATTGGACGAGAAGCTTCCTGTATCTCATACCAGCTTCAAGCTAGCTTTGGTCTTTTCATTAAGAAAAAAATATTCACAATAAAAGTAATCATTATTAGGGAGAACATAATTTCAACTCATTATAGGAAGCTTCATACTTTAGATTGCTGACATCTTTGTAAGTCTTATGTTAGGTCATTTCAGCTTCATGATGTTTTCAATCTGGATAACGAGAATCGAGCTGAAGATATGCCAACACTGATAGATCGGAAGGTATGTCTTAAACAGTTATACTTGTCTTTATAACTTTCTTGTTTCACATTGTGGATTTGGTGTTCCAGCTTGTTATAAATGTATTGCGACAGAGATCAGCATTTACGCTTTACAGTAACCATGTTCCAAACTGTTCAGATTTTTTATCCCAGTTTTTGGAATCTTTTCCTCAGGACAATGTCTTTATCATGTCCAATCCCAAATCGAAGTATCCTGTCCTACAATTAGACTTAAGGTTTAGTTCTTTCTTTCTCTCTTTCCTTGCTACCGTAGATATGATCTGAAATGATAATTGTTTCTATCTGCAGATTGATATCGGATCTGGTAGTGGTCATTGTCTCTGCAACTTGTGGTGGCATTGCCTTTGCTTGTGCTGGACAACTGTTCTGATGATGGTTTCATAAAAAAATTTCCCTTGTTCTTCTCCGACTGTCTAAGATACATCCTCGGGTCTATGTTATGCTCTAAGACAATCTTTTGATTACTCGGCTATTACTATCTCATATCTGAATTGAGTGTCTTCAACGAGTTGGAAATCTTGCAGGTTATTACTGGATATCTGCTAGCGGGATCTATTATTGGACCAGGCGGCCTTAGTTTTGTTAGTGAAATTGTGCAAGTATGTTGCCTTAATCTCTATCCAGCATCCTGGTCAATTGTTTTTATTTTTCATACTAATTTTCTAGCATCTGCTTTTTATACTGACCGATGAGAGTTCATCATCTTCATGTGGATGTTTTGAATCCCTGTATAACTCAAAATATGTTTCTCAAACCTTTCTGACAGAAATTCTAGGTATTGAAAGTGCTGATGATATGTATACATGTATATATACACATCTATTTTATAAATTTAATCCATTGGTTTTGAAGAAATTAGAATTGTGTGTGTAAAACTCTTAGAGTACGTAGAACTTGTCAAACCCAAGTTTATAATACACGTTTTCGCTACGTTTAGTGGAGTAGAAATGCCTTTCCTGTCAGCGAAGGCAATAGATTATTGGGGAAGAGAGAGTAAAATAACTCTCTGATTTAAGTTCAGTTGTAATGACCTAATAGTTATGTTGTTTGTTTATCGTCATTTTATGTAAATGTTAGATTTTGTATTTTTAATCTTTTAATCTTTTAATTTTTAATCTTTTGCATCTTATGTAACTTCAATTTCAGGTAGAGACGGTAGCTCAGTATGGTGTAATTTTTCTACTTTTCGCATTGGGGCTGGATTTCTCTGCAAAAAAGGTTGGATTTTCGATTCCCTTCTTCCCACTCCCCAGCTTAGAAGTTCCAATTCATGTCACATGCCATAATATAATAATTTTTTTCATTGTGTATGCAGCTTCGTGTTGTCCAAGCGGTTGCTGTTTTAAGAGGTCTGCTCCAAATATTATTGTTTATGTGCTTGTGTGGAATCACAGCCTCAGTATGTAGCATTTTCTGATCAAAATTTTTGTTATAAATTTCATTGTTGAACTTCTTGTTACCCCAGTAGCAGAACTATTTTCACATAAATTTATTTGCTGGAAACACCAAGGGCCAAGGCATCTGGAATAGTGGGCAATTTCTTTTGTGATATCAGCTGGCGGTCTTCTGATTTAAAGGAATAGCATTTCTTTTTACTTCTATTGTTGAACAAAAAGAAGAGAAAATGAATAAATAAGTTGACATTCTTTTTCTTTAATTCCATGTCTTTCATTTGTCAATGAACTTTGATGAGCGGTGGCATGTTTTATGTAGTTATGCGGTGGGCAAGTGTCTGAGGGAATATTTGTTGGTGCATTCCTGTCTATGTAATCAACAGCAGTGGTAGCTCTGTTTCTGTAGACTTAAAATTAATATATATGCTGAATTTACTATTGACAGTTAAAATTATTAAGTCATTTCAAACTTCTCACGTCATTTTTTGTTGTGGAGTTTGGCTTAGGGTAAGATGAGAGATTCTAGTTTAAGGTTTGATAATTATGATTATACTTATTTACATTACCAAATCCTGTTTATTTGCTTCATTAAACACTCCCAGTAGGCTGTTAACTCTCCTGCTCAATATTGGACGTCTGGAACATACGAAGTCTAACATTTTTCTTTCTTCAAATTATAAAGCTTTCCAAAGATGAAAAATGGGAAAATGAAGCAACAGCTGTTGAGTATCCGATTCTGATAAAGCAACTGCTTCACAAATTTCAACGTTCTTGTCAGAATTTGTCTTCCAGGAGTCTAAAGCTTCTTTCTCTTTATAAATGATGCTGAAGCAGTTAAATATTGTTTGATCCCAGGTTTTGAAGTTCCTGATGGAAAGAAATAGTATTGGTACTCTTCACAGATAGGTCACTATTGGTACCCTTATTCTGCAGGTAAGTATCTTGTTTCTACTTATCTCTATTTTGTGGATATCCTTGTATCCAATATTCAAGCATTAGTACAGTATTGATATTATGTGTAAGGTGTTTCTCTTGCTTTACTTTCACAAAAACTTTATGCTCCCAGTTCTGAGCCATCTTTGCTCGACAGGATTGTGCTGTGGGTTTGTTATTTGCTTTGCGTCCGATTCTGGGTGGTACCCCTGGTGCTCTTCAAGGAATGATGTCCATGACTAAATCGTAAGTAAAGAAATCCCTAGAGAACTGTGATTCAGTATTTAAATTTAAAATTTATATTACTACACTCCTATGTGCAAACCATGTATTTTCAAATTAAATCTGTTCTATGCTAATAGTGCTCAAACATTTATCTAATTTATGATTTTATGATGATATATACTCATTATGGGTAAGTATGTTACATCTTAAATTAGATAAGCTTTCCTCATATTTGCGAACTCAAAACTCATCAGTTCTGCAATGCCGGTGGTTTGATTGTGTAGGCATGGAAAACATAACTTGACGAACTAGGATTATGGTTTGTAGCTGGAGCCTGGAGTGGTGAGAATGAATAGGGATTTGCAATTGATGATTAGGAGAGGTGAGAAACTACGGCGAACTTCGAAGGACTGAGAAAGCCAGAACTCTTTTGAGTCTTGGTAGAATGAATGATCTGAGATTGGAATCCCAAATGATTGTGAGAGGGTACTGAGAATGAATTGAGAATGTACATCTAGGCATAGGACCTAAAAGTCACATGCCTATGTACTGGCTTTGGGCTCTGGGGTCTCCTCGTGCCTTGTAAGGAATTCCGCTAATCCCTATTTTCCAGCCACCAATCCAAGACGAAACTGAATTCTATTATACAGGTGTGCCATCTGGCTCATCCCGAGCCTGCCTTGAGACCCATGATAGTGACCCTCTTATCTGGAACCTCAACTGCTTGGGCCTCTGGATCATCTAGAGCTGAATCACTGTTCTTCAGAGGGCTTGAACCACTGCAGCTTAGGTACATGATATATATAGAAGATCCCAAAAGAAGGAGAGAGGGGGGGAAAGTGGTCGGCCCCTGGGGGACCAACCCAGCCGGCCTCTCATGTGTGGAAGGCCTGGTTGACCCCTGACCCCTCAAGGAGTAGTGCTCCGTTTTGCTCCTTTTATGCATTTGGATCAAGTCCTTAGGGTAATTAGGGCCCACTCCATGTGCACGCACCCCCACCCCCCTTTTCAATATATGCGGGTTTCTTTATATATACGCTCATAAAGTGTATTGACATGATTTTTAGAACAATCTATCAACTGTGTATACACTGTACAGGCTTTTGGCATGTGTTCTCAATCAACTGCCTGAGTTTCATTCATTCTCATTGCCCTGATATTGAATAATCCCACGTCTCAAAGTGTACAAATTCCTAGTGTTTAAGAGTTGAACTGTCATTACCACATTCTGAATGACAATTTTCCTCGTCCTCTTCTATGAGTTTGTTTCATGGTGAAACTATTTAAGTTGAGTTTAGACTTGGAAATTAAATGTTTTGGTGAAGTTGCAAGATTAATAATTCTAGGTCTTCTATATCTCGAATGAAGTTTGCCTTTGCACGAGTAGAGCACAATCTACAATTTGGTGCATTCAAACACTAACCATAGTACTTCTCTTTTAAAAGAAAAATGTTTATTTGAAAAAAGTACGCATTTTTGTTTCTTGCCAATTGTGTGCTCTGTTTCACTTACTTTCTTTTCCAGGTTGGTGATTTTGATTACGTTTTTGACCATTTTGTCAATATTATGCCATACTTGTGTGCCTTGGTTTCTTAAGCTGATGATACGTCTATCCTCATAGGTAATTTTTTATTCAAGTGACCAAATCACATTCACCTCTTAGGTGCTGTCTCCTATGTTTTGATTTGGTATTCACCAAAAATTGTGCAGACAATCGAACTTTATCAATTGGCGTCTGTGGCTTTCTGCTTGCTAGTTGCTTGGGTGTGCGTCATTCCTACCTATTAAGCAGCATTATGTGTTTTAACTTGCATCTAGCTGGCATACTCTTATTTGATTTTGTCCCAATGGATATTAGACGTGCCATCAATAAAGTGATAAAGATTTTTGGTGTTTACTTGTGTCATCTTGGTGCAAAGTGACAATCATGTAAAAGAAACTTGGTGGGCACTGACAATTATATAAAAAGTCTTGGTGGACACTTTATCAACAATTTATTTATTCCACCCCTTAACAAACAGACATACAGTTGGACATTAATACACAAGTGTGTGTGTGTATAATGTGGGATATGTTGTCTTTTAGTGTAGTGATAAGTTGGGCCTTAGCCTTGAACTGGGCTCTTTCGCTGCTGGAGTGATGATATCAACAACAGATCCTGCTCAACATACTCTTGAAGAAGTAATTTTTCTATTTGTTTCTTCTGTAATCCTGCATGTGACACAATCTGAGTTGGGCTGAGAGAGTGAGAGGAGTGCATGCTCCATAGTTCTTGGGGAGTTGGCTGGCTCTCTCTTTAAGGTGTTTCCTAAGCATATATTACCCTCGGTTATTTATTCCCTTGTAAAATTCTCTGGTTTCCTCTATGTTTACTTTACTTAAATATAATTTTGATCATTCAGAAAAAGAAACTTTAAACATTTCCCTGTAGATACACACGATGTATATAATCAGAGCATAAGAGTGGCAAAAAGGGCATGTCTGCCACCTTATCGATCCAATCCCCATATAGAAACTTTATATCCAGGGGCAACCAAAAATTAGCTACATCACTCCCCAAGCCAAACTCATCAAAGAAATTCTGCAAAAGAAACTACAGATCCTAGTAAAACCTCATTAGTCGAAAGAAAAGTAAGCTCAAGAACAAAAACCACATCTGGATCTGCAAACTTCTGTGTAGTTTTCTTCCTAATCCTTAGTTGTGAAGTGTCACAAGTTTGTTTTATCATATTTTGAAGTTTACCCCTTGTAAATTAAATCTCATATTCAACTTGTTTTCTTACAATTTACAGTTCACTTTATTCTAGTTTGAGCCCATACACAACTTCTTTGCTGCTCTTTTCCTTGCCAACATTAGGATGCTTATTCATGTTCATTTCCTTTGGAATCACATTGATATTTTACTTGCAGCTGTTATACTGGTGATCATTATAAAAACTGTTGTAGTATCAACAGTAGTTAAAGGATTTGGATACAATAACAAGGCTTCTCTTCTTGTAAGAATTTACCAAACTGCTTGATTTGTTTTATAACCTTGGATTTTTTTATTTTTTTTAGTTTAAAGTTCTTTTAATGAAGGAGCCTTAGTTATCTATTTGTAGGTTGGAATGTCTTTGGCACAGATTGGGGAATTTGCTTTTGTTCTTCTAAGTCGTGTTTCTAATCTTAAGCTAGTTGAGGTATTGTTCTAATCTAAAGTATATGTGTGAATAATTTTCAACACCTTTGCATCATCCTTGAAGAGTATAGTAGTTTGTAATGTCAGACTGGAGTGTGTAGGTCAACTTATACCAGGAAATGTTTGTAGCTGAGAAGACCATAAGCTTACGTGATTGATAAGAGGAATATATAAATTGCATAAATATTTCTCTTCCAAATAAATTATCTTTTAGTGGTTCAATCTAATAAAGTGGTAAAATTTGCATCATCCCAGGGTAAATTGTATCTACTGCTTCTTGGCACAACAACTCTTAGCCCGGTATGTTACGAATTTGGTTTCTTGCAACTTATACTATGTTGATTCATGGTTCCTTATCATGCTTTGCATGGTTTTATGTAGACTGGTGTTTGCTCTGGTCACCACTCACGAATGGTTAATTCTTATCAATAACACTCTTTTATGCCAAAACTTATCCCCTCCCCTAACCCCCCCACCCCCTGGCCGTAAAAAGCACGCTCTTACATGCCAAAGATTCCTTGTTATGATTATATATTTGAGCAGCTTGCAACTAAGAAAAGAAAAAGGTAAAAACAACGAACAAACTTGAGCGTAATCCTTTACATTCTGGTATGAACCATCCATGAACTTCTAATGATACCTTAAATGTTCCAAGAGTTCATTGGTGAGTTGAGGAATGGCAAGAATATGAATGATGATTCAGCTTAGCTAGTGTGAGGTATTTAATGTGTGACAAGGTTGCACTTGTCAATATTTTATCTCAAGCACATTAGCCTTCAAATTTTGAAATTTCGCTGGATAATTGGAAACCAGATAGTTGTGTTACAAGCAATTGCAAAGTCAGAATCAACTTTTTTCTTGCAATATATGCTTAATTGGGTGATTTGTTAATTGAATAAGTATGCTAGCAGTTTATCCAGGATTTTCCCTTTCTTTCTTAAAATGGCACATTGTCATTCCATGTTTTTTTTTCATATATAATTGAAACGTACCTGGTCATCTTAATTAGATATAGTTGGTCTGTTTGATACAAGAAATCTGTTTTCTAAAGAAACAGAATGATACTCAGAGATCAAAATGAAGCCATTTTGATATTTTATTGCATAACTCATGTCATTTGTTTAATTCCAATTACGTTGATGTATGCTCACAAGGTAATTATGCAGGTGACAACACCATTACTGTTCAAGCTGATTCCTTCTGTAGTGCGTATTGGAGTTCTGCTGCCATGGTTCTCACCTGATTTTCCAAATGAGGTAATCATCAGATATTTCTCATATTCTCTCACAGTATCACCTGGCTTAATTTATGTGGAGTTATAATAGAGTTTTAAGGCATCTATTTCTCATCACAGATTGGATATAAAGGAGATGTGATGCGGTCAGACAGCACTAATCTTATTAGTTTGATGGTCTATGGCTCACATGATTCATGATTCTAAAATAGTAAAATTAGATACATGGATTGGAAATTACAAATTTCAGATTTTAGCTGATGGGCTTCTGTACTGTGGGGAACAGGTGCCCAAGAGTGCCAAGCAGGTTAACTGAGCAACGAACTCTGTCCATTCTACACGAAGCTCATCCCTCGCCTATATGAATATATACATATACTTCTAACCAAGTGAGCCAATGAATACACTAACTGGGACTGTACAAAGGAGAGCACTGTGGAATACTAGCAGTATGATCTACATGTGCCAATGTATCTTTGCATTTGTAGTATCTGGTCATGGTGTTCACTGCCTCAGTGACCTACCCTGTAAAATAACCTTTCTTGTTCTTCACCCGGTTTTCCCTGTTTCAGTTCCTCATTATAAAAAAGAGGCATTGTACATACATAATAAAATGTGATTATATTGTTCTGTTCAATTAGAGCCAGTAATACTACATTGCTCTTCCAGCCCAAGGCCCAGCCAAGTACTGTCTGGTTGTACGTTGATGTAGCAAGTGTTTTGACATATTATTTAAGGAAATTGATATTTTCATAAGTTAATTTTAAGTTAATTTGATATTTTTATAAGTGGGTTTCATTTGATCTTGTGAAAATATCAAATTAGAGTGCAAAATATCAATTCCGTATGGGAATTGATATTTACATAAGTTAATTTGATATTTTCACAAGTAGGTCCTATTTGATCTTATAAAAATATCAAATTAATTTATGAAAATATTAATTTCCTTATTTAAATGTACAATGACTTAATTGACCTGATTTAATTGAAACTTTTTGGCCAACTTTTCAGCAGAATGGTTTGTCCTCATCTGCCTGGATCACCATCTCATTAAAAGAAGTATATATTTATTTACCTTAAGTTATGCTAATGGTGAGATAGGGACAGGAGTGGTGGTAACTAGCTAGCTAGTATAATGAATGAAAAGATGGTGTTGTGTCCCTAATATTTGTGGTTTGGAATTTAAACTTTAAAGATAAGGTGCAATTGGAGGAATGATAATGGCAGAAATTGACAAAAAGAAAACCCTAGATGGTGGTAGTTTGTTTGTTTCTTCCAAGCTTTTTTTTTGTTTTTGTTTTTCGTGTTAAATTATCTTGCTTGTGATGTCAACAGAACACGCTCATAAAGCATAGAGGGTGTCAGTTTCTTAGTCTCACAATTCAACCATCTGCTTAATTAAAATGCATATTAATCAGTCACCTCTCTCTCTCTCTCTCTCTCTCTCTCTCTCTCTCTCTCTCTCTCTCTCTCTCTCTCTCTCTCTATATATATATATATATATATATATATATATATATATATATATATATATAATATAAAATAAAATAGTTCAAATCTCAATATTTCAATATTCAACGGTCTCAACTCAATTTAGGGTTCAACATTAAACGGCCTCAAATCAATTTATACTTCAACATCTAACGGTCTCTAATCTATCTCTCATTTTCTCCTCAATTCAATATTTTTTTTTCAAAAATTTATTCACTCATAGTTTTCGCTCAAATTAAATTCACCATTACACTATAATAATAATAATAATAATAATAATAATAATAATAATAATATAGTAATAATAATAATAATAACAATAATTATTATAATAATAGAAATAATATTAATAATAATAATAGTAATAATAATAATAATAATAACAATAATAATTATAATAATAGTAATATAATAATAACAATAATAGTAATAATAATAATAATAATAATAGTAATAGTAATAATAATAATAACAATAATTATTATAATAATAACAATAATTATTATAATAATAGTAATAATAATAATAATAATAATAATAATAATAATTATTATTATTATTATAAATAAAAAAAATTACACGTAAACAACATGGGTCACCCTTTTATCATTAACGCTATTTTTCTGTTTTTCGGGTATTGTGGTCGTTATGTTTTCACATGCAAATTGATTTGGGCAGGAAATCATAAGAACGGTTGAGATTCATTCTAATTGATTTGTAAGTTATTTTAGGTTGCAAATAGTCTTTATGCAATAGAGTATTTTTAGAATTTTAATCTACACCTTACCTTCAAGCACGAGCAATTACGTGTCATCTCTTTAGCGTTTTTACGGTCTATATCATGAGCAACTATTGTAATAGGCTCTGACTCATGGTATGAGAATTTTTTGTCCAATTTCAAGAAAAAAATATAGAGAAAAAAAATGTTATGGTGATGCGATTTAGTTAGTGTTATGACAATACTTTTTTATTAGGACTTAGATGACTCATTTATACTTTTGGGTATATATGCAAAAACCTTTCTTTTGGATTTTTTTTTCTCATTGGATCCCACCAAATGGCTTGCAGTACAACATTTTTTCCACAGAAAATACCGTTCATGAATCATATTGATCGATGATTAAAGATACTGGAGGCAAATAAATGTTGTCAAACTTCTCATTCCATTTTGTCAATAAAAGAAAGGTGTGTGGGATACCCGAAAATACTATATTACACAAATTTGAGCCCGCTATCGTCAATTAATTAATTGCTCAAACCTGTCAAGAACTAATTTTAAGTTGAAAATGAATAGCACACTAATGTTTGCCTAAAAAAGAAACTATGACTGAATTGAATATCAATATTTTGTATTAATGGTTGGACTCTTAATTCTATTATATAACTGAGAGTTCACAACAGTTTTAGATTTTTCAATCTAAAAATATTGGATACAGTACTCAACTGTTATATTAGTTGTACCGTGCCTTCAGGCACGGGTTATCCCTAGTATATATATATATATATATATATATATATATATATATAGAAAATGATCCATAACTAATATTTGTTATGTGAATTATTTCAACAAACGCATTTAACACCGTTAAAATAGCAGTCTAAGGGTCCATATTAAAAGCTAGTCACTATCCTAAGTAATGGCTAGGGATAAAAAAAATTCAGCAGCTATCCTAATAACGGCTAGGGAATTTTATTTTATTTTTTGAAAGCTAGCCGCTATCATGGATGACAGTTGGATCAATTTTATTTTTTAAACAATCAGGGGCAATGCCAAACCAAAATTACATAGTTTTTATTCATTTGTATAACATTTATCTTCTTCATCATAAATTTTTTTTATAAATTATCAAAAATATATAAAAGATTTAATCTGAAATATATAATCTGAGTTGTTTTTAAACAGAATAAAATATTTACAGATAAAGATTAATAAGATAGATTTATAAATAAAGATTAACATGATAGATAAATATATAAGATTAACAAGATATATATTAAATCTTTATAGATAAAGATTAAGAGGATTTTATATAAATTTAAGAGGATTTATATATCCTCTTAATCTTTATCTATAAAAATTTTATTTTGTTAAAAAATAACTCAGATTATAAGATGATAAAAGTTATATAAATGAATAAAAACTACGTAGTTTTGGTTTGGCATTGCTCATGGTTGTTTGAATTTTTTTTTGGTTCAGCGATTACCTAAGATAACGGTTAGCTTTCAAAAAAATAAAATTTCCCTAACCGTTACTTAGGATAGCAGCTAAAAAAAATTCTCCCCAACGGTCTGATGCCAAATGTTACAATATAGGCTCTAATACCTTATATTCTCCTGAAAATCTAGCTAGTTGTCGCACATTGGTATCTCATACTACCGATGTGGGATCTGCTCCCCATATGACAAGTTCACATAAAGATTTATAACATTCTTAAGCATAAAAGACTACCTAAAGACCGGATTAAAATAATAATAGATGCAAAGGCGTTAGATCAGTGTCGCTAGAGTGAAAGCCGCCGTGGACGTCGGTAAGGAAGCGTGGTGGAATGTTATGAATACATATGTGAGTTTGTCATATGGGGACAACTAGCTTTCAATATGGATCCTTAGATTGCTATTTCAACAGTATTAGACGCGCGTTTGCTAGAATAGTGTTTATAACAAATATTTACTATGGATCACTTTCATATATATATATATATAATATACACACACACACACTCATAAAAACAAGCTTAAAATGGAGGAAATAAATAAATAAACAGTAAACAGAAATTCTTCATGACGTACCTACCAACAATTCTCTCTCTCTCTCTCTCTCTCTCTCTCTCTCCCTCCCTCCCTGTGTATGTGTATGTGTATGTGTATGTGTATGTGTAGAACTAAAATCTAGACTAGAAATGAATGTTGATAAGGCCTGGATAAGGTTTTACTAGTGATGATGATGATGTTCAACTTGGAATACCATTACAATTGTTAGCCTTTCCTGATAAGGATCCATTAAATTTGACTTCTAAATTTTTATGTGGATCTGGAAAACTCTCACATAGAAAGAGAGGAGAAAACAAAATAAAGCGAGAAACCCTGATAATAAGTAGTGGGAAAATAATTTGTCCGTTTAATTTTATAGTAACGTGAGACTGCAATCGATAATATAAAATAATAATATGTAGGTTTATTTTTTACACTATCTTATTTCATGTATCACATACACTGATATCTAATATCACATTTATTTATCGTCATATATAACAACATTCTATGTAGTGTACCGAAATTCTTGATAATTCTCTTACAATTTTTTGAGATTTCATTTCATTTTTATTATTCTTCTCATCAACTATATAATTAAAAGTATAAATTTAGTTTGGTTTTACAAATTTGTAGTTTAGTTTTTTCTATTCATACTAACATAAATATTATCCAAATTTATATTAATTAAATACTATCCAAATTTAAAAAATATTCCTACTTCTAATAAAGGAATATCTCTTAACATATTATGTTATTTAATTATATTAATATTATCGTGAATTTTATTATTAAATTAATGTTATGGCTACATTAAATTTATTAAAACTTGAATTTTTATCATATCACACGATTAGTTATATTAACAATATATGTGAACTTTTTAAAAACTCAATAACTAAAAATTAGTTAAAAATTTGTAATGATTCATAGTTTTATTCGAATAAGAATTTTAAACAAATTTTATTAATATAAACACTAATTTAGAATTTTATTACAAACTTAAATAAAATTAATATAATTATTTTTTTTTCATAATCATAACTAAATAAATTTATACAACATTAAATATTTAGTTTAATAATTGATCGATGTACAATAAATAATTCAATAATTTGTTATTTATACAAATATTTAATAATTTAATAACTACTACTATCTTTTCAAAATTCTAATTAAATATTTATCCTATATTTAATTAATTATCTTAGGCTATATTTGTTTGTAAAAAAAATATTTGAGATTGGACTATTTGTATTAATTGAACACTACTTTGAACTATTTTATCCCATGATGGGAATTAATAGTCCTTTAAATAGTTCTATAGAGTATTTGTTTTTATCACTTCTAAGGTTATTTATGAGGGATTATATAATCCCATGAGAAATATGAGATTAATAGTCTTTCTCATTTTAAGCTATTAAATAATTTTATAGGACTAATAATTCCTCGTCAAAGAATTAAATAGTAAAAAATAATATTAAATTAAGATAAATATTTTAATCTCAAATATATTTTTTATACACAAACATAACCTTAATAATTAATATAATAAATCATTACCAATGTTACTCGTGTTTGTTGTATTTTGTGAATTCGAAACATAGCCACATGTATCTATGCGTAATAGAAATTAGATAAAGAAATTTAGCACAAAAAAAAATAAAAAAATTAGATAAAGAGAACAGCTGAAAAGCGAAAGAAATTATAGAAATATACAAAGGCAGAGAATAAGCCAAAACCTATATTTGAAGAAAGTTATGGGTCATTTGGTACGTAAGAATTGAGAATAGAAAAAAATGATTATTTTGATTAGAATTTTTTTTTGATATTTAGTATGTTAAGTTTGATCGGAATGAATAACTACTTAAACAGAATTATAATTTCTAAAACCTCTAAGAAATTATAATTCCAATAAGTAAAAGAATAAAAATATATATGTTAAGACAAAAATGTCCTCTCTCTCTCTCTCTCTCTCTATCTATATATATATATATATATATATATATATATATAAGTATTATATTTATTTTGTCTTATATTATATTAATAGAATATATTTTATATTTAATAGTATAACATATAAGAATTTATATTTAATATATATATAATATGATATTTTTAATATGTATTATATTTATATTATATTATAATAGAATAATATGTGATATTATATATATATATATATATATATATATATATATATATATTTAATATGTAATATATTATATTTTTTTTATCATGTATTACATTTGTTTTATAGCATAATACATGTTAAAAGATATGTATTATATTTATTTTATTTTATATAATATAATTATATACATAAATATATAAAATATCTAATATAACATATAATATTATATGTATTAGCATACATTATATTATATGATAATAATAGTATAATATATAATATTATTATATTATATATTAATATAGTATTATATTATTAACATGTGCTATACTTATATATATATAGTTAGTTAGTTAGTTTGTTTGTTAATTAGGGATATTTTAATTATTATATTTTATTTTATTTTATTTTGATATAATTTTAAAATAATATATCAAACTTATAAATAAAATATTTAATTCTGATTCTTTATAACCTAATTTCAATTTTAACTATCATTCTATTTTCTTTTAAAACGATTCTGTCCAAGTAAGCGGTCCATTCCATTAGTATTTTAGCTTTCTTAATGTTCTTTTAAAGAAGCGTTGGTCAAAAAGAACAACTCATAAGCCGTTAAAAGGCGTACCCTTTTGGAATTATAACCTCGTTAACCTTAAAAAGTACGTAAAAACAGTTAAAAAGCTACTCCATTATGTTTTCTGACGCTTGAGGAAAATATAAAAATAATAGGCTCCCTTAATATTTATAGTTCAAAAATTATGGGACGATAGAGAATGGCGATCGATCGTTCTTAATAATATAAAACTCTTTTTGTATTAGTTGTCAATTCTATCGATCCCAAATTGAACCCCACCGATGCCAAAAATCCCAAATTGAACCCCACCGACGCCAAAAACCGATCGCTAGAGAAAAATTCTTTAGTTACTCCATTATATAAGATACATATGCATGCATGGCTGATAGATGGTAGGTAGGGGCGAAGCTACAAATAATCGAGTGAGTGAATTGATCTTACTAAAAAAATAATTGGTTCATAATGTAGAATAAATTTTAAAAATTTTAAGTATAATATATAAATTGATTCCATTCAAATTTTATAATTTTTTTACTGTACGGGGTCAAATTAAAAATTTATAATTTTCTCAATCAAATTTTAACTTTATACGACTTATATCCGCTCTATATATGTATCTTTTTCTATAATATTATAAAACTAAATAATAATATAATTTAAATTATTTTTTAAATTAATTAATTAATTATAAATAACTGTGATTAAAAAAGTCTATTATGAGTGAATATAGTGTATATATATTATTAATTATTATATTGTCATTAAAATATAATATATATTTTTTATATATATGATTCAAAAAAAAATCTAAAAAATATTAATCAAAAATATTTATTGTTAAATTATTTATAATTTAATAATAATTTAAATCCCATTAAAAAATGAGTATGACTTCATGGTAGGTAGTTCAATGGTCCCTAATTACTTCTTTAAATTATTAAAACAATTTACTGACAACAGTCAATTTCTATGGGGACCATTTCCTTTCAATCAAGTTGTTACCCACACATAATTGTGTGTGTGTGTGTCTATATATATATATATATATATATATATATATATATATATATATATATATATATATATATATATATTATGAAGAACAGTGTATATACAATAATTAAATATAATATATCAAATATTTTATTTATTTTAATTATTAAAAAGTGAGATAAAACATAAATTTTTATGTCAAAATTTACTTTTTATTGATTATAAATGATATTGCATTTGATATTATATTTTATTATTGTGTTTATAAATTTATTCACATATCATTATCTCTGTCTGTTCAATGCACTTTTTCCTCACAGACGCTTGTAATTTTTTTCTTGGATTTTTTATTTTAACAAAAAATTCATACAGGTATAGGAAGATATTGAGTATGAAGATCAGAATAAAGGAGGTGATATGTGGATCTCTTTTTAATTGACTTAAGATTATGTCTATAAATTAAGAAATATAATTAATATTTTATTTAATTAATTAAATTGAGTATAAAATTTTAATATTAATCTTTTAAAATTTATTAGAAAGATGAAAGAGAAATCAATTAATATTTAATTATTAAAGTTAATATAAAAAATTAAATATTTAATATTTTTTAAAATCTACGAATAACAAATAAAAAAGAACAAAAAATTCTCTCTAAAAAGACAAATAAAAAGAGAGGAGAGAGTATCTACCAGCAGCATTCTGGTCCTTTCATATCCCAACACCGCACTGCATCGGTCCCGATTTAAAAAAATTTACATCAAAACCGTACCGGCATTCAATAGAGTTTTAGGACTACCTAAAGCAGAGTGAGAGATTTAAAGGAGCAAAGTTGTAACATTTCTTCAGAAATCATGAATCCCTTGAGCTGTTTTTTGTCTTTTCAAAGATTTAGTGCAGCAAACCTACACGTTTAATGTTTAATTAGAGTAGTTGAGCTTTATGATCCAGAAGAGTTATATATATATATATATATATATATATATATATATATATATATATATATGTAGTGGTCCATTAGGGTGTCCATGTAAGGTCACAAAATATGCCAATTCTTGTCAGGTACATTAATAAATACAGCCATTTGTACGCATATGTTTTGCATGGATCCTTTTCCTCTGGATTTTTCAGGCAACATTTGCTACTAAATTTCAAGTGTCAAGCAGAGGAATTTTATTGGTTCTGATAAGGTGATGGATAATGTGTATTACTATTGCTATTAACAATAATATGCATATCTACCATTTTCCTGAAATAAAAATATTATTGAAAATTATTTACTTCTTAAGGGATGTGTATCTCCTCCCTTCACACGACGAGATATGTAGATATATAATAATAGCTAAGAATATTATCACTGTTACGACGAATATTTACTCCAGTTTTATTGCACAATCCACAAAGTAGTTAGGCATGGATTCTGAAAGTAATTTCCATTAAAATGTGGTGACGGTGAGGATGACATTGTTGCCATTGACAAATATGATAGAGTATATCAAATTCTGCAGCAACATCATTAAGATAAAATATGCAACATTGGTTCAAAGTTCAAACATATATCCAAAACTTATTGAATTCAAATTTTGGGTTCTCATTAAAAAAATTATATGATTAACATATAGTTGTTCCATTCAAATTATGAGGAAAACAGGGAGAAGAAAAATTAAGAAATTTTCCTCTTTACAATGTACTTGCTGAAGAATTAATAACACAAGCACTTACTAGAGATTAAAATTAAGCTTGTGATTTCTCTACCAATATAGTTGAGTCAAATAACACTAATAGGTCCAGTTAGGTGGCAACTCGCTGATGTTTTATTTTCATCGATTTGCTTCGGAACAGCGAGTTTAAGCTCTAAATCAGGAGTTGTAGCTGAAGAATTCATTTGAGAATTTACTGATTTGTATGGCCAAATGGAAATGGAAGATACTGGTTGAGAGTAGTCGATTTCTTGGTTTCTTGTTTCGATATCTTCTTGTCCAGATAAATTGAGGTCTATCATTGGCAGAATGTTGTTGTCTTCATCAATTGAGCTTGTTATGCTACTATATTGTTGAGCTGCAGTTAAATCACTTGGCTTCAGATTTGAATTATTAACCTGTCATGGAAAATTATTAGTCGACAACCTCCATGTGAGATTTTAAGACGGGAAATAATAAAATACGACACAGGGAAATGAGAGTCTAATTCGACTTTTTACAAAAGTTTTGAAAGATGTGTATAAATGCGTCTTGAACAGAAAGTTAATATTTTCATTTTACCTGCATGTCAAAAAGGCTGGAGCGTCGTTTTTTCTTGTCAAGATTGGCCTGTCGGAGAAAGTACTTTTGAGCATGACTGGCAACTTGGGTGGGAGTTCTTGTAGTAACAAAGTTTCTTGAGATTCCCCTCCAGTCACCCTTGCCTAGTTTTTGTAGTCCGGCTAGAAATGTCCGGTGTTCCTCCTCAGTCCATGGGACTCCTAAATATTCAACCCACAAAATTATTATTTTCTTCACAAAGAGCTCTAAAAAAATCCCATTTGCATCCATTATAGAATGATATAAGTGAAAGGAAAAAAAAGAGAGTCTAATTCATACCTTTCTTTCTTTCCTGAGCTCGAGGGAAGAGACCATCAGAGAGATAACCGATCGAATTCTTATCAGAAATAATTTCATTGATAGAAACTCGCGAAGACGATGATGTTGAAGAAGGGGAATTAGGTGATGACATTAAGCAATCCATGCTGAAACTTTTCTTCATGGAAAGAGCTTGAGATGCAGAAGAACAAGAAGTAGATATATCAAGAAGTTGCACACCAAAGAGCCTTAGTCCAATACTACTGGTTGTAGCAATATTAGTACCTCCCCTATTAGTTGTGCAAGTTCTTGAATTATGACCTATGTTACCACAGTGTGAGCACTTTCTTCCCATTTTCAACCGAACACAATCACAATACAACAATCACCCACAAAGAGATTAAGAGAGAAAATAGAAGCAAAGCACTGTTGTGTTGATTAATAAATGAGTATGTTTGGTGATATACAGATGATGATGATGATGATAGTGTCAAGTGGGGTTTTATAAAAATGAACTCACACCAGTATTATAGATGATTGGATGGATATATGTTGTTTTGTGTTGGATATTTTTCCAACTTGTGTTCTCTCCTTTACTTCCTTTGTGTTCCCACCTTTACTCCCTTGTCCTCATTTGACTTTTTGATCTTTTTTGAATCATATTAAGCTTTGTTTATAACACGTTTGGACATAATTATTTTTTTCCGACAAACTTTTTTCAATATTAGATTTTTAAGGTATGTTTAACTATTATGAAAATATTAATATGCTTTGAAAATTTAACGAGTCAAATGGAACTTTCATTTTTGAATGGGAAAAAGATATATGTATGTTTTAAGAGTTTATATTAGCCAGCTGTAAGCATAAAAACCAAAGCAGCAGGCATCTAGGTCCAACTGTTTAATAATAAACATCACTTTCTTGTTTATATATTTTTTACATAATTTTTAAAAATTACATCCATCACAAATTCTTGATAGCTCATTTTGCATAAGGGAGTAGTTAGGAGACTTGGAAGAGGTTAGAAGAGGTCTCAATATGCATAGAAAAGGAGGACTTGAAAAGTAGACGTTGAACAACCAATAACATTCCCATAAGAAAAATATTCACTGAAATCATGCCCCTCCTCAGTTCAAGTTCCATATATGATTGGGTATTTTAGTAAAAATTGGTTTTTAATGGTTCAATTTCTTGGTTAGCTCCCCCAAAGTTGTTGGAAATTTAATCTCTTTGTAATGATCAGTCAATGATTATGACTCCTATTATGTATTCATTGAATTTGGGTGCTAATATTATCTTTAGGAAAGAGAAATATAAGATACAAATTTTAGTTTCTCTTGTTTAATTTGGAGATGTTAGTGTGAGCAGAAGAGATTGAAGGGAAGGAGGAAGAGTATAACTTTGAAGAAAGGTCTACAGTAGGTTGAAACTTTCTACAAAATTAATAAAAAGTCAATTAGCCCACCAGTTTACACTAATGTTTAGCTTTCTATGAGAGGCCTCATGTTATGAACCAAATATTGAGTTTATTTAGCAGATTAAATAACTTAATTTGATATAAAACATCAACTCAATTACCGCTTGAGTAATACTATCCAACTCATGGTAACCATGAGATTGGGGGATCGAACCATAGCATGCTAAGAAAGGGGGTGTGTGTGTGTGTGTTTAAATTTCAGTCTAAATTAGCAACAAATAAAAAAAAAAATTAACTCAACTCTACGTCGTCTTGTATTTCAACTGGTTTGAAATAGATTGCAATAAACGAGAAAATCAACATTTTTCCCAAATTAAATGTTTTTAATATTGTAACCTTGTATTCAACCTCTTTCTTGCACCTTCAATTCCAATTCCAATTCTAATACTCCACTAAAGATCTTTCATGTCTAAATGTAAGGACCAAGGACTTAGAATTAGATACCATTGTCAATAAAATATTTCTTTGACTGAACAAGGAGAAAACGTAAAATTCTCTTTCACATAGTAGCAAACTCAAGACTTAATCAGACAGTTGAAGACGTGGACTGGGATACAGCACATTCATTGGATTTCTTCACCAACTTGCTTTTTGTCCCATCTCAGTGGTATTTAATTTATATCCTTAGGCCAGCTTCTTAAAGATTCATGGTTATGGCTACTAGCTTATAAATAGTTAGTAGGTATGCTTTTTGAAGCATCAAAGTTGAGGATTTTTAGGTGCTTAATTCTAATGAACAAGAAAACCCTCTAGCTGGTCACCTAATCAAGACAGATTTGGCTTTATCATAGTCCATATTAGGCCCCAGTCGAATAATAGGAAAAAATAAATGCTACTTAGCCGACACGCCGAGTACAAGTTGAAATAGTTGGTTATTTTACAGTGAACAGATATAAAACACAATAATTAAATATTATATTTATTTATATTATTAAAAAAATATAATATGATATTAAAATTTATGTCATTTCGTACTTTTTAATAGGATAGATAAATATAATATTTGATATAACGTTTATTTTTGTGAGTAGACTTATCCTTTTACATTAGACCCCAGTCAAAAGCATTTCCAACAATTATTCCCCTTTTTTTGATAGAGCTTTTCCCACAGCTAAAATACTCTTTTTCTACGATAATCTATCCTTGAAAAGTAATGGGTGGCTATCATCTAGAGACGAATACAATTCAATTGTGACATTCTTTGCAGATGAAATGAGTAAGTTGTAATATCTTCATAAAGGAAAATAATTTATATATCAACTAATATGTAAATTATAATTAATGTAAAATTTTAAAGTTATATTTATTTATAAAAAATATATTTAAGACTGAATTACTTATATAAATTTAAAACTATTTCAGATAATTATGATGAAAAATTTTAATCCCTTCATATTGGACTATTTAGTCCCATAAAATCATTTAATAGCTTAAAATGAGAAAAAAATTAATCTCAAATTTAATATGATATTATATAATCCCTCATAAATAGACTTAAGAATGATAAAAAATAGTCCGGAGTGTTAAATTAATACAAATAATCCAATCCCAAACATAATTTTTGTAAACAAACATAGTCTAAATAATAAGATAGAATATAACATGTACACCCTCCTATCTCATGTATCCATATATACCGATATTAATATTGACATTAATTAATCGTCATATATAAAAAGAGTCCTCCAAAAAAACAAAATAGACAAACCAAAACCAAGTAATCTGTTCACCGAAAACTACTTGAAGTAAACAATTCCCAATCAGAAGTCATTCCTTCTATGAACTTAAACTATGACTTCTATGAACTTAAACTGGATCGATTAACAACTTGGGTAGTCAAGTTGCATGCAGTTAATATAAGATTGATTAAGAAAATAAAAAAGTATTACAGCAAGTTGAAATAGTCCAACCTTTCCAGTGTAATTGCATAGGTCACATTTTACTTCAAATATGCTGGCTGAAAAATAGTATCTCATGAAAATATGAAAGATGGGCTAAACCCTAAATAGTACTATCAAGGAAAAGGTAACCTCTATTTCCTTTTCTCATTGTAGTTTAGAACAGAACCCACAAGTCTGACCCTTGCATAGTCTAGCATAAGTCTGCAGAGTACCACATGATATCTATGAAAGCAAATTAACAAGGAATAAACTGCAGACCAATAAAAAAAACAGGGGGTGAAGGAAGTAAATAGGACTTGATAAAAGAGAAGATGATTGTTCAGTAAAGATCAATTCGCTGCTACGGTCTTAATGTACAACAAGATCAATAACCTCGAGTAAGATGAAGACTTGGTCAGCCAAATATTCGGTTCTGAATATTCCTTTTTCCTCTAGGATTCCGGAGGTAAATATCAAGTCTTTTTCAACAATTTATATGATTGTGGGGCTCTCTGTATGCAGCCTTCATGAATAATTTCTTCAACACAACTGCTACAACACTATATTCACAACAAAGTAAAAGCTCCCAGAAAAGGGGCATATCAAGCATGTCTATAAATCTTGGAAACGATATTGGTGTTGGGTAGAACTGCAAAGGAAGCAGATAGAAAAAACAGTTAAACAGCAGAACTGTCAACGCATAATATATACTCCTATGTATATGGTATACTTTAGACGATGTGAGGACCTCAATATTGACGAGCTAGAGGTTCCGTTTGGGCTAACTATGTACCACTGACATAGATGCTCATAGTTTCAAACAGAACAATGAAATATTTCCAATAAAATTAGTGGTGACTGGTGAGATATACTTTAATACACTTTCAAGAACTGCTCCCAGATCTGAATTTGCATATTCCACGACGGTCTTCTTTCAAAGATTCACGAATGGATTGCACCATGAAACACACAGCAGGAACAATAGCTAAGTCTTGATGCTGCTCCTGCAATATAAATATATGTTTGTTTATATGCACAAATCAAAATTGAAAGAACATAAAAAGGAAATGGAAATACCACTTCAGCCAGACGGTTTTCAATGCCTCCAGAATTTCCATCAGTTGGCATGAATATCTTTCTATAAGCTGCTCTCAAACTCTTCATCTAGATCCTTGCCAAAGGAATAAACAAAATACCGGCACTTTTACAAGACTAGAACAAATAAACAAATTAAAAACCAATTCCATTTGTGAGGCTAGTAGTAAATTTCAGGGTCAATAATATTTAAATGTCGAACGTGATAAGCAGGCTAAAGAAACATGATAAACAAGCTATACAGTGAACAAATTCATTCAATTCACCCACTGATGTTGCACTAAAAATGAAAGATTCAAAAATGTATATATTCATCCTCTTAAGTATCCAAAAGAGCCTAACACATAATAAGACATCAAGGATCCCCATTGTTTCTAACATTGTTCAGAAGCCCAGCCAGATGCAGTAAAACTATAACTCCCAAAAACCAAAGTTTGGGCGAAAAAGAGAAAAACCTGGTTGGTTAAGTTAGGTATGAAAGTTCAACAATAATGCCAAATTACCAATTGTATCTCCCTCAATGAACCAAATGACACAGTCTAGTGAACAACTCTTTTTGCCAATCAAATAGAAACACAGTAAACAGCTTTTAACTAAAAATAATTGTGGGAAAAAGAGAGAGAGAGTGAGGGAGAGAAGCCAACCTCAGTAACTGAGAAACCGCGCCGTCGAAGACCTTCTAAATTTAAACCACGGAGCTCTGCTCTCTCTCCAGCCACCATTGTGTACCTTGGGACATCTTGTGAAACCTTTAAATATATGTTATATATTTTAAAACAATTTTTAAATAATCCGGTCACCATCTTTAGCAAATGAAATTTATGAATCTTCCATGTAAGGACATGAGCTTCAATCCTTGGAAAACAAACATTTTCCTTAGATATTTCAGATTAAATGCTTTTCTTGACAAAACCCATATAAGATATATTTAAAAAGGAAATACTTAATCTTGAATACAATACCAACTTCTAAATAATAACTCATGCATCCTAGTCAATGTTTCCTAATATCCCCTACGGTAGACCAAGCGATCATGTCATAAATAATGCCCCTTATTCTTAAAGTTATAACTGAGAGGAGAAATGAAATAATGACTAAGAGAAAAGAATTTTACCACAGAACCACCACCAACGAATGAATAAGAACCAATGCAGCAAAATTGATGAACAACAATTGCTCCTGCAGTGTGAACATAGTCCTGTGTATAAAAAAGTAAAAACACGAATCACGTTAAATCCATGGGTACCTCAAAGTAAAACTATCTAAATAAAGGTAATATCAAGCTGCAAAAGTAACATAATGAGGACTCACCCCCACCACAACATGACCTGCTAGAAGAGTATTGTTTGCAAAAATGTTGTTATCACCCATTTTGCAATCATGAGCGATATGAGAAGACCCCATAATAAGATTGTTGTTGCCAATAAACTGGTTATGCAAGGCCCATTAGAAAATTAAATCCTCCGAACTCAATGTAAATTATATAAAGTTCAAAACTAAACAAAAGAAAATATAACTCAGATTGACATACTGTTCTTTCACATGGCTTCGAAGATCGATGGATAGAGGTATGTTCTCTGATATCATTGTTGTCACCAACCTCCAGGAAGCATTCGATTCCTGGCTAAAGCCATAAAAATTTGAATAGAGAAGCTGTTATTTTCATATCCAAAGAGCCACTAGTACATTTACCAATGAAGATAGATGTGCTGATACATCTTAATAGACAAAAAAGAAAGAATGTAAGGGTTTGTGCATTGAACTCGCATAAGCTCCATGTGGTACCTTTTTTCAAGAAAAAAATTAATTTGGTAGGAGTAAATAAAAGTTTTCATTGCCTGGTACAAATGGAATACAACATCCAACAGAACAGACCATCCAAAACAAAAAAATGCAATAAGAACAAACTTCCTCAACCAGAGAAACTACCCAGAACTACTTACTCAATTTGTAATTTAACTTATTTCTAATGGTTATTTTGAACGAGACAGAGTGAAACTTTCTATAAACCAAAGCTTGAGAAAAATGTAAGAAAAGGTAACCATGTCTAAAATTAAAATGTGTACCAAGTATCCTAGATCTCTCACATCCAAACTGAAAGCACTTTGGTAGTTATTAGTGATTGAATTTGAGAGTAGTATGACGTATTGGTGATCATCTTTATAAAAAATGAACTTTTATACAGAAATGAAAATGTGGTACTGTTTCAGAAACAAGGTTCTTGGAGACTTGGACATTAATTGGATAAATTCCCTATCAATCTTCTTGTTTAAAAATGCTTCCTAGACAATTATCAAGCTTTAGATTGGAACATAACTTTTTAGTTACACAATGACGTTAAAGAATGAAGATTCAGTAGATATTTCTAAAGTCCCACTCCACTGGTCTGCCTTCTTCGCCAGTTCAACGAATCTGTCTCTTTGTTTTCTTAAATTTGATGCTTGAAAGAGTAGGAAGTATTGAATTTAAGCTTTAAATGGGAAGAAACCTCTATTTTGAGAGGATTTCTCACCCAAAATAGCTATGTATGGAGTAACACCAATGATGCAATATGTAGAAGAATAAAATATGATTTGTCACACCAACCATATTTCTCTCAGCAAAAGTTTGTATGCAAGCATATAAGTGTATAAAAGACAATCCATCAGAGATACAATAGATAAATATATCATTATTGAGAATTGGAAAATAACCTTGTACTTCAAGTCTTGGCATTTAATGCCAACCACAGCATGATGTCCTATAACATTATTGCAGCCGATGACTGTGCCCCCGGGAACTTCATCTCCAACCACAGCCCCACTGCTTAGCAATATCACACATAGAAGAAAGGATCAAAGTGATATAAACAAGAATGAAGTATTTTTCAGACATCGTACATCTAAGGAGGGGAGTGGGGCTAAAACCAAGATGTTAACTCACGTCATCAAGATGCAGTTATCCCCCATCTTTGTATTTCCAAAAACATGACTACCAGGATATAGTTGGCAAGCATTTCCCAACTTCGCAGAGGGCCCAACACTACAAAAAGGACCAATTGAAACACCCTGCGCATCAAGAGAGTTTAACCATATCCACAATTTTCTTAGAAATTTAGAACCCAATCGCTGATTCAAAACATCTTAACAAGGAAACAAACGAACAAAAGACATCTCACATCTGTCTCTGGAGCTGGGAAATAATATCGCTCTTAATCTTCTTTTTATTAACCCATTCTTCCAAAGAAAGAGTCCCCACTTACAATTCAAACTTTTCTTCAAAAAAATTACATAAAAAAAATCTTTTGATACAAATTGAGTTGAATATTCTAAAGTTGGTACCTTTATTTCAAAGTGGGCTAAATCTTAGGAGCATAATTAAAAGTAAAGGTGTACTATTAACTTGAGATAGAATTGGTTACAACTGCAATAAACAATGCAGGGTCCCTCCAAGTGTTTTTCATATTTCAATTGCATTCTTAAGAAACATTCGTGGCTAACAGTACTGGAAAAATCATTGGATTAAGATCCTATGGCTTGTAAAAAGGTTTCTTGAAGGCTGTTTACCCATACGTAATTATGGGAGGTTCCAACAAAACTAAACTGCTGAAGGGTCTCCATTCTCCCAACCCCTTTGATTTTCTTTACATATGTTATCACATATTTACAAAATAAGACAGAGCAATCACATTTATTTATACATCAAAATAGGCAGGGGAGGAGCAATAAAGTAGTACCTGGCCTAAAATGGCATTGGGGTGAACAACGGCAGCAGGGTGAATAAAGCTAGGCCTTTTTTCTCCGATTGGCGCATTGGATTTGTCCTCTAACGGAGCACCTGCGTTAAAATCGTAGAAATTATCAAGTTGGGGAAAGTTTAAATTATTATTGTTGATATAAATGGAGGAATACAATTGTAATAGAGCGCATACAGTTCAGTGTAGAGGTGAAGCGTTGGAGAGAGAAAGTAGAGAGAGAAAAAGAGGGCTTCTGCTTCTGCTGATTTCTAAGTAGCCTCAGAACAAGTGAAGACGACGGCATGGCCTCCCCTAATTTACTTGCGGCTCTGCTACTAGGATTTGAAGCCAAGGGACTGATTGATTAAAGTAGATTCTTAATAATTATAAAATGACGCTCAATATTAAATATAATACTCTTTTTCAAAAATATAATGTTTTTTAAATATTTTTAAATTTAAAATTGATATAAATTTATTTAATTATAGTTAATATAAAATACTAATAATTATAAAATTTTAGCCAATATAATTGTATTATTTTATAATTATGAATGAATCACATTTTAAATTACCTTTTAAATAATTAATAATTTTTTTATATTTGAAATACAATGCGTACAATATTTAAATTATATTAACTTCATACATTTAAATTGTTAGTAAAAGTTAGGAACTTGGTTTGGTTTAGAGGGGATATGATATGTAATTAATTAGCTTGCGAGAGGATATAGAAGTAAAAAATAATTCAGTAATCGATCTGACACAATAAGCCAGTTTTGGGAGACTTACCGTTTCAGAAGAATTCCCAAATCATCCACCCTGTGCGGAGGTTTATCAAACAGCAAGGAAATCTGATAGAATATAGGCCATTCAGATTCATCCGGACACAATCAAACAGCTCCTTAATTAAATAGTCTATGTAACAAATTTTAACTATAAATTGAATATTGGTGCTAAGTCAAGTTAATAGAACAAGTTTGATGACTTAGTAGTATAATTTTTTTTTTATAACCTTTATACTCTTTTGGTCATAAATTTTGATATTCCGAAAGAGTTTTACGCAAATTTTTACAATACATTTATTATTATTAAAGTTATAATGCATTTTTTGTAACTAAGAATTGAGTAAAAAATAAATAAATAAATTTAGACTGTTGAATTATTAAAATTAGACTATTTAGTTGACTCAAGACTAACTAAAATATTACTCAAATATATCATATTTAAAACTTATCTGATAAGTCGTTCTAAGCTTAGTCGTGCTTTGCACAAGTTATTAAATTTATACGTTAGTATCTTTCAAATTTGACATTGGAATTTTTTTATTCTTACTTGGTTAAAATTTTAGATAAATTTTCCCCTTTTCTCTTAGTTTACCCCTAAATTCCTAACATTAAATGTAGCATAAAATTAAATGATGAAAGCACGGGAGTTAGAAGGTGAGAGATACCTTATATTCTTGCGTGAGTTGTTCTTCATAATAATCTTATTTTAAAAAATTACAGAATATCCGATTATATATATAACATAGAAGAAAGTGTATTTAATCACACAAAACAACACCATTTTTATACAATAATTCAAGCAATCATATGCACCTTCCTTTTTGTCTTAAATAATAATAGTTTAAGTTCTCAAAATATATAAAAATCAAAGGGGTACCTACAATCACTGGGGTATATATGTAATATATTGAAAGCCGTGTAAATTAAATAAATTTATAATTAAAAATTGTAATTTTAGAATCCACAAAATTTGTAAACGGACTCCATTAGTGGAGTACTTTGAAAATCATTATGGAACAGCTGTGTGACTGCTACCCCCATCACATACATCAATGCAGTGTCACAAGCTTTCATTTTCTGTTTTATGTTTCCATTCATCTTTTATGTGGTAAAGAAGCAGAGTTTTACAACAATCCATAAATCAATCACTCAGATAACAAAACAGATGGCCTTCAATTATTGATGTGTAGCAGCTCCATTTTTCCAGCAAAAGGTTGATACAAAATTTTGGTGTCTCAAAATTTTGGTGTCCTTAAATTTAAGAGACTATACAGTTCAATATATGATGCATACTGATTTACTTGGAAAAAAAAAAATGTTGCACTCTATGATTGTTAGGGCTATAAATGGTAACTGAAAAATTCGTATTAATCCGTATTCGTATTTGTAAAAAAATAGATATTATTCACATTCGAAAAAATATATATATATATATATATATCCGTATTCGGTTTAAAAGTATCCGCAAATAAATGCAGGGCTGACCCTATAGCCTAAACAAAAAAACTTGGTTTTAAGCCTCATTTTAAAGGAAGATCCCAAAATTTTAAATACCATAAAGAACTCATGTAATTTTTTTTATAAAAATATAAATCCAATCAATCATTTAGGGCCCATAGTCCAATTCAAATATTAAAGAAAAATTCTAGATTTACCCATTTTTCTTACCCGTATATAAGACAAATGAGTGTGACCTACTCATTTGGGTTAAAAATAAAATGAGGTGGGGTTACACTCATTTGTCTTATATGCGGGTAAAAAATGGGTTAGAAAATTGGGTAAGTGTAGAAGCACTCAATATTAAATACCTAAAAAAAGTTAATGGTATAAAAAAAAGTTAATAGTTTAAAAAAATCTCATTTAAATGAAAAATATTAATACTCCATTCATCTCAAAATAAAAGTCCTCCGTTGACTTTTGTAATCAAATTGACTATTTTTAAAATTAACAATTAAACACATATATTTAGATTTTCAAAAAATAAACATTGTGATTATTACTAAATTTTATGTAGTTTATAGGTCTTTTACATAGATATTAAATAATAATAAGATATATTGATTTGAAAAATGGTCAATTGGACCATAAAAGTAAGTCAATGGAAGACATATCAAATATAGAAGGTCTCATTTAAAAATATTGTTTTAGGTCTCAAACTATCTTGAGTCACAATAAACGAATACGAATATAGACGTAGTCGTATTTGTTTAACATTCGATTGTAAATATATTCAATGGATAACGAATATCTGAAATTCGATATTCGAATTCGGATCCTTATCCAAAATTCGTATTCTAATAACAAGCAAAATAATTTTTCGCAAGTGACCTTCCTTATATAATAATTAGTTTTTATCATCATACGAAAATTATTTTTAAAATATGTCATTTCACTTCTAAACTGTAGGAAATAACACTTTTATTATAATATTAATAAATTGATTTAAGTATAATTAATGTATTTTTACTATTATAAAGTTAAAATATTTAAAATGTATCATTTAACAAGTGTTATAAATGTTATAAATGTCATTTAACAAGTGTTACAATAGAACTTTTGGATCATTTAACAAGTGTTATAAATGTTATAAATATTATTTAAATGTTATAATTATATATTATAAATATTCATACACATTACAGTATTACTCTAAACACATAAAATGGACATCAATTTATTAATGAACATCTAAACTTTAATAAGTAAAGCATTCATTTTAAAATTTAGGATTTCAAAAATAATGAAAATTTATTTGAATTATAATTTATAATATTGATTGTTGTATTTATTAAAAATAAATAAATTAACTTTTATTCATTAATAAACTATACTTTAAAACTCATTATCCCCCCCTCTCACTATTCTAGTTATATATAGTGTTAGAATATATATAAAATGCATTATTAACAAGTGTTATAAATATCATTTAAATGTTATAATTATAGATTATAAATATTCATACACATTACAGTATTATTTCAAATTAACACATAAAATAGACATCTACTTACTAATGAACATCTAAACATTAATAAGTAGAGCATTCATTTTGAATTTAGGATATCAAAAATAATGAAAACTTATTTGAATTGTAATTTAGAGCATTGATTATTGTATTTATTAAAAATAAATAAATAAACATTTATTCATTAATGAATTATACTTTAAAACTCATTATTTTTTCCCCTTATTCTAGTTATATATAGTGCTACAATATATCTAAAATGTATCATTTAACAAGTGTTATAAATATCATTTAAATAGTATAATTATGGTTTATAAATATTCATACACACTACAGTATTACTCTAAATTAACACATAAAATGGACATCTACTTATTAATAGACATCTAAACATTAATAAGTAGAGCATTCATTTTAAATTTAGGATTTAAAAATTATAAAAACTTATTTAAATTATAATTTAGAGTATTGATTATTATATTTATTAAATAAAAAAAAATTAACATTCATTCATTAATATGTATGGTTTAAATTTTAAATTGTGATTGGTTATGAATAATTATTCAATTTTTTATTTATTTTTTGTAAATAATTTAAATGAATTTGATATTAGGTGATTGATAAACAAATTTGGATACCTAAATATTCGAATAATTTGTTTATTCGAATAAAATAAACGAAAACGGATATTATCCGTATTCGAATATTATTTTGAATACCGAATACGAATACAGATAGCGAATTAATTTTTCAGATACGAATACGAATACTACTGTATTTAAATTTGTTTATATTCGTTTATACCCCTAATGATTGCTTTGTACAGATATTTCATACAGGAGATCCTCTTTACTTTGTCCCTTTCATTTAAGCTCCATGGGAGAAGCTTCCTACTTTGCCGACTTGTTGAAAAAGCACGACATCGGACCATATCGAGGACAACACAACATTGCTCCTCGACCCATCATTTTCCAGTTGTTCTTCAGACATGCCAGAGATTGATATATAATATACTACAGTCTAGTCCGCAGCACCTATACAAGAAATGAGCAAATAATGAAGATTTACCTTAAAAAGCTTTACTTATTTACACAAATTTTACAATACATTTACTATTAAAGTTATAATGCATTTTTTGTACCTAAAAATTGAGTAAAGAATAAATAAATAAATTTAGACTGTTAAATTAATAAAATTGGACTGCTTAGTTGACTTGGAACTAACTAAAATATATCATATTTAGAATTTACCTAATAAGTCATTTCAAGATTATCCGTACTTTGCACGAGTTATTAAACTTAAACTTTAGTATCTTTCAAATTTGACATTGGAATTTTTTAATTTTTACTTGGTTAAAATTTTAGATAAAATTTTCCTTTTTTCTTAGTTTACCCCTAAATTCCTAACGTTGAATGTATCATAAGATTAAATAATGAAAGCACAAGAGTTAGAAGATGAGGGATACCTCATATTCTTGCATGAGTTGTTCTTCATAATAATCTTATTTTGAAAAATTACGAAATATCTTTTTATATATAACATAAAAGAAAGTGTATTCAATAACACAAAACGATATCGTTTTTGTACAATAATTCATACAATTATATACACCTCCCTTTTTGTCTTAAATAATAATAGTATAGGTTCTCAAAATATATAAAAATCAATGGCGAACCTACAATCACCAGGGTATATGTAATATCTTGAAAGTCGTGTAAATTAAATAAATTTATAGTTAAAAAAATGTAATTTTAGAATCCGCAAAATTTGTAGATGGACTCCATTTGTGGGGAGATTATTCCATTTTCTTTGAATAAATAAATAGTATGTTCTTCTTTCTCACATACTTGTGAGGTCCGCTTATAATGAGACTCACAGATATATAAAAGAAGATAATATACTATTTATTTACTTTAATATCATAAAATAATTTTTTCCATTTATGGAGTACTTCAGAGTTGATAGTATCAAGTAAAATGATACAAAAATGTATTTCAAAATACAAGTACGAGACTTCAAAATCATTATGCAACAACTGTGTGACTGTGACCCCCATCAAATACATCGATGCAGTGTCACAAGCTTTCATTTTCCGTTTTATGTTTCGATTCATCTTTTATGTGGCAAAGAACCAGAGTTTTACAACAATCCATAAATCAATCACTTAGAAAACAAAACAGATGACCATCAATTATTGATGTGTAGAGCCCTATTTTACCAGCAAAAGGTTGATACAAATTTTTGGTGTCCTTAAATTTAAAAGACTATACAGTTACAATATATGATGTAATGTTTAAAAATCGGACCGATCATCGAATAAAAAAAAGTTACCGAATAGTTGGATCACTGATTCAACCAGTGGTCGAACCGTTATTGACCCAGTAACATCATTAATATGTAATAAATAATAAAAATATTAATTATTATTATATAATATATACAATATTGACCAAATATGTAAAATTAATCAATTTATCAAATAGTTTTAATTTTAATTTTTGAAAATTAATTTAAATTTTAAATTAATGAGATTCAGTAAATTTTAAAAATAATAAATGACAATCTTTTTGAAATAGTTTATAATTTATTAGCACTATTAAACTATTACATAGAGTGGGTAGAATTTAAATCTATGCCCACAATAAGAATGAGATTTATAATACAAAAGTAATTTTTTTTTTTTAATATAGTAAGCTTGAATCGGTAAAACCGGTCAACCGTTTTAACCACCAGTTCACCGGATTTTACGGGTTTTTTTTGTCAAAACTGGTTAGATGAATAGAGATCAGTTTCGATTTTTTCCGATTGAATAGCTCGGTTTGGTCGGATTTTTAAAACATTGATAAGATGCATACTCATTTACTTGAAAAAAAAAACAAAAGAAAAATGTTGCACTCATGATTGCTTTGTACAGATATTTCATACAGGAGATCCTTTTTACTTTGTCCCTTTCATTTGAGCTCCATGGGAGAAGCTTCCTACTTTGCCGCCTTGTTGCAAAAGCACGGCATTGGACCATATCGAGGACAACATTGCTCATCGACCCATCATTTCCCAGTTGTTCTTCAGACATGCCAGAGATTGATATATACTAGGTCTAGTACATAAAATTGTCGCCTTCCAACATCCGCAGCACCTGTACAAGAAATGAGCAAACAATGAAGATTTACCTTAAAAAGCTATAAATGCAGTTAAAGGATCAATACTCAAACATAAGTCTAAGGGAAGGTGATAGTTCCATATTATTTACATCCAGGATCTGAAATGATCCCCGTCTTTTCTTCAGGATAGCAACAAATAGTTATTTGTAGGTAGTATGATGGTCTTGCTAGTCAAACTACCTACTTCAAATGTCATGCTTTGCAAATCGATCCGGTTTTAATAATATGGAATGTATTACAAGTACTTGCAATTATTTGGGACATTTTTTTAATCTTTTATAGCAGTCTTCAAATAAAATGATCTGCTGGGTGATCGAGAGGATTTGGATGCAGGTATGAAGAGAGAGACATTTCAAGAATATCTACTCAGAACCATCCATTTCCTCATAATTTTTTGGAGAACAAATTAGTTGTGTATAAATACCCATAGTTTTTTGAAAGATGAGTTTAAATGCACAACCTGAGACATTCGAGGCCTTGAATGAGGATCCTGTCGAATGCACAAGGAAGCACAATGTAACATGCAATAAAGTTCCTGCTCTGAATAGCAGTTCCTCAAACGTGGATCAATCAGTTCTCCAGCGGCATTCTCTGCCAGTAAAGGGCGTGCCTGCACCAAATTAAACAAAGGAATTTTCAAGTTATCTATTATTTATCAAGCCACACCCATAAACAAACAGGTAAATTAGTGATGCTCCTGATAAGGAATATTGCCACTCTGAATGATTCAATGTTTCTCTTCACGTACGTTTAGAATAGGAACTAATCTGACCAGAAATACTACTTCGTCAATCCCAATTAAGAGTCTCCACATTGGCTAAGGAAATTTATTACAAGAGTGAAGTTGTGAAAAGGTTTACACCAAGTGTTTATCTAATTCCATTACAAATTACTTGATCGTTTTGCCGCTTGCATAAAACATTGGGTCCCCTATACGTGTCTGAAAAGTGAACTCAATAATAATCCTAGACAAAAAATAGAGCTCTATAAGTTGTACCCATTCAGTGAGGCACTGTTGACCCTTGGGCCGGTTTAGATCGATGGCTTTCCGTCCTGTGATGAGTTCCACTAATATGACCCCGAAAGAATACACATCAGCCTTTTCAGTAACTTCACCAGATTGAGCATATTCTGGAGCCAAATACCTAGAAAAGGAGATCAATTAATATTCTTGTTTATAGAATGAAAACTATGTTTGAGGAGAAAAAATTACATCGTTGGTGTTTTTACCCAAATGTTCCTATTATTCTTGTTTCTACACCCATGTCTCCTTCTGGCTGCCACCTTGCTAGTCCAAAATCGCCAACCTATTAAGAAAAAGCAGGACAATAAGATGCAGAGAAGAAGGAAGAATTACCTGATGCCTACTTAAAATTAATACAAATAAGAAAGAACGGACACATTGCATAGACCCTCAAAAAACAATGTCTGGTATTAAACTATGGGAATATCAAGGACAGTGTAAATGCTGAAACAGTGGTTCTGCAAAATTTATGGTTAACATATTAGCCAAATGGTAGGGGCGGAACTTGGAATGAATAGGCTAAGATTGCAAGATGGAGTCCCTCAATATTTAAACAGATTCAACAGAATAGTGCACATCATTTCACCAAATCAATTATACCTTTATTAAAGAACTTACAGCTTGTGTTAGGCATTGTGTGATTTAACGGTTTGCATTAGACAACAAGCTAAAGTCCCCCAATGTTAACCAGAATACCAACATTATCTCACTCAAAAATATACACACACGGGCATTGCATTGAAGTATATTGAGACTACTAATATCTCTTATAGAAAAGAAGAAGTACGCTCATTTTTTGTGCATCAAGAATCATGTTATTTTATTAAAATTATTCTGATGAGTTCAAAGCTCAGTGGAGCACGAGAATTACAGCTTCATAATAGAGTTAATATTAAGCATCAAATTTTGACATCCAAAGAACCATGAGAAGTGGTTTGCAGCTAAGCAGTGCAGATTTGAAGTGTTTAGTTTAAAAGATGATTTCGCAACAATTTATCTCCCAAATTATAATATTAAGGAAAAAGATGTGACCAAAAGAACATACATAAACATGTAGAGAAGGAAATAGAAAATTAAAAAGGCGTACCAATGGTTCAAAGTCATGAGTAAGGAGAATATTGTTTGGTCGCATATCACGATGGACAATACAGCCCACTCTACATTCTTCATGAAGATATCTCAATCCTCGAGCTGCACCAACTGCAATTTTTCGTCGTGCAGACCATTCTAGTGCATCCTTGTTACGTCCTGCAATTCCAAATTTAAAGAGAGGTTGATAAGACAGGGAATTATAGCATCAACAACTTATTAGAATACTATCTAGATTAAAATTGTAAATTTAGATTCTACTAATCTATACAAACTAATCTATACAAGCTCAATGACAGATTATCTTCTACAACTTTTGAAAGAACTAGTATCCGTGTAACTTAAAGTTCTCTAATAGCAAACAAATGACATAGTTCACCGAATAGAAAATTGAATAGCAGTTCATATGCTAGCTTGGAGATAATGGATGATGACAACAAACACAAAATAAAAAGAAATAATATAAAAGAGAATAAAAGATTGTAACTCGTATGAAATTCCGAATATTTTGGGACAGCTAATATATGGAAGTTTTAAGCTGCTTTCAGATTGTCTACAGCGCGTTAAGCAAAGACGAAAACTAAGAATAAAGTCACTGGTGTAGAAAGGCTTATTTAACCAATTCTGTAAAAAAGGGGCTCAATTCCATAAGTAGTATGGTCCCTACACTTGTTGTACAAATTGCAGATATATTAGGATAGAAACGTAAGTACCATAAAGGTGATGATCCAAAGATCCATTGCAAATATATTCATATACTAACAATCTTCTTCTATCATCTACACACAATCCATTCAGCATCACGACATTACGATGTTGTGCACAACTTAGTACTTCCACTTCTGAGCAAAATTCCTGATCACCCTGAGAACTAGCTGGTTTATGTTGCTTGACAGCAATAACCTGGCCATCTGGTAAGACCCCTCTGTGTACAGAACCAAATCCACCTTCGGCCAAGAAATTAGCTTCAGAGAATCCATCTGTAGCATGTTCTAGCTCTGCATAGGTAAACCATTGAGGAGGTTTTCCAAATACGGGTGCTTTGTGCTGACATATTGAACACAGTGGAGGAGGTTCTGCAAGTGCATTTCTGGTGAATGATATCATTTTTCTCAAACTCTTACTGGAGTCCTGATTACGCCTGTCAGCCAGAACACTACTTTTGTGGTTTCGATCAAGTTCAGAGAATTTTCCCCGCAAGGCTTCAGACATGGAATCAAGAGCTTTACCATTAGATATTTGTGAATGTTCCACCAAATACTTTGATAACTCACCAGAAGAACTGAGAGCGTCTCGCATCCATGGGTGGGAACATGAACTTGTCAAAGGAGAACTTAGCTTTTCACTGTCTGTATCCCACTCAGAGTCATCAAGGCTATGATTTTCTTCAGCGAATAAGAAGCCCTCTTTCTTCAGATCCCAATTGACATCGGAGATCACAAATGGAGAAATGCCTAGATCTAAGCTTGATATTGACGATGTTCCAACATCAGTTATTGTAAAAGATGAATGTTCTGGAGTGCTTGCTGGAGTGACATTTGGCACGCAAGTTGCATTCCAGAGAGTACAGTCATTTTTCATATGTTCTGCAGATGAATCTGATCCAGGCAGCTCCTCAGTTTCCATCTTAGGTGATCCAACCAGATTTAAACGAAGCACCTTTGGCCGAGATTTTTTCATTACCACAAGATTGCATTCGAGTTGTTTCATGCAGAGTTTCGTTTCTTTTTTATGTTGTCTGTTTGGAAATTGAAAGTAACAATTATTTTAGCCCCAAAAGAAAGAAAATAATAATTACTGGCACGACATATAATACAAAACTGAATTCTATGTAGCTACTATGAAAGAAGGTTTTACTAATACTCCGGGAAAAAAGAAAAGATTTTACTAATAACAAACTGAATTTTGTGGAACAAAAGAACCACCGTTATAGACCAAGACAACTAGAATGCATGAAGTTAAACTAAGAAACTAAGAAAGTGATTCATACTATATATATATTACTTATCCAATATAACCCAGTGTGTTTGATCTTTCTTGGCTTCAGCCGCCACTACTCCGCTTGGTGAGCCACACACGATCTTTACCTTGATCTTTATCTGTTTAGAAGAATTGAAATGTGAAATTTAGTACTAAAAGTCAAGCATGTCAAAACTAATATAAGTATATATAGAAAGGGTTGGAGCGAATACTTTATTTATATCATAAACATCACGGAGTTGAGGCATCATCTTGGAGCATGAGTCCGCAATATCATCTTTCCGATCTGACATTGTTCCTGAGAGAGATCTCCAATGACCATTAGAGCAATCACTACCAAATCTCCTGAAACCCCATAACTTTTTACCTATAATGGTGAATCACTTTAGATGTCATAACTCATAAAAAACACAAACAGATCTGAAGTTGACAAAACAGGGCATAAAAAAGAAAGAAACATACAATAAAAATCATGGGGGCCTAGAGAAATGCACAAACACACAGAACAATTTGACTAAGTGGTGAATCAATTCAATTTATTTATAATAAAACGAAACGGAATGAAAGCAGATTACATATCACCAATTGCTCTGAATTGGCGATTCATTCCATTTGATTCATACTAAAAACAAAAGGAATGTAACCGCAAGATTTGTGTTAAGTCAGCAATCACTCTAAAAGCATAAGAGAAAATGGTGCAGACAATGTACATTGTGCATTAACAATATGGATATTAATAAAAATATAGTTATAGACATCTTCAGCTTCAACTATTTTTATTTTGAAAATGACCTAATGGAGCAAATTATTTTAAGAAATTAATCAGTAAACACTTGCACACATGCACAACACGAAGATGTAATTACTTAATAATAAATCCTTTTCATTTCAACACCGAGCTAATAAACTCAACTAACCATGATTGGGGCTTGGGGGATCACAGAATCAACCAAACTAGTCTTGAACAACAGATCGGGATTACTTATAAAGCAATATATAGCATATACATAAGCCAGTTATCATGTCTGAGGTAATATCACAACGAAACTAAGACATTTGAACTTGAAAACTTTATATTTAAGTTTTCAGGACATTGCCAACAAAAACGCCCAACTATATCGAAAGTAAAATAGACCCATTTAGCATAACATAAGCACTACATATTAGAAAAGTGACACATAATTCCATATTATAAGGAAGCCAGAAAATGAAAGTAAACTATCACCGATCAAGACTAAAAAACCCATGTATAAACACAAAACACACTTAAAAATATTGGGAGAAAAGGGTTACTTGAGCTGAGAACAGGAATGACCACTAGCAGCTTAACGCAATCCCCAGGTTGAACAACATGAGTTAAAGCCCACACCAAAGCAGTTCTTGGAATTTCTTTGGATGCTTTAACAGCTACAAGCACAACTCTCTCCACCACATTCAAGTCCCAATCTTTACTACTCTTTTGCCGCAGACTCATCTCAATTCAGCAAAGTATTCAAACACCTTACAGACTTGCATAACATGAAGAGACAGAGAAACAAAAGGGCATGGCCGAAAAGGAAAAATTAGAAGAAGGTTATAATGAAACAGAGGTGAACTGAAAGCGAAAGGAAACAAACTTGTTGGGGGCATGAGGTTTGATGTAACGACACTAGCTGGTCCAACTGTGTATATAAAACAAACACATTGGTAAAGGAAGAAGCTTTCTCTCTCTATAAACCCTTAACGAACTCAAATACTATATACTATATAGGGGAGTAGTATAATGATTATATATATATATATATATATATATATATATATATATATATATATATATATATATATATATATATGACAGGAAGTGAATCTGTTTGGACACGTTTGACAAGCTTTAACCTCTAATTTTCAAGAGCTGTTGCCTAGTGTTTTTGCATCTTCTGCCTTTATATTTGGATTTATACTAAACAGCCAGAATTTGTGCCTGCCGTCCAACTTTAAGTGTTGGATCTATTATATATTTACAGGGAGCCATCGGTTACTGAGTTTTAATGGATGAAAAAAAAATATAAATTAAAAATGGATCAAAAATTTAATAACTTTTCTGTCAAATTTATTTGTTATTGAGTTTTAAATTAACGAAGAAAAAAAATATAGACAAAAATTTAACAACATTTATTATTAAAACCACTTTTATTATTAAACTTTTTTTGTCGTCCAAACTCATAAAAAAAGTGTCAGGCCTTATATGGCCACCTTTTATTATATATACTTAAAAATCTTATCTCGTTTATTAAAAATTTGGTGATCACGATTTAAAAATATAGCATTATTAAGTATCACAAAATTCTAAATCTTAAAATAAACGATATTTAATGAACATATAAGCTTCTATAATCAACGTCTAAAGAGTAGAGAGTTATAATTGTGGAAAAGGAAAAAACTCTATGTAAAAGATAAAAAGCTACTCCTTAAATGTGAAAAGATACTTTATCAATCAGAAACAAACAGAGCTGTCTAGTTGTCGACCTTCTTCATAGCTGGGACATGTAATTTACAAATGGCAGTCTTGGCCCCTCCTCCTCCTGCGTTCCTGCCTCCTCCTGTTTCAGATAACTTTTTTGCCAATTTCTTTGGCAGAACATAGTATGGATTGTGCTATAATAATGATCCACTAACTATTATTATTATTATTATTTTTATTATTAGTTGGTCCATCTCTTAAAAATTTAATCTCAACCTCAAGGTATACCAAAGGTGGATAGTCTACTACGTGTAACATAGTGAGATTTTGACCGTAATTATAAATTTATAGCGACAATTTATATGTTAAAATATCAAAAAATTATGTGAAAATATCACTTTTTATTTATTTATTTATTTTCAAAAAATATAATTTCGGCTTCAATGCACAAGCCAAATCATTTATGGACAAATAACTGATTATTTGATATTTTGAATTGATTATAATTAACAAACAAATGGGTTAAGATGTAACATGTTAATAAACCCATACTACTTGTATATATATATATATATTCGTTTAATATTTGATTCTTCTATTATTCGGTTTTAATTGGTGGGTTATCAATCCACCAATCCATAATTATAGCATGGTAGTAACTGTTGAAAAGGTTATACTTCCCGGCAACAAAAATGCTTAATCCAGTTGTATAATTTCCTATGTGCTAGTGTGCTAGATACCCTAACTAGTGAAGTATGTATATACTTTATAGTATATGTTTGCATATATATATATATATATATATATATATATATATATATATATATATATATATATATATATAAATGTTTTTTTGTGTGACCAAAATAGATTATAAATTTAAAAAATACTTGCATTTTTATCTATTAAGAATACACTAATGTATAAGACGACGTTATTCTTAAAATATACTCTATTTAGGGGATATATTTTTTTTCTTTCTCACAAATTTGAAGGTAATATTATATATATAGAATGAATAGTTTTTATATTAATACTCTTATTTTCACTACGATAAGAAAATAAGAGTTGTATATCATACCAAAAAAAGAAAATAACATATAAATGGTTTGCTTTTTTGTCTTCTTTTTTTTCATTTTGAAGATATTTGATATCGTATAATATCAGTAACATATTAATAAATATAATTTTGATATTCGCGTCACATTGAAATTTCAATCATATTTTAAATAGTTATTTTGTACCGATACATAAGAGTTAATCCTTCGGTTTCAAATTAAATGTTCAATTTTGACCTTTTAAAGTCAAATTGACTATTTTTAAAACTAAATTTGTATTATTGTTGCTAAAATATAGATAAAGAGATTAAAATCAAAAGAAAATATATACAATTTACTACTAACCTCAATTTTTATAATTTTAAAAATATATTTATATATTTAATTATTAATTTTAAAAATAATTAATTTAAATTAAAAAAATTCAAAATTAAATATTTAATTTGGAAAAGAAGAAGTATGATCTACTAGATTTGTTTTGGTTCCCTATTTTGTTTTGTTTTGATTCCCCATAATAAACTTTACCATAACCAAAATTTTGTGAGCAGGAGGAGAGCTTTGCCTTGGGCCCATATGTCAATACAGAAATATTACTCGGAGTCCATCAATTAAATATATTTATGTGCTTATTTAGTTCTACATTCAAAAGTAACATAATAATAAGAGTAAAATACACTCACATCCTCTGTAGACAACTATAATAACACTCACTACTCTTTTCATTTTTTAAATAACACTCACTATCCCCGTAGATATTTATTTTTGACCAAATAAGGGAAGTTACATATTTACCCTCATGTTTTACTATTTTAAAATATAGTGAATTTATACCTATTTTGTTAATGACAAAAGTACCCTATTTTGACCTATATGATCAAGTTACATTCACGACAAATATATTTTCAAGACAAATATATCAATCTTGAAACAAATATATCAAATGCTGCAATGACAAAATTGATATACTTTTTAAGTCAAATATATCAATATTAAAACAAATATATCAAATGCTACAATAACAAAACTGATATATTTTCAAGTCAAATATATCAATATTGAAACAAATATATCAAAATGTTACAATAACGAAACTGATATATTTTCAAGACAAATATATCAATCTTGGAACAAATATATCAAATGCTGCAATGACGAAACTGATATATTTTCAAGTCAAATATATCAATATTAAAACAAATATATCAAATGCTACAATAACGAAATTGATATATTTTCAAGCTAAATATATCAATATTGAAACAAATATATCAAAATGTTGCAATAACGAAACTGATATATTTTCAAGACAAATATATCAATCTTGGAACAAATATATCAAATGCTGCAATGACGAAACTGATATATTTTCAAGTCAATTATATCAATATTGAAACAAATATATCAAACGCTACAATAACGAAATTGATATATTTTCAAGACAAATAAATTAATATTGAAACAAATATATCAAAATGTTGCAATAATGAAACTGATATATTTTCAAGACAAATATATCAATCTTAGAACAAATATAACAAGATGATGTAATAATGCAATTGATATATTGTTAAGTCAAATATATCAACATTTGATTAAATATATCAATATAATGTAATAACGATATATTCATATATTCTGATATATTGACAAGTCTAATGTATCATAACCTCTAATTTTCTTTTAATCATTATGTTGGTACAGATGTTAGATGATAATTATTAAATTATTCACCTTAAAATTTTATATTTGTTAAATAAACTTTTATTTATTTAAGTTAATAATTTATCCTTCTAGTTAAATGAAAGTAAGATACAAGCAAACTTTTTGTTTAAAGGGTATATTAGTCATCATAAATTGAAGGTATAATTGTCCTGACAGTAGTTAAGAATATTTTGGCCATTTTATTTTTTAAAATTGCTGAAATCAACAAGTCAACCATCTTATGGGTAGTAAATGTTACATTATGTTATTCAAAGGGATAATGAGTGTTACTTAAAAAATTAGAGAGATAGTGAGTGTTATTATAATTATTTACAGGGGATGTAATTGTATTTTACTCTAATAATAAATAGAGGAGAGAGAGTATTAAAAAGAGAGAACTGAAAAATATTTTTAATACTATTGTGCGTCTTTAGATATACCACTGGATGTGTCCCAATAATTTAAGAAAGAAACCTTAATCTTAGAGATTCGTCTTTGTAACAAATATTGTTGTTAAAATTTAAATACGTGCATGTATATGAATAATATTTTATGAATAAACTATACACACAAATTGTGCACAAATAGTAATATCCAGACATTATATACCAATAAAAATGTGTAAGACATCCAATGATGAGTCTCACATTCTATTTTCTCTCTTTATAACATCACTATATGCATGCGTGCATGCGTGCACGTGCATATATGTGTGTACATGTACTCGGCATATAGTGATATATACACACATAGATCAGGGAGAAAAACAACCATGTATTTGGGTCAACATTAAGCCTATAGTCCATTATTAAGATCCGCCACCTCACATGGCAATTATACATTATTAATCATCATCAACATCATAAATAAATGGCCTTATTAGGACTTTACAACAAATCTGCGAATCCAATCCAAATCTCCCTCCCTATGTCCATTAAAGAATCCTATCTACAACCATATTTACCCTTCATAACCAATCCAATAAAGAAGATTAAAAAATGAAACAAAAAATGAAAAAATTAAACCCAAGAGATGGTATAACCATACGGAGCTTTAGACAGGAATTAAATATTAAATGCATACTATCTGTCTACATTGCAGACATGGGACGATACCCTAGTCTTAATCGGTTTCAGCTTCAAGCCCATACTTTCGGGAGAGAGAAGCTCTGGAGAAATACATGATGGGCTGAGGGGGCTCCTTGGACTGCCACTGAACTGGCTCGGCCTGTACAGACCATAACCCATAAGGAAATACTCCATAGGTATCAACATTGCATGTGGCTGCTCTTCTGTCACCATTGATCCACATGCCTGCACCTGTACACACCAATTAAGCACACCATTTGTGCATTCATTCATTTATCTCATCGGGATATTTTTGTGGATAACAATGCTTTGAATTGTGGACCACTTCTCTAAGGTCCAATATATAGTCATAAATGTATGAATGCTTGTTACCAAATGAACACACCATTTGTGCATTCATTCATTTACCTCATCCGGATATTTTTATGGATAACAATGCTTTGAATTGCGGACACTTCTCTAGGGTCCAATGTATAGTCATAAATGTATGGATGTTTGTTATCAAATGTATTGATTATTTTATAAGCGTATCAGCTAAAGACAAAGTTAGATACCCTATGAAATCCTTTGAAACTAAGATTTATAGTATTGATTTCAACTGAACATCAATAAACAAGAAAAGGCATACATGAAGCAGCCAAGGACATGAAGAAGCACATACCTCAACTAAGGCACTGTATCTTCCATCCATTTTTGCAATCATATGGAGAGAATCCGAATGGAAAGGAGAGTTGTCCCCCACAAATATAAGTGTTCGACATCTTAGGCTCTTCAATCTTTCAGTAATGTCAGGTCTCCTGATTATTGATAAGATGAAAGTTTAGATTCTACCTACGCAATTGGAAGGAACTCAAGAAGGAAGAATGCATTCCCAGTGTAATACACAACAGGGACCTCTTACTCATATTTACCTATCAATTGCTTGAAGAAACCTCAAAACATTTATGCTCTGCCTCTCATCTAGCAACTGAAAGAAAGGAGGAAAAAATAAAACATAAACAAGGTAAACGGTACCCTGAACTTTATTCTGACACAAAGAACCCTGGCTAAATTTTATTTTTTTTACCACTAACAAGTTACAACTTAATCATTTAGCATGTCGGATGGAAAATGCCAATTGTCAAAAAATAAGGGAATTTTTAGTCTTGATACATTTGGGTTTAAAACCATTCTAAAACCAGGTAAAATGAAAACCAGTTTTAAAAATTAAAGATTTGAAGAGCATTCCCCATTTTATGATCAAAATGAGTTTAAAAATTAAAAATAATAGATTGAACTCTGAGAGAGAGGTGTAGCAGAAGGGATATGAATGATACAGTTATTTGCCGAGAGGTGTTCACTTGTTTTATGTATTAAGCCATAGAATGTTTTCTAAGGTTTCTGAACTTCTTTTCATGACATTGTCTCCACATTCTTTATTCATTTCCATTTCAGGTTTCTTTCTCACATGGAGACATAAATACAAACACTTGGAGTTGACTTTTGCTCTCCACTTTACAATTTGGGGTATATGTCGCTATGGGTCTTATACTTGCATAATTGAAGGTAAATTAATTTCTCTCTACTTTGTTCCTATATAGATATTACTTAAATAATATTGACTATTAATTAACCTCTAGTTTATAGTCATCAAACTATAATTTGAATATTAGAAGTTTGTGGTAGGCTTATTATTTCAATACTTTAACATTAAACTTCAGCTAATAAGCTTTCTTTTCCAATGAGCTGAGTTCCCTCTATAGGCTTAGATATATAATCGTGTTTTGCATTTCTTTCCTTGTCTTCTAATATGATTCATGATTAAATACATGATTCACAACTCGGATTTTCAACAGAGAATATGATTCACAATTTGACAACTACACAACTGACATTTTCCATCCATCTCCATCCAACATACTAAGGACAAAGGTTTGAGTGGTATAAAGAATTTGTCAGTGTTTTCTGTGTCAAAGAATAAAACATAGGGTTTAGGGCCTAAAAACTGAAATACTTGTAAGATTTTTTCATACTGAACTCAGCATCATCCTGCAAGTGTAACTATATTCAATTTTGTAAAACAACAAAATAACAAATATTTCCACTAATACGCATGTAAAGCAAGAAAGTTTTGGAACACTAACTCTTCTGCATGATTGAACTATATCTGATTCTGGGACTTCCGCGCTGCCGCGAAGTTCCTGTAAAATTATATACATATCATTACTCAACCTAATTAATTAATGAAAGAATAAAGGAAAATATAATACAAACGGATTTCATTCTTCAAGTAGTTGATTACCTTGCTAAAGTAGCGGTATAACAAACACTCCTTAAGTAAATGACACATTCCATAGAAATATAGCAGATTTGACGTCAACTACATGCATAAAAGTAAGTTCAGCTTTGCAGGAGAAATTAATGCCCTTTCTACATCTCCAAATTAAAGGAGGAAGTTTAAAACAGGTACCTTGTTACATAACCATTCAGACCAAGAGGGTGCTTTACATAGAGGGGAGACGAGTATCAAACCAAGAACCCGCTCCCTATATTTCATCTGTAACATGAAATTTTAATCAATCAGCAAAACCTAGCTATCATTTGAAAACATGAGACTAGCTACATTATTACAGATTTGAACATACAGCAAAAAGTGTGACGATATAAGCGCCTGCCATTGCCCCCATGAACATCACTGCACCAAGCCTGAATAACGTGATATTCATCCCATTAGGATTTTAAATAAAACACTGTATCTAACTTTCTGCCTTCTCTACACAAAAGATAAAAGCTAGAATGGATATTCAAGGAGTAATATATTCTTTATGCCAGCAATCACAAGTAGAAGAAAGACTGCTATATGATTATACTTACTAATCTAAAGAAAATATAAGTAAAATCACACTTTGACAAGATGTAGAGTTGTGAATTACCGGAAAAGAAATATTAGTGGTGTTATGTTCTTGCAGTTACCTAAAGTAATTAAGCACCTCAAGGATTTGATCTACTAAATCATCAACAGAAGGAACAGGGTCATCAGGACAAATTGATGCAGCTCCCAACTGCAAGAACTCTTGTAGAAGCCCAGAATAAAAGTTAACGTGAATAATGGCATTCAGTAGTAAGGAGGAAGAACTCCAGATAAAAACAAAGTTGTATGAAAAGAATAACAGAACAACAAAAACACAAAGCAATCAATTTACAGACCTCATGCCCAGGAGGACTGATATGGTAGATGCAGAAATTATGAAGCAGAAGAGAAGCGGCTTCAGGACAAAAGAACAATCCTTGGAAACACAACATATCTGTTCAGAATTTACAAAGTAAAATCTTCATTACAATTCATATTGCTATCAACGAATAGAAAGAGGAAACAAAAACAACTATAGATGTAAACACAGTGAAGAAGAAACTAAGAAAGCTGAAAGAAGAAACCAATCGCTTACGATTTAAAGCTATATCAGGATAGGTAAGCAGCGCTGGCTTATCCTTGTCTCCATATACAATAACAGATACAAAACCACTGCCAGTTCGTATAAGATGTTCCTGAATAAAAATTAAATAAGACACGTTGCACACCAAAAAAAGGAAAATTAATAACACGCTAACACACATAAACAGGATGTTATTCAATTTAGCAAATACTTAAAAAGATTGTAACGGTAGATATAATAATACACAAGTATTTTATTTATTTATTTATTTTTTGGTAAGTACACAAGGAAATTTGTTTAAGTATGAACAATCATTTGCTTTATCAAAAGACACCCTAAGTAAAGGAAAATGTCAGTCTTCAATGAAATAACTTTTATTCCATGAAAGAGCATGCCATGTGCACTGTTCCCTTTCTGAGCCAGCTTGCTTCATCAACCAAATATATATTGTAAAAGGTGAATAAATAGTTAAGGGCTTCTAGTTTAATGCAGGGTGATTACTAATTAGATAAGGTTTTTTACTTTTCAATCATTGATTCTTAAAAAAAGTAATGTCATTTTTTAAGTTTAAACAAGAGAATGGAGTCTAGTATTTTTAAAATGACATTGACAGATAAACTAATTGAAAGAATGATAACAACAGCTTCCAACCATTTACAAATATATATATATAATATATATATATATATACACACACACACACACACAAAGTAACAGCCACGTTGTGTTCGTAATACTAAATAAGGAAATGACAGGTATAACTAGGAATGCATATTTTTACCAATAAAACATAAGAACTTAGAAGAAACAACAAGAGAGAAACAGGACAGATTAATCAATGCAGAAAGAGGTTCTAATGTCAACTAATCCATGATCAATGAACTCTATTTCGGTGGGGATAAACAAGAGAAAATCATTAAAATCGTATTAATTTCATTACACGCAACTAAGCTAATACAACAATTCTTTTACAAAACAAATCAAATAAGTTTTAAAACCACAATTTGGGAATTAACTTTCTTTCCCAAAGTTTTCTTGGTAATCAAAGAGAAAGTAATAATATTTAAAACACAATTTCAACAGTACAAAACACAGCTAAAGATACCATTTTTTTTCAAAGAAAGAAAAAGAAAACACAATTTCCTCCAAACTCCCAATAATTTTTTTTTATTAAAAAAAAATGAAGAGTGACAGATCTAAAATTCAAAATCATTCAATTTTGTAAAAATCACACTTAAACTTAGGAATTGAGCAAGTTTTCAGAGTACCCCCAAACAATTACTCAACAATTAAACCAAAGAATATGAAACATTTGAAAATGCAGTGAACCCACCAAATTAAGCATATGGGTATGCTGGATTTACACATAAATTTACTAAAAAGGAATTAAAGAACAACTGGTATTGTAACCTTTCCCCCGAGATAAATAGTTTCCATATCAACAGAAACGGAATCACTTGAGTCTGCCATGGCCGTCAGCTCTCCGTGACTGAAAGCCGAAACCCCTCTTTCTCTCTGTAATTGCAGCTTTGAGTTTGGAATGGCTTATATACGAAGCTATTCTCTCTTTTGATGAATATGAATGAGTAGAAAGATTTTCTCTCTCTAGACTCCAATTTATAGAACAGACTGTAACCATTGACTCTGGTCAAATTTTAACTACGGTTAACAACCGACACCTTGGCAGTTGCCTTCTGTTTCTCACCTAACATCCTACTACGGCGTCGTTTTTATCTATTCGATATTACTCTACTTTCTTTAACCTCTCACTGCTGTAAACAAAAAGTGATTAGTGATATTTTTAAGAAAAGATATGTGGATTAATTTCATGAAAATTTGGTTAGCGATTAATATAACTCTAAACGATAAGATAAAATAAATCAAATAAGAGGAATATGCGACAGAATATTTATTCCTATATTTTTGTCTATAATATGATGCATGAACATGAATACAAATTCGTACTCAAAGCATTAGTTTGGTGGGGGAAATTAGTGTTTGGTTTGTGGCAGCACCATGTGTTGTGTGAGTAGTAGAGAAATGAACAAATCTTTAAGCTTTGTCTCTATTATGGAAGCAACGCCATCTGATAAAGTTGGTGTTTCTATCAATTCATATGTATTGGCACATTCCATGTACAAGTTGGTCAACTTTTTGAAGAATTTCAAAATTTTATCCAAACACACCAAGTGCAATACTTTAGCCTTGCTAACGTGTAAAAATAAGAAATCAAGTGTCATGAGAATTTGTAAATCTCGTATGAATTCAAGTGTCATGAGAATTTGTAAATAGCTTTAGATGATATATCAAGCCTCGGACACAAAATTGACTACAATTATATATACTTGTTTACTTGACAAATATTATGTGTGTAATTAAGATATTTGCTCGTTGACGGAGTGCAACTGTTATGAGTTTACCGTTTTGAAGAAATAATTTAACTAAAATATAATATTTTTTAAACTTTATTATAAAAAAAACCAAGTTTTTATATATTTTTATATATATACGTTGTCTGATATATTCATTTGCGGCCAACGGAAGGTAGGATGATGTTTTTAAGGTAGGGAAATTGCTTTATATATATATATATATATGCGCGCGCGCGCACACTTCTGGCTAGTTTCACTTCCGATCCTAAGGTCCCCGCTCGTTGGCTAGTTTCACTTCCGATCCTAAGGTCCCCGCTCGTTCGATTCCTCTTTGATCTTATCAGGCAGCCAACGGACTTACTAGTGTAATTGTAACAACCTTTGGTAAACAAAATAGTGGTTCAGTTCTCAAAACTTCAACTGGACTTGATTAGAAGAAGCTCGGAATACATAAATTATCCTATTCAAACTTCAATGCTTTGGACTTTTAACTTGTTACTCCATCAGTTCTAAAATATCAAAATGATGAGGCAGAAATTATTATAGAATTAAAATGATGAACTGTTCGAGCAGTATTCTATGGATTTCTAACGTTTACATCAACTTACCAACCATAAAAAAGAAACAGATAATTTTTGTATTCTGTTTGTTGTCTTTGATCAGATTGCATAACATTTGACTGAAGCATAATAGTACAATAGGTCTTTTACCACCAAAAGACCATCATTACTCCTTTACTTCCATATCATCATCAGAAAGTGGATTCTCAACCTCACTCTCACTACTTGAACCATCTTTTCCGAAAGACGAGGACTTCTCTCCTGTTGAACCAGAGTTCTCATAAATGTTATATTTGAGAAACTTCACTTGTTCCTTCTCACAGCCTCTTCCTTCTTTCCGCTTTCTTCTACCACCATTTCCCCTTGACTGCATTGTGTGTGCAGCAACCACAAATGCATCACTTATTGGTTCGTTTGTGTTGTTATTTTCCTCATTCTCTTCTTCCTTTCCCTTGTTATCAATGTAGAATATGAGATCGGTATCTGATTTCTTTCCATTTGCTGTTAACTCTGTTTGCTCATTATCTGTGTTCAAGTTATCAACCACTAATCTGGCACGGTATTTTGACATGTCATTGTCCAATAATCGTATCCCTTGATCCTCTAGGCTAAATAACCACTCTGAAAACAAAGATAAATTTGGAGTTAGACTATTAATGAAACATCAGTCATAAAGAGTCCTCTACAGATAACATAATACACTAACACGATATACGGAGGTAACCATATTACTTACTTAAGATTGCTTTAGGTGATGATCCATTTGGTCCACCAGCTTTCTCCCCCACGCTAATCTCACTTGTAACCCACTTAATTAGTTCACCAGGTAAATGAGAACTTGAGAAGGCATTTATATAAGAAATGGCTTTTGTGTGATCTCCGTTTTCCCTGCAACCAGGCAGATCGTTAGTACGACTCTTTTATGAAAAGTTTGAACATAAAGTTAGCCAGAAATTTCTGTTCTTTGTACCTATATAACTCTGTTGCTTTATAGGTAACCATCAATCTTGCCATGGCAAGACTTTGCTTAGCAGGTCGATGGGCAATTCTCACAGGATTAAGGAAAGAATACTCCGGCAATATCACAGCATCATACAACACTTTCCTCAATAGAATCTCATCATCAGAACTCTGCGGAACATTTCAAATATAATTTATAGTTTTAGCTATCAATGGACTACAAATAATTACAGCTTATGAATAATTAAGACATTTTTTTGCAGCAGAAACTGAACATGACAAACAAGTGAACAACTCAACATGTAAAGAAGCATAAAACTGCAAGTCCTTTACACTTTACAGTTAGAGATAGAAATGTTCAAGAAAACAGTGAAAAAGCAAGCAAAACAGCAATCGTCAGATAGTACTATGATCTCTGTGTTGAAAAACGGTCCCTTGCTGCCATGGCATAAACATGTATTTGTAACTGATCCAAAAATACTTTGCCAATATTAATTTTTGCGAGGAAAAGAACCGCCGGGGGGGGGGGGGGGGGGGGGGGGGTTAGCTTTATTGATAATAATGATCATAAAGCTTCTTCCAATCAAGTTTGTTCTCTGAAGCCAAGGTTAAGCAAATTCCTTATATACACTACTATGACAGCTCCTCGTGGTGCCACAGGGTCCGGGCACGACGGGGCTCTCTCCGGCAGCCCCTTCCGGGGGCTTGGGCCCAGTCCACCACTGAGGACGCGTAGTAACATATTGCATATCTTCAAATTTTAAAGAAGTGCTCGAATCTTTTTATAATAAGTTGCACTATTGTTCAGTTTGTACTTATTTTTGCTAAGTTATTAGTTATCATTAGCTGTAGGCTGTAGCTTAGATGGCACTTCTGCTGTTTGATCATGAGGATAGCAAGGTAGTTGTACCAATAGAAACGTAACAGTTCTGTAATATTAGGTCAGTTCATTTGATTCAATTGATTCCCGACTGTTTCTATCTCTAGCTTCTTAAATTTCTATTCCAAATCTAGCAGTTTCATCCTAGAAAACCTAACACGCGTCACCTACTAAACTATAGGAAACATGATATAAAATAGCAAGAACAGAAAACACAATAAAATAACAAAGCTTTAAATCATTTATCAAATGGGAGAAAATATGAAAACTCAAATATTATTCTCAATGTAGAGCAACTAACCAATAGGGAAGAGACGGGCAAAGTTGGCTCCAGCAGCATCTTTACAAGGTTTGTCTCTGGAAATGCAATGGAGAAGCTAAATGTAAGCACATCAATTACCAAAAAAAAATGACAACACAAGTGAAACTAAGTAACTAATTATAGATACAACTCATACATGATATTTATGGTGAAAATTGATTTTGTCGTTCAAATAGCTAAGGTGAAACAAAAGGAATATTTGTTGCATTGCAGTATTAATCAGCGAATAAACAGAAATAATTGCGTCTTAATATATTATGAGTTGATATGAACCAAACATGTCTTTTCTTTCTGCAAAAATGTAATCTTTTTCCACAGAAATTGCAAATAATATGACAATTTGGCAATTAAACACGAAGAAATTGCAAATTCAAATTTCACCTATGAAAAAATTATACCAGAGTGCAAGAGAAGGCTCAATAGATACTAACCAAAGAAGAGAAGATTTCTAAACCCAGTTATGGAACCAACAGCCCAAATCCTCAACTCTTTCTGCAACTCATCTCTTGAAATCCCATCACGAAATTCCAAGCACAATCTCAACAAAAATGCCTCCGCGATCACAACTCCAGCTAGCTCACTAACATCACACTCTTCAACACTAAGCCCTTCAATAATCTCATCATTCAAAAGTGGAAAAAACAACCTCAAACGTCCCTTCATTCCTTCATAATTTGTCACTGTATCCCCAATCCAAACACTAACTAAATCCACCAATGGCCTAATCAACTCATCACCATCAGTTGCACTATCATAAAAACACACATTAATATAACCAAGAATAACAGCAACTAATGACTTGATCTCTCTCATCACTTTCTTCTCTCTCTTCGAACCCAACTCATTCACCTTCAAATTAACAAGAAGCCTACATAATTCATAAATAACCGGCGCAATCAGGGCTACACTCTTTGAAGAACTACATGAAGCTGAGCAAGATGTTATCGAATGAAACAAATCTTTTATGGCTGAAAACTGATCCAAAATCTCATCTTTTTGTGAATTGGGTTTTGGAAAGGTTAAGGCAGAGTAAAACCAGATGGTTTCGAGTGGTGGGTTAACCTTAGCTTGTAATAATTCTAGAAAACTGGAGGTAAAACCAAAGATATCAGACTTGGGTTTATGAACTGTATCTAATAGGGATTGAATCGACTGTTTCACTGCAAGCTCATAGTTTTTACCAATGAAATGTCTTAACTTTTGTGGCTTTGGTAGGTTTTGACGTTCAATTAGGGCCATAGCCATGTAATGTAGATCAAATTTGTGATTGAAGAATTTTCAGAGGATGAAGAGTGCAAAACCCTAGTTTAATTTGGCTGTGAAGGAGAAAGAAATAAAATTTAGGGTTTTAGAAGACAGTAATTTTCTTCTACTTCTCAGTCCACCCAGTTATGATGCGGACTATGGCACGTAGATACTAAAAGCCAATCAGAAACGGCATGACACGTGTTAATTACATCAACCACGTCGTCGTTGCAGGGTAATTTGTCAAAAAAATTAATAAACCAAATAAATAAGCAGACTCCTCTGTTTTCCAAGTCCACAGTAGAGTGTCAAGAAAGAGAGAGAGAAAAAAACGGTAATGACGAGAAGTGATCGAACAGTTTTGTTAATTTTAAGTTTAATTGTTGCATTTTCATGGGTACCAATATCTTATTATTCGAAAAAAGCCAATTGGGTAGCTAGAAAAGAAGAGATTCCTTATATTATTGAACTTTTTTTTTGTTAAACTTATATTAAAAAAAAAATAAAAAAATTAAACACTCCACCCGTCAACTAAGATGACGGGTGGGAATTTTTTTTTTTTTTTGATTTTGTTAAACTTAGATTTAAAAAAAAAAAAAAAAACAAAACAAAAAACAAAACTCCACTCGTCAACTAAAATGACGGGTTGACTGACAATTTTTTTTTCCTACCCGTTATCTTAGATAGCGGATGAGACTCCATCTTATCCATTAAAATTATTATTTCAACGGTTGAAGATGCATTTGCTGGAATAGTGTCCATAGCAAACGCTTGTTATGGATCATTCCCTTATATATATATATATTTTAATTTTTAATTTTTTTTTAAAAATAAATAAATTATAATATACTAACATAGTCTGTGAGCCAGCCCGACCCGATCCTGGCGGGCCATGGGCTTAACTTTGTGATGTGAGCACCACGTGACAAGTGCCCTAGGACCACTGAATAATTACTCGTAATTGAGTCATTTGATATTGAAATAAGTGTGTACTTTGGATATTTGGGTTTAGAGGGGACTTCGACTTCAGTTTTTTGGTTATTTTTTTAGTGTATCTTTTTTATGGGATTTTTTTTCTTGTTAATTTGAACTCTCTCTCTCTCTCTCACACACACAAATATTGGCTTTTGTCAATGATTGAACCTCCAAACTCATTAATACCATTGATTGGGTAATACCATTCAGGACAATAACTTTGGGTGTTTTTAATAAATGAGACCTCTCTATGAGATTTCACCCACTATATAGAGCACTAGTTTCCCAAAATGGCTTAAATTTTACATTCATTTTGTTCAATTTTTTTAAATTATAGACTCAACGCCAATTCAAGTGGCGTTGATTTCATTTTTTAAATCCAACACTACTTCAAGTAGCGTTGAATATTAAACATTCGATTAGCATTCGCTTTAAGCACTTAATTAAATTTAACTTAACAAAAAAAAAAAATCATCGCCAATCTGATTGGCGTCTAATTGTTCCCACTCTAATTGGCTTCTGATTGTTTCTTAGTTCAAACAGGAAAAAAAAAAAAACCAAATTTAACTTAACAACAAAAAATCAATGTAAATCTAATTGTTTTTTAGTTTAAAGAAAAAAAATCAAATTTAACTTAAAAAAAAAAAAAAAAACAACAACAACGCCAATCTAATTAACTTTCAATTGTTCTTTAGTATGAACAAAAAAAAACCAAATTTAACTTAAAAAAAAAACCACAACGTCAATCTAATTGGCTTCCAATTATTTTTTAGTTCAAACAAAAAAAACCAAATTTAACTTAACAAAAAAACATCAACGTTAATCTGATTGGCGTCCAATTATTGTCCTTTAGTCCAAACTGGACTCCAGAAAAAAAATGTACCAACAATCAGCATATTGTCAATCTTTGTATTGGCAAGCATTTGACAAAAATATGTTTAGCAACAAACCTGCTCTCTGTTAAATGAACATCGATATCCATACAGAGCAGGCTGTGATCTTCAAAACATACAGAAGCAGTTAATATACTCGAGGGAAGATCTGATGAACAACATGCAAAATTTTGGAAATGAAGATGAAGATGATGAAGAAATGATGACGAACACTTCCCCTCGAAATTGGTACGAAAGGGACAATCATATCTGACTATATTTTTATACGTGTATATATAACGAAAATTATTTGCTGATCTTTAGAATAATCTGACAGGGAAAAGTTTTGAGAGAGAAAGAAAGTAAAAAGGATTGGAAATAAAAAATTACAAAAGGAATCCAAGACACAAGCGAGGCTCTTAACAAACAAGCAAACAAGGTGTCTCATCGAGTACGACAGTGGTGGAGAGGAAAGGAAGCAGGTTTCAAGAAATCTAGCGAGGCCGAACTTTAGAGCCATGACACCAATGCATGTAGACAGAGACCCTGGCATATGCAGTTTTTTATTTGTCTAATTTTGATTTCCATGGATTAAAACAGTTTCATTAGCACTTGAATATAAAATTGTTCTTCACATTGTTAGATTTTTTCCCCCATTTCACAAGAGGTTGGGGTTGGTTGTCCTTTCCTCTGTCCCCTGACCACACATACTTTGTAGCTTGCAGTATCAAATTAACCAGAAAAAATATTTACAATCTCATTTTCCAGTGTGCAAATTTGGGTATAGATAATGAATTTCCACTTGTTGCTTAATTTGCATGGAAATTTGGTGTCATAAACTTGGACAAAGGAGTGTACTCGTGTTCTTGTGGAAAAACTTTTTAAATTTTTTTAAGCATAACAAGTATCAGAAAGTATTCACAAGCCATGAAAGTTACTAGTAACCGAGGAAGAAACACAATGAATATTTAGCATCGGGTAACGTTAGAGGTTTCAAAATTTTGGTCTCAAATGATGTAATATTGAATAGGACAAAATGTATTTTCTATCATATGAAATCTACTCAACCAATGTAACGATGACACATCATTTACGATGCAAAAAAATATGAGACGCTTAGCATTATCCTTTAGCATTACATTACAATCTATTTGAATGTTTTGAAAGAAGCAATACACGACCTTACATGAAAGAGAAAAAGAAGCTCGAAAGGCCACCCAAAATACTAAGCCTTTGCTCATCAATCAATGATGTAGGATATAGTGTTTCACCGGCAGTAGAGGCTTTCCAACTAACAACAATAAATTGCTGTGTCGTGATCATGAATCAACTAACCGGAATTATTTTTAGGAAAAACAGTTTCTCTGTCCTTAGTTTAAAGTTTAAAATGGAAAATTTTAGTCGGTTGTCAAAAACATAAAAAATGAAGTTGGTTGGTTTAACGTTATTTACCCAAATTAATTTAAAGTTCACGGTCATCTTTTAATGATATATTAACACTAAACATCATATTATACTAATAAACTCGGACTTTTGTGTGAAAAGACAATAATGCCCTTAGACAGTCAATCACATGGTCCCCAACATTTTGACCCTTCCCAAATCGACTGATCATCTCAAAATACTTGGAATATTTTCTGGGACTTTCCATTCAAGTTTCATTATTATCTTTCATTTCTACTATTTTATCCAATTTGTTACTATGTAAAAACTATTTTTTAAATAGCTTAATAAGAGAATAATTTTCTGCCCACTTAAAAAATCCATCAAATTTTCTCATTAATCCTATAAATAACTAAGATTTTCTAAATTAAAACTTAAAGTAACTTTCTAATATTTAACTATGATTTTCTAAATTTTATTAACTTAGAAAATTCATAAATTATTTCTTGTTTCTCATAAAATTCTCAACTTCTTTAAAAAATCATATATATAAATATGAAGCTTCTCACAAAAATTCATCCAAAAATAATTATTGGAAAATTAATTATAACTTTCCGAACTTTCCTCTTTTCCAAAAATTATGGGGGGGGGGGGGGGGGGGGGGGGGAAAGCCCAAAACTCAAATGTCCTCATCTTCAACAATTTAGAAGGACTTTTCATCAAAAGCTAAAGAGAATTATGCTAAAGGGGCTTGTGGGGGAGTATCATGGATGGGACAATGACTTTCAATGACCTTTTTCCCAGACAATGTTTTACCCTATTATATCAGTTTTTTTCCTTCATTCTTTGCACTTGAACATGATCTAAAACATCACAAATGTCTAATTATTTGCATTAATGTTATAATTATTTTTGGTGGCTAAAATGAAATCTTTTTGCTTTCCTTTTTTACCCTTCAAATTTGTCTATATCAATTATTATTAGTTCCATCTATCTCCATCCACCTTCCCGCATTTTTTATCCACTTTCTACGACCAACGTTTATTATTGTCCCTTTTTTTTATATACATAAATCTTTTCTTATGTTTATTTATTAATAATTTATTTTTTTTACACCCGCCGCCGCGTGTCACAATTATTACAATTATTACTAGTATCCATTTTTGAGTTTGTATTCCTTCCTCCTCTCGTAAGCTTCTCTTGTTCCTTTATTTTATCCCAATTCTATCTTCATCCCTTACCTTTTTCTATCTATTGCAACTGATAATGCTTTATATGGGCTCCAAAATGATGCCATCAGATGCTAAAATCTCCACCTCACGCCCACCATTGCCCTCCAAGCTGTACATAGAGATGAACATAGACCAAAGCTCGACTTTCCAAATAATGAAAAGTTTCCATAACAAATAAAAAATCTAAAATAAATAACTTATTTATTTTATTCCAAAAAGTACTCCCATTCACATTATATTTGTTTCCTACCAAATTCGGCATTACACACAAGATGGAGAGCTTCTTGACATCATACTCCACTCCAACATCGAATTCGTCTCTTAAAGGAAAAATTATTCTATGGTCCTATGGCATGACCACGAGGTGTCCCGGGACCACTGAATAACTTTGTCTCTTAAATCCCCTAGGGGTATTTAAGTTATTGCATACTAAATATCAACTCAACTTATTCGGCTACTTTTCACCATCCCGAATCTATATGTAAGCGTGTAAGAACAGGAGTGATATTCTTAGTCTTAAAGTAAATTTCAAGTTGTTATTAAACATAAAATGGTTACCTTTAAGTGGTTCTTCATATAACCTAAAAGAATTTTCAGTATTTTAGAGCCAAAAAAGTATCTCAATTCAAACAACTCAGTCGAGTGGATTGAACTAACATTAAAGGATTTTTGCTACTATGATATTCTTTGTTATATTTCAATTTGTTTTTATCATCGACTGCCTGCCTTTCCTTGAGATTCGGGGAAGTAGAGATTTTTCAAGTCCCATTTGTGATGTGCTTACTGATTAATTAGTCCGTTGCACACCTCTTCTTTCATAAATGGATAATTAATGGTCCAGTCTTTTTTAAAAGCCAAGTTGGATTCTTTTGTTTCAAGATGATCACCATCTTATCCAAATGTTGCAATGGCCGGCCGGAAAGAGAGGATGAAATTTAAACACCTTTACAGACAACAAAACAACAAAATCGGGAACATGAGCTACGACATTTCTTGGATGCATTACGTTTGGATTGAATGAATGAAATGAGTGAAAGAATAAAATAGAAAAATGAATGGAATAGAGAAGAAAATGATGCATTCCATTTCAGCCAGAATGAATCATTTTATACCATTTCCCAATAAATAAAATTCATAAATTTGAGAGGAATAAAAATGTCTATTTCATTCTAATAATAAAGCAATCAAACACAATTTTTTTCATTCTATAGGAATGAGTCATTCTATTTTCACTTTCATTTCTCTATTCCAAATGTAACATTAGAGAAGGAAGACGAGAATTCATCCCAGTCAAATGAGATGTAAATAGTCTCATAGTCATCTTCTGCATGCCCCTTTGTCTTCAATGCTGGCAAAAATGATATTGATTCATAACAAGAATGTGTTACAAACACTAAAAGTGCATTCTTCCCTAAGAGTTCGAAGACGAGTGTATATTCCTACCAGAGTGGGATTTAAAAATTCTGAAATAATGACACAAACATACATTGTTGTTGTTAGAATTTCCTCCAAGTAAAGGAGTTGAGGGTGATAAAAGTTTGCTCAACATCAGCTTTTTATGTATTGCTATCTTCACAGCTGCTTCCAAGTTAAAAGGATATGCTTCAATTCCAAATTTTTCCAGAATTTCAAAGCCAAAGTAACTCAGAGATTGATATTAAGCAGTAAGGCTGCAAATTGAATCAAACAGTTCGGGTTCGATTCGGGCTCGACTCGAAAAAATATGAGCGAGACTCGAATTCGTTAATAATATGATTCAAATCTGAGTACAAAAAATAATTCGAATAAAAATATGAGTATAATCTGAATAATGTTATTCTCGACTCGTTTAGTATTCAAACTATTTGAATTTTTAATCATGATCCGATACATAATCGATTGATACATATTCGAATCTATACTCGATATATTCTCTTATAATATATACACAATTAAACAAAATTTGAATAATTAATTATTATTATTTTATTTTATTTGTAATTTTAATTTTAATTTTATATATTTAAAGTGTAATTATAATTATATTTTTTCATTTCTAAAAAAAATAATAAGTTCAATTAATAATTATATGTCTTATAAAACTAGTAATTATGTGGAGACTCGAATTCGAGTTTGAATTTGAAGTTCACGAGTAGTTTGAATATAATTCGATCTGAGTCGAATCGAATTCGAGTAACGAAAATTCGAGTCGAGCTGAATCTGAGTAAATTTTTTTAAATATAGTTCGAATCTAAGTCGAATTCAAGTACGAATTTAACCTTCAAGTCGAATCCGAGCAATTTAAAATCCAGATCAATTCGACTCGTTTGCAGCCATACTAATCAGGCTTAAGAATGATTAGGTAACCTGCATTGTTCATATAATCATACAGTGGTCCAAACCTCCCTTTGTACCTTAAAACCTTGGACAAATTACTACGATTAGAGGGTAGTAGTGAGTGACTACCAAGGCATAGTAGATCCAAACTTGTCTTTATATACAGCCTTAACATTGGAAAGATTATCACCATCTTAGTTGATAAGCACAATCTCAAGATCTTTGTCAGCCACGTCTTTTAAGGATTCCTAAATTTCTTGAAGGATTTAATAACATGTATGCAACCACTAGTTTACACAAATACAATAACGAGAACCAAAGTCATACCCTCGAAGCGTGATAACCTTTGATGCGGAATATCTCGTATTGTCAAAACTAAAGTCAAACCCAAACGACGTCTCCTAACTACAATCCTTGTAGGATGAGAACTGAGAACAAATTCACGATCCATAGCAAAGTAGGAATTCAGTTGTTATGTTTAGAGCTTTGTATTTTTTGGCTCAATCACAATACTGTATATGAGAACCGATAAATGGGATGGGATGATCAGATGAACTGGAGTAGTGGGTTTAATATAGGCGTGGTGGTTTAACCTACTCTCTATAAAACCTCTAACCACTCAGAATATTAACGTTATAATTATAACGTTATATGACTGAGTCTATTAGTCATATGATTTACCTCCAAATGGGTCGAACCCTTTATGAGCGCCCCATTTTGATACCCAAGATCCAACATCTCCCGCTCGCCCATGACGGGGATGACATAATCATCACATTTGCCAAAAATAGCTCAAACCAAAATAGCATGTATCCATATTTGTCGGATCGTGCGACCGTTGAGTTCACTTGCAATGCGGGAGCTCTACGCCAAACTCGTTAGGGCTAATATAGAGGCATCTACCCTTTAAATAAACAGTGCAAGAGCTCTCACGTCAAACTCAATTAGTTCACGTAGAGACTATAAACTCATAGTACCCCAGACACATTTGAATTTCACTAGGTTAAGTATCTCTAATCCCTTAGAGAGCCATACTTAACCCCTTTTGGGCCCAAGTCCATTTCGTATATCACTTATTACTATATCGTTATTGTCGACGCCAAGAAAGTCGTTTTCTTTTTTAATAATTACCCTTTCCAATTTTAGCCTTTGGATTTAAGATGTGATTTTAAAAATGGTCGGCTTGAATGTCGACGGGGTTTGAAAGGTTGATTTTTATGATGAGCCAATTGACCAGAGTCGTCAGTTGGTATTTTTGCAATAGATGTACCAACTTATCCGAATTTAGTTTTAGTAATTGCTGGCTCATGTATGACTCCGAATTAATTAGTCTACGAACTGAGATTCATAGAGTTCGGGGGCTTGCTTAAGCGAGGGGAAGGTGTTAGGCACCCCCCGACTTCCGTGAAAACACGGTTACCGCAATCTTGATGTTTTCCTATTCTTTTAAAATCCTAAAATGTGTGTGTGTGTGTGTGTGTGCCTAAATGAATATTGTGATGAAAAAACCGCTTTGATTCTTTCTGTAAAAAACGTGATCTATCTGAAAAGCATTTTTAGAATATCTTTTGACCCAAATGACAAGGCTTTGTTTTATAATAGAGATTGATTTTAATTTCGAAAGCGATGAGGGTTTTTTATTAGGTGTCGCTTTTAGAAAACAAGGGTTTTAAACTTTCGTCAAATAGGAATCGAGACTATACATTGCCTTTTAACAAGAAAGTCGAATAAAATAAAGACAACTTCTAGTAGCTCTTTAACCCTATGCACCAAAGTTTAATGAAAACGTTTATCTATTTTTTACGAAATCATTTTTTATGATATTTCAAAACCGCTTGCAGCCCTTTCGTCAAACAAGAATCGACATTCCTTAAAACTCTTAATTTTAAGCTTCGTGATTCTAATACCCTGATTTGATTACTTTTAGAAAATCTTTGTCGTTTGCCTTATTTTCTGAAATCGTTTTTTATGTCGCAAATCAAATCAAGCATTCAAAATTTACATACTTCACTATTACGGGGCCTTAACCCGATCTCGATTCGATATCGCTTTAAGGCCCAATATTTACATATGTACAAAAATGGCCCATTGCCGTGACTACATACACCAAAATTTGTCCATCTTCGGAATTCGATCACGAGAATTTCATCCCTAGGCTCACAATCCCCAAAAATCACCACACAACCATACAAAGGAAAACTTAACAATACTAGACTTGTTACTATACCACAAGAACCAAAATTTGCAAGCACAACACTATGGACTACCCATTAACACAATGAACTACATATTACCACACGGATATCATAAGGACATTAGGAGGAAATTTCTTTCCAACGGAACCCTCACTAATAATCCCTAATCCACGGATCCTCAATAATATAACAAAATACTACATTTAAACAACTCAATAACAAAAGATTATGATAATAAAACAAGTTAAAACTTTAATGAAAACACCCTTTTTTTCACCTTGCAAAATGCCAAGAAACGTCTTATATTTCACTATCAAGTAGATAACACAAGATTGGCTAAGTATTTTAGCAAAAAAAAATTAATTTCCTTCTATTTTTGGCCAACCTGGGCCTTTTTCTCTCTAAAACTCGTCTTTTCTCTCTCTATATTTCCTAAAAAATCTCTTATCCCTCTCTCGGCCGAGCAAAATGGCGTTGTATAGGTGACTGGGAGTAGCCGCAGGTGCATCTGCGGCTGTATAGGTGACTGGGAGCAGCCACAGATCCATCTGCGGCTGCCTGCGGTCGCCGTCTGAGCGGCCGCCTCGGCTGGCGCGCGTTTTCTCGAGCCACGAAAAATGACAACTTGTCGTTGGCCGCAGATGCATCTGCGGTGCTTCCCTTTCTCGATTTTCGTGTCACGCAGTCTAAAAACATCATTTTTTGCTGTATTATTTCGGAGGGATGTTACCCGACTACCGTAAACGTAGTGGTCATTCGTCGTATTTGGTGATCAAATCAGGTTTCTTTTTGGTCAACTGTTTGTCTTGCCTCAAGTAACCTGATGCTCGTTGTACGTTGCGGCAGCTTTGACCGCAAGCCGTTGTGGTGGCTTCGTGTTGGGGTCCACCTTCCTTTTCGTATGTCGGGTCAAGTGACGATTTTGCCCTCCTGTCAGGGTTAGTGCAAAATTTGGGTGTCTACAGTTATCGAAGCGCTATAGTTGTCGACAATAAGTGTAGAATGAGGTGAAATTAAATTATCTTCCCTTTGCCCTAATAATATTCAGATATGAATTAACTGCTTTCCCAGAATCGGTCCTTAAAGTCTCATCAATCCTGACCTTAGGAATCGAAATCAAAGTAGCAACACTAATCCATGTCTTTGTAGTATAGTTAAAGATCATAAAGAGCTTGATGTAGGAATAAAGATTTTGTTCTACAGGACTCACACGATGAGGAAATAAGGATCCATTCTCTCACTTCCTTTACATGGTCGTTAAGCACATGTAACACTTTCACAACATACTATTCCATAGCCTTGTTGTGCGGACCTTAGTCTAGTCACTCCCAAAGTGTCTAACTAGAACATTTCAAAAATGCTCGCTTATCAAAGCGCCACATTTGAAATTTTGCGTCTGGTTATCATGTTATGGCAGACAATCTCATCTATATAAGTATATGTCATATGGTCATGCCGTACGAATCTTAGTTCAGTAACTCTACAAGCAAATAACTTGAATTTTAGATTGCTCGCTTTCCCAAGCGCCAACTTTGAACTTCGCATCTGGCTGTTAGTACAAGTTAATATAGATTGTGGGGCATACTATATTCGATTAATCCAAATTAACATCATCTTGGCCCATGCCAAAGTGATATAATATTTCATATTGCTCATTACCAAGCGCCAATTGATTGTTATCCAAAACATCAAAAATTCACTACTTAAAGTGCCAATATGAACTGTCTCAACCTTACTCGTTCTTCAAAGCGCTAATGGTGATTGCTCGTATGAGTGAGCCAATCAACCTATTGACATATATTTAGTGTGTGCATATTCAATCTGCATAATAATTGTGTGAACTATTAATATTTATCATAAGCGCTAAAATAACACAATCATAAGTGGGAACAAATGAATCTCGCATAAATGATAAATATATTGATACAATAATGAATATCTCTAATATAAGCCAAATAATGAGTGATATACAATAAATCAGAAAAGTACATCAAACCCTACAAAGCCATAACGAACTAACATGCCTACAAAAAGCATCTCTTGGTGATAGGCTTCGTCAAGGGATCCGCTACCATAAGGTCAGTGGGCATGTACTCCAATATCACCTCATTAGTTGTTATGTTCTCTCTAATGAAGTTCATCCTCAAGTCAACGTGCTTCTTTCTGCCGTGATACTTAAGGTCCTTAGGGCTGCTGTGCTATCACAGTAAACAGTCACAGGATCCGAAGCATGAGAGACGACTCCATGATCCTCGTAGAATCTCCTTAACCACATGGCTTCCTGAACAGCTGGCGTACATGCTAAAAACTCTGACTCCATCGTCGAAAGAGCAACGCAAGTCTATTTCTTGTTACACCAAGTGATGACACCACCATATAGTAAGAATGCATATCCTAAGGTCGACTTGCACACCCCTTGGTTAATTCTCCAATTAGCATCGAAGTAACCAATCAATCGCAGGTCTGGTCCTCCATAGCACAACATGTAGTCCAAAGTACCTTTCAAATATTGCAAGATCCTAATGATTGCCCTCCGATGAGCAATTCTAGGGTTTGACTGATAACGACCGAGATAACTGATTGCATATGCTATATCAGGCCGAGTATACATAACTGTATACATTAGCTTTGCTATAGCACTGGCATAAGGGTAGTGAGACATTTTCTTAATTTTTTCAGGAGAACTAGGGCATTGTTCGAGTCTAATGGCATCGCCTTTAGCGATAGGAGTGTCTATGGGTTTGCAGTTGCTCATTTAGAATTACTCCAGAACCTTCTTAAGGTAAGTCTCTTGAGACAAACCAAGAAGCTTTCTTGAGCGATCTCTATAGATCTTGACTCCAAGAACATAAGATGCTTCCCCCATGTCTTTCATCTCAAAGTTAGAGGACAACCACCCTTTAGTGATAACAATAATCTCTTTATCGTTCCCAGCTAACAAGATGTCGTCGACATACATCGATAGGATAAGAAATTTATCTTTGGACCGTTTGATATACACGCAATGGTCTTCCTCGATCATTGTAAAGCCATCACAAATGACAGCTCGATGGAATCTCAGATACCATTGCCTGGATGCCTGTTTTAAACCATAAATAGAACGTTTGAGTTTGCAGACTTTGCGCTCTTGTCCTTTTATGATGAAACCCTTTGGTTGATCCATGTATATCTCCTCAGCTAAATCTCCATTGAGAAAGGCTGTCTTAACGTCTATTTGATAAAACTCCAGATCAAATGCGAGATAATCGCTAAGTTGAGGCGAATTGAGGCAAATCTCATAACTGGTGAGAATGTTTTCTCATAATCAATTCCTTCTTACTGGGTGTAGCCCTAGGCTACAAGACGAGCTTTGTACCGATCTATGGAACCATCTGCCTTGCGCTTGAATTTAAGAACCCACTTGTTCCCAATAGCCTTTCGCCCTGGTGAAAGGTCAACCAAGTCCCAGACTTGATTAGTTCTTATGGATTCCATCTCATCTTTCATTGCAGTCATCCATTTATCACTAGCAGTAGATAATAGAGCATCTCAATAAGATCAAGGTTCCTCATCATCACGCGCATCAGCCAGAAAGGTAGTCCCCTCAATCTCAAAGAGACGACGTGAAATGTTACCCCTTTGACTTCTACGCATTTGAGGAACATAAGACTCTTCATTCGATGAAAAAGAACTACTTGAAGGCATGTTATTCCCACTATCTACATGAGCTTGAGGAATAGCCTCATCGAACTCTACTGTATGACCTTGTGACGCCCCCAAATCTGAGTCCACACAGCCCAAACTTGAGTCGTCAAAAGACTACAACAACATTATTACAACAAAGCACAACGTACAACAATACAGTGTATAATAATACACAACTAAGTCTTCACTATTATTTCCACACTATTTTACAAAACGTGAAGACTATGATAACTATTCCTCGGACCCTCACTCCATTCCCCGGCTAGACCCTGTTATGTTTTCATCTCCTGTTGAAAAACAATGGAACAAAAGAAAAGGTGAGCTCAAATAGCCCAGTAAAGAATATCATGACTAAGATAATGACGAATAAATTATCATTAGTCTTCAACAGTTGAGTTCTTGATAGAATACAATAGACTACAAGGTTTATATCAAAAACTGCAGTTAAATTCTTAAACAACGTTCAGATCAATAATAGCAGCGGAATGAGTAATCTATTAGAAGAATAATGCAGACTATAATGTCCACTCGGTTCTCTTTTTAGGAAAAACATCATCAACTTTTATCATCTGAAATATCATTAGTCAAGATAATACAAATTCACAGTTCCTGATCATAATCATGCACATCAATAGTTCATCTTTGCACTACGGGCCAAAGACATTCAATATAACACCAACGGTCATGATTATACCAGATTCAGCCTTTGGTCATAATCATACCAAACAACAATTCATCTTTGCACTACGGGCCAAAGAGAACATTCACCACGTGCCATAAAAGACACCGAACAGATGTATCGCCTTTAACCTATTATATCGCCTTTAACCTATCATCTGTTCAACAAATATATCACATCTGTGCCCCCGACCACAGATATTCACAACAGCTTGATTTTTTGAATGATTAGAATGATATAAATGATGAACAGAAGAAATAGGATAACAATAAGTATCGGAAGTTTACTTTGTACAGATTCAAATAATGTCCAAATTGTCAACATGATGTGGAGTGAAATTTAAAAATGATATTCAAGATCCACAGTTCAGAATAACGGTTACAATTCAATAGAAAGGTTCACGTAAATAGGAAGGTTCAGTTGAAATAATGAAGTTCAACTATTATGGAACATATAATATTTTCAGGAATTATAGAAGCAATAGTTCCATAATAAATTTCGATTTAGGAGTATGAAAGAAAATAATATCCCTTACCGTAGCAGGTTTGATTAACAAAAGGTGAAGGAAATTAATACAAAGGGTTATTCACCAACAGGCGGCAATCCGCTCCGTAAGGTTATTCCCACAATTTAATAGAATTTGAGTACAAAGAGTTATTCACCAAACAGGCGGCAATCCGCTCCATAAGGTTATTCCCACAATTTAATAGAATTTGAGTACAAAGAGTTATTCACCAAACAGGCGGCAATCCGCTCCGTAAGGTTATTCTCAGAGATTAATAATGAATGAATACGAAAGGTTATTCACCAACAGGCGGCAATCCGCTCCGTAAGGTTATTCCCACAATTTAATACATGGAAATAAAAGGCACATCTTATGAGTAAGGAAGAAACAATATTATTATCGAGAATCAAATAATGATAATCCCTTACCATAGTATGTTTGAATAATGGAAGATGAAAAAGATGGTATCCCTTACCGTAACACGTGACTGGATGAGGTTGATTAACTTGAACAGTACACGTATACTTATAGATCTTCACAAATACTCAAGATGACTTAAGCACACTTAGAGAGAACTTTCACAAGAAGTATTTAGAGAGAGAAAGAAAGAACAAGTAAGGAAGTTTATGAAAAATCCTTAAGTTAATGCTTCTATTTATAGCCAAAAATCTTATCATTCATTTAATCTAAACCATTCATTTAAAGATCACCTTTTAATCTACACCATCCATTTCAAATATTATATTATCTTTAATCTACACCATTCATTTCATATCACCTAATAATCACCTAACTTTATATTATAAACAAATCAATTTAATTATTCAACAATAATTCACACTTTAATCTACACCATTCATTTCATATCACCTAATAATCACCTAACTTTATATTATAAACAAATCAATTCAATTATTCAACAATAATTCACACTTTAATCTACACCATTCATTTCATATCACCTAATAATCACCTAACTTTATATTATAAACAAATAACTTTATCAATTCAATTATTATGACTAATTGTTATAAATACAGTATAGTTAGCTCTTAGATATCAAGTCAATAAACTAATGAAATACAACTGTTTAAATAACATCATAATAGAGATAACAATAATGTAAAATAAAGCATACGTTACTGTGTAATGACAATTATTGATTCAATAATGTGAATTACTGTGCATATGTTACTGTGACAATTATTAGGTTCAATAATTTTAAAAATAGTGCAACAACAATTATTGACTCAATGATATAAAATACAGTGTAATGACAATTATTAAATCAATAATGCAAAATACTGTGTAACAACAATTATTGAATTGATAATATAAAATATTATGCAGTGACAATTATCGATGAAATGATGTGTAACAGTTACGGTGTCAATTATCAGACCAATAATATGAGACACTATGCAATACCGTGTGTTACTGTAGAGTACCGTGTGCTACAGAAAATACCATAAACTACCGTATGCTACTATTCTTTTATCACCGGTATTTTAACAGTTCCGTTGACTATTTTTATTTAAAAAGGTTACTTCTGTCGTTTTCTATATCCGACAAATATTCCGTTGTGGGGTCCACCAATAATTTATTATTTCGGCGCCGTCGTACGGCACGAATATTCCCCGACCAAACGAATATTCCCCGACAAAGCGAATATTGTCCCACAAAATAAAATTTGCACATAACATCCTTAACTTTCAATTTTGTTAATTTAACCACTTACTGTTTCAAAAAAAAAATATATATGAAGAAAAATTAAATTTTGTATTTCATAAAATTCGGGGTCTTACAACCTCCCCTCCTTATGAAATTTCGTCCCCGAAATTGACGTACCTGACATATCGAAGAGGTAAGGATACTTAGATTTCATCTCAGATTCTAGCTCCCAGGTCATTTCCTCAGTATCTTGGTTCCTCCATAAAACCTTAACTTGAGGTATAACCTTTGAGCGTAGGATCTGCTCCTTCTTATCCAGGATCTTAACAGGTATCTCCTCGTATGTTAAATCCTCTGCTATAACGTCTGGTTCTAACTCAATGACGTGGTTTGGGTCCTTCACATATTTACGTAACATAGATATGTGAAAAACGTTATGGATGCGAGACATACTTGGTGGTAGGGCTAGTCTGTAGGCTACGGTTCCTATTCGATCGAGGATTTCAAATGGGCCAATAAATCGAGGGTTGAGCTTTCCTCTCTTTCCGAATCTCGTAACCCCTTTCCATGGAGAAACATGTAAGAATACATGATCTCCGACGTTGAAACTTTCGTCTCTCCGATGAAGATCAGCATAACTCTTTTGTCGTTCTTGTGCGGTCTGTATTCGTTGTCGGATCATTTGGATCTTTTCGGTCGTCAAGCGTACCAACTCGGGTCCCAACAATTTTGCTTCTCCTACCTCATTCCAACATATTGGAGAGCGACACTTCCTTCCATACAATGCCTCGAATGGAGCCATGCCTATGCTTGCTTGGTAACTGTTGTTGTAAGAAAATTCCACCAACGGCAAGTACTTATCCCAACTTCCTTTGAAGTCTAATACATAAAGTCTCAAAAGATCTTCGAGGGTCTGGATCGTCCTTTCCGATTGTCCGTCCGTTTGAGGATGGTATGCAGAACTAAAACGTAGTTCAGTGCCCATAGCTTTTTGTAGACTGATCCAAAAGCGTGAAGTGAATCTAGGATCTCGATCAGAAACTATGGAAACTGGCATGCCATGCAATCTCACGATCTCATTTATGTGCATACCGGCAAGACGTTCAAGTGAAAAGTTTTCTCGTATAGGCAAGAAATGAGCAGATTTGGTCAATCTATCTACGATCACCCAAATTGCATCTAAGCCTTGAGAAACTTTTGGAAGACCCGTCACGAAGTCCATATTGATGTGTTCCCACTTCCATTCGGGAACTTCAAGTGATTGTAATGGACCTTTAGGAACTTGATGCTCTGCCTTGACACGTTGACAAGTTAGGCACCTTGAGATAAACTCCGCAATCTCTCTTTTCATATTGTTCCACCAAAATGTATGTCGAAGATCTCGATACATCTTGGTACCTCCTGGGTGGATTGCAAACGGCGTGTTGTGTGCCTCCATCATGATTTTATGCTTTAATTCAGGATCGTTAGGAACACAGAGTCGAGAGTTGACTCGAAGTATTCCTTTCTCGTCGATTCTTGCTTCGGGAATGGCACCTTCTTGTACTTTCTTTATCATGTTTATCAGTTCCGGATCGGTAGCTTGAGCAGCTTTAATTTTATCGATTAAAGTTGGTTCTACTCGCACGTGAGCAATCTTCGAGTGGGTCCCTGGTGTCTTTAGCTCTATCTCCATCTTTTGCAAGTCGTACAAAATACACTTTTGTGTTGTCAGCAGTGCACTTGTACTTGCATAAGATTTTCTGCTTAAAGCGTCAGCTACAACGTTCGCCTTTCCCGGGTGATACTGGATTGTGTGGTCATAATCCTTTAACAGCTCAAGCCAACGTCGTTGTCGCATGTTGAGTTCCTTCTGGGTGAAGAAATACTTGAGACTTTTATGATCCGTATAGATGTCCACTTTTTCTCCGTACAAGTAGTGTCTCCAGATCTTCAACGCGAAAACGACTGCTGCCAACTCTAGATCATGAGTAGGATAATTTTGCTCATAATCTTTGAGTTGTCGAGAGGCGTAGGCTATAACCTTTCCATGTTGCATAAGGACACATCCTAGACCTTTGCCAGAAGCATCGCTGTAGATAACAAATTCTCCTGATCCTGATGGTATGGTCAGAACAGGAGCTGAAACCAGTCTCTTCTTGAGTTCTTGGAAACTTTTCTCGCATTCCTCGCTCCATATGAATTTTGTGCTTTTCCGAGTAAGCTGCGTTAATGGAGTGGCGATTCGAGAAAATCCTTCTACGAATCTCCGATAATAACCAGCTAGACCCAGAAAACTTCGGACTTCGGTTATTGTTTTGGGTTGTTCCCAATTTAGTACCGTTTTAATCTTCGCAGGATCGACTGATATTCCTTGACTAGAAATCACATGCCCAAGAAACGCGACCTCCTCAAGCCAGAACTCACATTTCTTCAACTTGGCATATAATTTGTTTTCACGGAGCTTTTGTAGTATCAATCTCAGGTGTTGTTCATGATCCTCGCGACTCTTGGAGTATATGAGGATGTCATCAATAAAGACAACCACAAAATGATCCAAATGTTCCTTGAATATCCGGTTCATCATGTCCATGAAAGCTGCAGGAGCATTAGTTAGTCCAAAAGGAATGACTAAGAACTCATAATGCCCATAACGAGTTCTGAAAGCAGTCTTTAGAATGTCCTCAACTTTAACCTTTAACTGATGATATCCAGAACGGAGATCAATCTTTGAGAAATGTTGAGCGCCTTGCAATTGATCAAACATGTCATCAATCCGAGGTAACGGGTACCTGTTCTTGATGGTGACATGGTTCAATTCTCGGTAATCAATGCACAATCTCATACTCCCGTCTTTCTTCTTCACAAATAGAACAGGAGCACCCCAAGGTGATGCACTCGGACGAATGAAACCGGTATCCAACAATTCCTGTAGTTGGACTTTTAACTCTTGAAGTTCAATGGGAGCCATTCGGTAGGGAGCTTTGGAAATGGGCTTGGTACCGGGTTCAAGATCAATATAAAAATCAATTTCACGGTTTGGGGGTAAGCCAGGAAGTTCTTCAGGAAAAACGTCAGGAAACTCATTAATAATGGGAATATCATTCAAGTTTGACGTATTTTTGTTCAAATCAGTGACATGAGCTAAAAAGGCTTGACATCCGTTTTTCAATAAACGAATGGCTTTATGGCTAGAAATAACAGTTATAGATTTCAATGGTTTAGTTGCTTGAATTTGCATGACAGGTTGATTAGGAATATGAAAACTAATAATCTTATGAAAACAATCAATTTTAGTATGATGGGTAGTCAACCAATCAATTCCTAAAATCACATCAAATTCATGCATCTCCAAAGAAATAAGGTTAACAGGTAATGTGAGGTTGTTGATTTGAACTAGGCAAGATTTATAGATAGTAAATGTAATAGGTATTTCTCCCAATGAGGTTTCAACTGATAAGACAAGATTTAAGTTTTCAATAGTCAAATTTAAACGTTGAGTACATATAGGTGAGATAAAAGAGTGGATAGAGCCAGTATTTAATATGGCATAGACTTCACGAGAATTTATGAATAGCTTACCGGTTATCACTTCATTCGGTTTCTTGACTGTTATCGTCAAATCGAATCCCGAATACTTCATTCGGATCTTCACGTATTTCAACCATGGGAATACCACTGAATAATTTTCTAGCAAACTGTTTCTCGGATTCATCAACTTCATCAGTAGTAAGGTACCAATGATTTCCATTAAAATAGTATTTTCGATAGACTGCAGTTTCCACGATAGTGACTAACTTAACCTGAATTCCTCTAAATTGTAACGCCCAAAAGTATAGAAACATCATTTTTAAATAATCTTGAAAATCATAGCTGGAACACCATAAATCCCAAAGACTAATATGAAAAGTCCATATATTCTGATCCTTTGTTATAGAGCATAACCAGGTGATATCACTCTCCCAATTAGTGAGTAAATTAAAGGCAATAATTTTTGCAAGTTCGTTACTTCCTTTAATTGCTTCTAAGAATGGATCTGGAACGACTGTAGCAGAGCTTTCACCTTCATCCTTACTGGATAGAACACGCATAATTTTTGCCTTAGGCAAATGATTCAACTCTGAGTTTGTAAGAAGATTATTCGTCGCCTCTTGTTTTGCAGCTACATTTATTTCGGTAATTTCATAGTTAACCTCCTGATTTCCAGATGCCATAATTAACTGTGGTCACAAAATAAATGTTAGTTCAAATAAACTGACTCATCTCTTCATGTTCCTACATTCAAATCGATTCATTAGATAATAAAATCTATTTTAGGTAGGACACACTAGTGACTGATTCTATTCGTCTCTCCCCTCCTAGTTCTACCCCAGATCTCCATTAAAGACCATATCCCTAAGCTCTGATGCCAACTGTGACGCCCCCAAATCTGAGTCCACACAGCCCAAACTTGAGTCGTCAAAAGACTACAACAAAATTATTACAACAAAGCACAACGTACAACAATACAGTGTATAATAATACACAACTAAGTCTTCACTATTATTGCCACACTATTTTACAAAACGTGAAGACTATGATAACTATTCCTCGGACCCTCACTCCATTCCCCGGCTAGACCCTGTTATGTTTTCATCTCCTGTTGAAAAACAATGGAACAAAAGAAAGGGTGAGCTCAAATAGCCCAGTAAAGAATATCATGACTAAGATAATGACGAATAAATTATCATTAGTCTTCAACAGTTGAGTTCTTGATAGAATACAATAGACTACAAGGTTTATATCAAAAACTGCAGTTAAATTCTTAAACAACGTTCAGATCAATAATAGCAGCGGAATGAGTAATCTATTAGAAGAATAATGCAGACTATAATGTCCACTCGGTTCTCTTTTTAGGAAAAACATCATCAACTTTTATCATCTGAAATATCATTAGTCAAGATAATACAAATTCACAGTTCCTGATCATAATCATGCAGATCAACAGTTCATCTTTGCACTACGGGCCAAAGACATTCAATATAACACCAACGGTCATGATTATACCAGATTCAGCCTTTGGTCATAATCATACCAAACAACAATTCATCTTTGCACTACGGGCCAAAGAGAACATTCACCACGTGCCATAAAAGACACCGAACAGATGTATCGCCTTTAACCTATTATATCGCCTTTAACCTATCATCTGTTCAACAAATATATCACATCTGTGCCCCCGGCCACAGATATTCACAACAGCTTGATTTTTTGAATGATTAGAATGATATAAATGATGAACAGAAGAAATAGGATAACAATAAGTATCAGAAGTTTACTTTGTACAGATTCAAATAATGTCCAAATTGTCAACATGATGTGGAGTGAAATTTAAAAATGATATTCAAGATCCACAGTTCAGAATAACGGTTACAATTCAATAGAAAGGTTCACGTAAATAGGAAGGTTCAGTTGAAATAATGAAGTTCAACTATTATGGAACATATAATATTTTCAGGAATTATAGAAGCAATAGTTCCATAATAAATTTCGATTTAGGAGTATGAAAGAAAATAATATCCCTTACCGTAGCAGGTTTGATTAACAAAAGGTGAAGGAAATTAATACAAAGGGTTATTCACCAACAGGCGGCAATCCGCTCCGTAAGGTTATTCCCACAATTTAATAGAATTTGAGTACAAAGAGTTATTCACCAAACAGGCGGCAATCCGCTCCGTAAGGTTATTCCCACAATTTAATAGAATTTGAGTACAAAGAGTTATTCACCAAACAGGCGGCAATCCGCTCCGTAAGGTTATTCTCAGAGATTAATAATGAATGAATACGAAAGGTTATTCACCAACAGGCGGCAATCCGCTCCGTAAGGTTATTCCCACAATTTAATACATGGAAATAAAAGGCACATCTTATGAGTAAGGAAGAAACAATATTATTATCGAGAATCAAATAATGATAATCCCTTACCATAGTATGTTTGAATAATGGAAGATGAAAAAGATGGTATCCCTTACCGTAACACGTGACTGGATGAGGTTGATTAACTTGAACAGTACACGTATACTTATAGATCTTCACAAATACTCAAGATGACTTAAGCACACTTAGAGAGAACTTTCACAAGAAGTATTTAGAGAGAGAAAGAAAGAACAAGTAAGGAAGTTTATGAAAAATCCTTAAGTTAATGCTTCTATTTATAGCCAAAAATCTTATCATTCATTTAATCTAAACCATTCATTTAAAGATCACCTTTTAATCTACACCATCCATTTCAAATATTATATTATCTTTAATCTACACCATTCATTTCATATCACCTAATAATCACCTAACTTTATATTATAAACAAATCAATTTAATTATTCAACAATAATTCACACTTTAATCTACACCATTCATTTCATATCACCTAATAATCACCTAACTTTATATTATAAACAAATCAATTCAATTATTCAACAATAATTCACACTTTAATCTATACCATTCATTTCATATCACCTAATAATCACCTAACTTTATATTATAAACAAATAACTTTATCAATTCAATTATTATGACTAATTGTTATAAATACAGTATAGTTAGCTCTTAGATATCAAGTCAATAAACTAATGAAATACAACTGTTTAAATAACATCATAATAGAGATAACAATAATGTAAAATAAAGCATACGTTACTGTGTAATGACAATTATTGATTCAATAATGTGAATTACTGTGCATATGTTACTGTGACAATTATTAGGTTCAATAATTTTAAAAACAGTGCAACAACAATTATTGACTCAATGATATAAAATACAGTGTAATGACAATTATTAAATCAATAATGCAAAATACTGTGTAACAACAATTATTGAATTGATAATATAAAATATTATGCAGTGACAATTATCGATGAAATGATGCGTAACAGTTACGGTGTCAATTATCAGACCAATAATATGAGACACTATGCAATACCGTGTGTTACTGTAGAGTACCGTGTGCTACAGAAAATACCATAAACTACCGTATGCTACTATTCTTTTATCACCGGTATTTTAACAGTTCCGTTGACTATTTTTATTTAAAAAGGTTACTTCTGTCGTTTTCTATATCCGACAAATATTCCGTTGTGGGGTCCACCAATAATTTATTATTTCGGCGCCGTCGTACGGCACGAATATTCCCCGACCAAACGAATATTCCCCGACAAAGCGAATATTGTCCAACAAAATAAAATTTGCACATAACATCCTTAACTTTCAATTGTGTTAATTTAACCACTTACTGTTTCAAAAAAAAAAAATATGTGAAGAAAAATTAAATTTTGTATTTCATAAAATTCGGGGTCTTACAGACCTGGGGTGCCCAAATCTTCCTCCATCACATAAAAGTTCATCTCTTTGCTTACATCACCTCTATTAGAAAAATTCATCTCAAGGAAATCTGTATCTCGTGACTTTATCTCCGATACAGTCCCATCAGCATGCTCTCTAACGAACACATAGCCTTTGGAGTGTTCAGAATATCTTACAAAGATACATTTCTTACCCCTCAGACCCAACTTTCCATATTCATGAGAAGTGTTGTGCACATAAGATGCTGATCCCCAAGGTCGCATATATCCCAATTCGGGCTTTCTACCTGTTCATAATTCATATGGGGTGGACTTAACCAATTTTGAAGGCACACAATTAAGTGTATATATCGCAGTCAACAATGCATCACCCCAATAGGAGATAAGCAAATTTGTCTGCGCTATCATAGACCTAACCATGTCTAATAATGCTCGGTTTCTCCTCTCCGCTACACCATTTGGTTGCGGAGTTCTAGGGATTGTCAGTTGCCTGATTATCCCCCTTTCTTCACATAGTTCCTTGAAATGATCAGACAAATACTCGTGGCCTCAGTCAGTTCGAAGTTACTTAACACTTTTATCTAACTGTTTCTCGACTTCAATCAAATAACATTTAAAGCATTCTAATGCCTCAGACTTATGAGAGATCAATAAAGTGTATCCGAAGCACGTATAGTCATCTATCATTGTGAGAAAGTCGGAACGTCCATGCCTTTCTTTTACATTCATAGGGCCACAAATGTCTGTGTGAATAAGTTGCAATGGTGTTTCTACCATATTGGATTTACCAAATGGTTTTCTGGTTGACTTTTCTACTAAACAGTGTTCACAAGTAGGTAGATTAACCTTAGCGAGTGGGCCTAAAAGACCTGCTCGAGCTAACGTAGTCATTCTATCATGTCTAATGTGGCATAATCTAGCATGCCATTGAATTGAACTAACATTATCATTCTCAACAAGTGAGGAATATGAATCATTACTATTAATGCTAGAATCAACAGTATCCAAAATCATAAAATCATATCCAAAAATATTTGTCCCATGCGAAATTATTACAACATTGTTCTCAAAACTAATAGAATAGCCTAAATAAAGTACTGACAAAACAGAAAATAAATTATATCGAACATCCGGCGCATAAAGTACATCATATAGGGTCAATGCAGAGCCTCCTTGCATTTTCAGTTTGTAAGTGTAATGATACGCATTTTGAAATATATGAAATTATAATTTATAAATGGATATTGAATTTTGTTCGATGGAGTAATTAATGGAAGTTAAATATTTTGAGGTGTGACAAGCAATTTAGGACAAGTGGGGTATGGACTATGGAATGATAAAATTAAATGTAAGATTTATGAAACAAATTTGGATTAAAATGGATTTGAATTGGAATTAAAATGAGCAAACATTGATTTTTAAGAAATTTCATAGGAATTAATTATCTAGATTTTTGGGGAAATGACTAAGTTACCCTTAACATCCTAAGAGATGACAATTGTGTCCCAAGATGGTGTAATGACTATCATGTCCTTAGCTAATGTTGTAAGATGACTTATATGTCCCTAACCATGCATGAGTTAAGTTAACTATGCATGGTTAGTTGTTGAGATTAAGAATTAGACTCATTATGTATATAATAGATAAGTTATCAGCTTTGTTCTTCATTCATACGCAAGCTAGCCAAGAAGAGAGAAAATAGAGAGTTCATAAGAAGGAAGAGAAGGAAAGCTAGGGTTCCAAGAGAAACTTGAAGGATTCAAATCTAAAGGTGATCAAAGGTAGCAAAATAAGCCATCCAAAGTGGAGAATCAAGTTTTGGCAAGGTTTTTATCAAGAAGGAAAGTAGCTAGAAGAAGGTATATTATGTTTAAGACAGGAAACTTATGATTTGTGTGCTTACATGTTAGAATAGATGAAGCCATACATGTCTTTTGATGATATATGTGTTAACTATGTGAATTATATGCTTCTTGATTGATTAGCATGAAACCCTAGTTGATTAAGTTGGGTATCAAAGGTGGTGCACTATTCACGTGAATATTCAAGCTAAAAATTTTGAGCTAAGGTATGATTATGTGTTATAAGTGGCTAGACATGATGAAAACCTTGTTTGAGAGGTTAAAGGTGTTCGTTACATGCATTATCATATGTTAAGAAGCATCATAGAAACATAGATGGTTTCAAATGTATATTTCATGAAAGAGAATTGAATATTAGGCTATACTCTTTGGAGAAATTAAATTATAATCTGTAAAGTGCATTGAAAGGTACAACTAGAAGTTATATGTGAATATCAAGCTTTTATATGTGTTCATGTTTATGTATATGAAGTATAGATATGATCGTCTCAAAGTGGTTTTAGTGATAAGTTTTGTCAAGTTATTAAAAATCCTATTGAGGTGCGATTTTGGCCAAATCATGCAAATAAAGGTTTAAAATAGCCAAATGGCTAAGTTTTATCAACATACATATGTTAGGGTCGTTTTAAAACTCAATTGGTGCTTACGGCGAGAATTGACCATTTTAAACGTTTTAAAAACGTTCGTCAGCACCTAAAATTAAATCTTTTGAAAAATAGGTTCAAAAATCAATTTTTAAATGTTTTGAAGACCCATGCATGTCAATTACATGTTTTATATGTTAAATGACTTGTTGGAATTCAAAGATATTAATTTGGGCCAAAAAAATAGCATTGATTTTCAAAAGAAATTTTTTTCTGAAAAACCAGTATTGCGCCGGGGCGCAGTATTTTATTCCTGAAACTGCGCCGGGGCGCAGTGCTTCTGCATGGACCACGTCGGGGCGAGATCAGGGCGAGTCGGGGCGCAGTCTCGGCTGAGGCAATCTCGCGGCCAGCGAGATGTTATGACCAAAACATGGCGCCGGGGCGCCATATCCTGGATTTAAAAGAATAAATTTATTTTATTCCAAAAAATGAAATATTTTGATATTAAATGATATGATTACATATGTAAACCATAATTTGATCAATATGGTAGATATTAAGATTTAAATAAATGATGTGTTATGTGATTAGGGTTATGTAAAGCTAGGTGATAACTTGTATAGCAAGTTATGGCATGCATGTGTACATAACTAATGCATGAACCAATATTATGGTCATGTAGGTCATAGACGGAACAATATTTTACCAGTTGTGATAGACGAGGACCAAGGCAAGTTTTCTGACTAAACTTTTAATTGCAGTTCCTTGAACAAACATTCATGTGGTGTATTCGTATTACCAATTAAAGTTCATTCCTTATCGAACTATCTTGAAAAGGTCGATGCCAATTTTGATTCTGGCTAGACACATGTATGTTTCATGTTAAATTCAGTTATTGATTTGTATGTTCTCCAATCCACATTGTTGTGGTACAAACTCTATGATTATGCTGTAATAGAACAACCCTATTAAAAAGGGAGAATAAAAGATAAAGAATATGAAATAATTATGACGTGGTTGCGTCGTTAGATGTTTGTTGTGCACAATATAAAGTACGATGGGCTGATCACCCAGAGTACGCATCTAAATTGGTGTTATTACCTCCTGGGCAATGTCAGTCTTTGTGATTGAGATTGTTCTTAACGTATTATAACTAATTTGGGCAGTATCAGTCTTAATGATTGATATTGTTCTTAACGTGTTCTTGGTCTTGTGACCATACAGCAATTAAGATTCCATGTTTCCAGATAGTCATGTTCATCTTATGTTATAATTCCCTCATCATCTGTTGAAATGCCAAAAGTCAGTGTTGATATGAATATCTCCATTTCCTTGTAAATGATTTATATTTTTCATTTCGAAATATCATGTTACTTTGTGTTATTTACTTGCTGAGTTATTTTAAGCTCACTCTTGCTTTCATTCCTGATATTTCAGCTAAGCCAGAGAAAACCGAGAGGTCGGGTGTGGATAAGGGTAAAGGAAAGGCCAACCAGCAATAGATGTGCTATTATTGTAATTATTGTGTATTTATTATTATATTTTGTATTATGCCAGGTACGACAGCTTGTATGTATAAAGGTACGTAGAACCTGAGATTAGTTATGTATGAATATAAATCAAGTTTATAATTATTATTTTGTTCAGAATATATGTACGAGATGACAGGGTAGAATAGTTACGTGAGCACCAAACCCGTGGTTCAAGGGACCCGGATTTGGGGGCGTCACAGTAAGTGTCAGAGCCTAGCACATCCACACTGGAATCGTTCCCCATGAATACTTTTCTGCCAGCTGGAATGCGACGGTATTCCACGAATCCACTCCGATCTCTAGCTATGTGATCCGTTGGTCCTGAATCTACAATCTACATATGGAGAGAATGAGCAACCATAATAGTACTTGATACTAAGCAGATAGATAGATTAGGACTAAAAATTACCTTCTTCGGCTTAGTACATTCGTGAGCGAAGTGTCCCCCATTGCCACAATTGTAGCATGCCATCTTGGTCAGGGGCGCCCTGAGGGGGTGCAGAAGGGGCGACCGCACAGGGCCCCCAAATTCGGAGGGCCCACAAATTGTGTTTTATATATTAATGTCTGTTATTTTATATGTAAGAGAGGGCCCCCAATTTTATTTTTGCACAGGACCCCCAATATAAATTGTGCTATTAGGACCGGCCCTGATCTTAGCCTTGTCCTTTTTTGCCAGCATCTCGCTTGCCTCTTTTCGTTTACTGACACCTCCATTTGCAGCCATCTTAGGCGCAGTAGGATTAGCAGATTTCTTGCCCTTCTTGGGTTTGATCCCTCTATAAGAGCTCGATTCAGCTACTTATGTTGAGGAGGACTTGGTAACGTCAAGGCGTTCAGACTCGAGCTCCAGGTGGCGACGAATATCATCAAATTTTCTAATATTCTCGTTATAGGCCATGTTGACCCGCATATGTTCCCAACTGTCGGGAAGAGAGCGAACCATTACTTAAATCTGATGCTCGTCTGACAGCTGAGTCCCACCGAATTTTAATTCTCGGATCATATTAGCCATGATTTGAAGGTGATGCTTCATTGTGTGGTTATCACATTTTTTATAACCATTGAATCTAATGGCTAACTTTCTCAGCCTTGTCAGTGAGGTGCCGCCAAACTTCGTCTTGAGAGTTTCTCACATCTCGTGTGCTGTTGAGTATTGTTCATACTCAAATAGTCAGTCATTGTTCATGCAACTCAGCAACGTTATGCGAGCGATTCGATCATTTTTCCGCCAACTTTCGAAGGCTGCAACCTTGACCGGATCCTTTGCATCTTCCCCTTCTGGTTTTGTCATCTTGGATAGCAAAGTTTCTTCAACATCTTGCTCCTCCAAGACCATCCTAACCTTACAGTGCCACATATCGTAATTATCTCCATCTAGTTTGTTTTCTTGGTTAAGATATGCGATTATATGTTTTGAAGTCATTTCTATTTTGAAAAAAAATGATTAGAGATATTCATAATTCACCACAATATAATTATATCTTAGCCGCACAAAATGAATTAACATAAAAATAATTAAGACATAAATATAGAAGAGAGACTTAGCCAAGCTTAGGAATCACAATCCGTATAAATGTCAAATTATTTAAACTTAATTTTTCGGCATTTAAGACATTTAATTTAGGAAATAATTTTAATTAAATTACTACCACCTAAATCACTCCCACTAGGAACATGTGTGCATGTGCAATTATAGCATAACAATTTAATTCCATGTGTCAAACAATTAATATTTCAAAATATTAACAAAATAAATTAAATAATAGGCAATATTACACAATTAATATATCAAGTATGCTATAAACAAGTCAAAATGCTTCCCAAAAATTTACAACAATATCTTACTATCATAAAAGGTTACTGCAATTTTTTGGGATTTTTTTGATAATTATGTTAATTATCACAATTAATTAATCATTGCATAATTAAGTTGAAAATTAAAAAATAATATCCAAATATATTAATTTTCTCAAAAATCAGTGGAAATATTAATTTTATGCCAACTATTAATTTCTGTGAATTTTTCAAAATTTAATAATCAAAATAAGTATTTATCAATTAATTTTCAAGCAAAAATAATTAAGAAAAATATTTTCTGGAAATAAAATTTTAAAAAAAATCTGCCAAAAACAACCGGGCCAGAGCGCGGGTCAGCGGGTTGGGTTGGACACTAGCAACTGCCTGGCACGTGTAACTCACACGCGCGTTGTAAAAAGTGCAACCGCACATAACGCGAGTGCGTGTGGTTCAGTGGTGCTCTGGCGCGCGTGTAATACACGTGTTGCCTTCCTTACATCCGTTGGCGACCTGGTTTTTTCTGTCATGATGGTCTGACTACTTGGAGTCCAATAGTATGCCCAACCACCATTTTGGGAGCTTCCATGATGGGGTTGTAATGAACTTGTAAGCCACTGAGAGCAATTCTTACACTTCATCTTCAACCTCTAGCCATCATATCGTGATTTAAACTTACAGATGCCATTACTTGGTCATTTTTTATCCAAACTAAACGTATAATATATCAACAAAAAGCCCATGAACTATTCTACGCATACATACCAAGATCACATGAAACGGATAACTACACATAAAGTTATGGCATATTAAAGTATGAAATTTTTAATTTTGTACATGTTATCATGGCATATTGTGTAAACAATACATACATATGATCGTATAACCATGCTTTGATACCAATGAGGGATTTAATAACATGTATACATTCACTAGTTTACACAAAGGCAATAACGAAAACCAAAGTCATACCATCGAAGCGTGATAACTTTTGGTGCGGAATATCTTGTACTGTCAAAATCAAAGCCAAACCCAAATGGCGTCTCCGAACTACAATTCTTGTGGGATGAGAACTGAGAACAAATTCACGATCTGTAGCAAAGTAGGAATTCAATTGTTATATTTGAAGCTCTGTATTTTTTGGCATAATCACAATACTGTATATGAGAATTGATAAATGGGATGAGATGATCAGATAAACTGGAGTAGTGGGTTTAATATAGGAGTAGTGATTTAACCTACTCCCTATAAAACTTCTAACCACTCAAAATATTAACGTTATAATTATAACATTATATCACTGAGTCCATTAGTTATCTGATTAACCTTCAAATAGGTCGTACCCTCATTTTAATACCCAAGATCCAACATTTCTAAAACTTTTCTAGTGCGATGATAGCCTTTGGTTGAGATTTCAAAATAGTGCAGAGGCCCACAGTATTGCCTTCAAGCACGGATGTGCTAACCTGCAAACAAAAGTGGCATACAAGAATTAATTTCAAATGGAAAGAACCACATCAGAAATTGGGACAACTGAGATATTAGCCACGACCGAATTTGTATAAAGGAAAATTACTAGTCACACTAGCAAATGAAATTGACTTGCCTGATTCCCCTCGTGATTATATTGTAACCCAAAAGTGCAGTTAAAGGGTGTCTTCTTTTTCAAGACGATTTCATCCAAAAGTGCAGTTAAAGGTGATCTTCTTTTTCAGGACGATTTCATCTAGGAGTGAATCAGCTTCACGTATCACACTAGATGCAACCTCCTCAATCCTAACTTCGGTGAAGGGAAAGCATTGGACTCCAAGAGCGCTCAAGTCGCTCTCAGGACAGTCAAGTAAGACCCTGCCATTTGGATGAAAAAGAACAGCTTTTGCAAGTGGGTAGTATGGAATAGGAAAGTCGAATTGGTCTCTTTATTCTGTTAACATTCATTCCTCTATCTTAATATTCTATATCACTCTTGTTAAATCTCTGTTTAGACTTTAATCTATATCACTCTTGTTAAATCTGTTTAGGCTTTAATCTGTTTTTACTATCTACTCTTTATCAAGTTTCAGCAATTTTCTAAATTCTAGTGTTTTTGTTTCATCAACTTGCTCGGGAAACCTTTGGTCTTTATCAAGTGCAATTTTCTAAATTCTAGTGTTTTTGTTTCATCAACTTGCTCGGGAAACCTTTGGTGTTTCATCAAATTGCTCGGGAAACCTTGGCACCAAATGCCCCTCTTACATATGCTATTATGGATCCTGGGAAACCTTGGCACTCTTACATCTACTATTATGGATCCCGTGGCATATTCCATAGCAACAGGGTAGTAGATAGATACCAAAAGGAAGCATAAACAAGTATCAAAAAGTATTCACAAGCCATGAAATAAGTTACTAGTAACGGGGAAGAAACGCAATGAATCGTATTTCAGAATATTTTGCATGACATTACAATCTCTGAAATAACTCATTCCTATACAATAAAAAAATATATATTTAATTACTCTATTAGAATAAAATAAATAATTCTCATTCGTCTCAAATTTATGAATTTTATTCTTTGAAATAAGGTATAGAATGACTCATTCCAACTAAAATGAAACAAATCATTCTCCCCTATTCCATTTCTTTCTCTATTCCATTTGTTCACTCGTTTCATTCTTTCAATCTAAACGCAACATGAGCTACTAAAAAGAAGCAATCTAGACATTACATGAAAGAATAAAAGGAGCTTGAAAGGCTTCACTCATCAATCAAGGATACAGAAAAGTGTTTCAACAGCAATAGAGACTTTCCAACTAAAAACAATAAATTGTTGTGTTATGATTTCTGATACGATAGAGCTCTTTTGAACTATCATAGCTGTAAAGAGATCAGCGCATTTTATAACTTTGGGTTCTTGAGATCAGGCAACGCCGACCATTTAATGAATACTTGAGGGTGATGTCAACATCACGGGGATTCTTCTTGTTCTGAGACACAATCATGCTCCCAACTATAGACTCCCCTTGGCATATTGTTAGCACATCTTCCAGGTATAGAACTGTCTGCTTCCAGTGTGTAGCCCGTGACCTCGGCCCTGTCCAATGAACATTTTCAGAGTGCTTAGAAATAGCTCATGCAGCAGAGTTTACCTTCATCCCAGGACTATGTTTTTAACTAAAAAAAAATGTTAGGAAAAATAAAAAGGTAACTTAAAACTAAGCCCTGAGTATACTTAAAACTTAATTTAATCGCAGTAGACTAAATAATTCACGCAGCCTACAGCAATTTGAAATATAGCTCAGACTGACAAATTGATTCTGCCTTTGTTGACAAATTGATTCTGCCTTTGACTTTTAACAATACTATCAAGACAGGAGTACTAATATGTTTACGGCATATCATTTAGGGAGAACCTGAACGACCTCCCGCATATATGATATAACATGATACATCAATCAAAGTTGGGCAACTCAGCAGGAATATTAAATAAGAAGTACAAAAGGACGAACCTGTTGAGAAGCCTGTCAATTTATGACATTGTGTAAAAGAGACATCAAAGTACGCAACAAGAGCATGAATGTAGTCATCACGTTCTGCCACAAGCTTGAAAGGAGCTGTGAAGGAAGCATCCCCTGCAGTCATCTTCGAGATGTCCATGGTCTGTACAAGACAACTCATGTCATTCTTTCCCAGAAAGGACAAGACGAGTAAATGAGAACCCCGACCTCTCTCAACAAGGAGGTTAATAAACAAGATCAGCACAACAAATTATAGTTGATGACAATCTTACCTTGAGTAAATGGCAGTTTGTTACAATCTGATTCTGGTCAACTGTGTCAACAAGAGGTTCCATCATGGATTGCTTCCTAATGCAGCTCATATCGAAACCATATACACTCTTCCAAACTACAATTGTGTGGGAGTGCCAAGGGAAAAATAAATGAACGATAAGGCATCATGACAATACCATTGACAGTTCTGAGTTCTAAAGCATAAGAAAAGAAGTAGTAAGCTCACAATCAATCTTGTCTTCTTTGTACTCAGCATCCTCTATCGCTGTTAAATAGAGAGAAGCTTTATCAGGAAGCACGATTCCATTGCTAACCTATAAACAAGGAATACAAGGTGACTAGCATACAAAATCAAAAACAAAAGCAGTATCCTTTTTAGGATTAAGTAAATGATCTGCTCCATTATGTATTAACTTCATTTACTACGCTTTATTTTGTCATTTCTAATGTGTGTAGTTATCATAGTCAAAAAGTTCAAACACACAAAAATTGTGCCCATGAGGACAGCTTGGTGGTCACAAATCACTCTCAAGTCTCAAACCCATTAGTGCCTGTGAAGAAACAGTTAATTACATGGACCATAAAAACTGAGAGATGAAATTGAAAGAATCAAATGAGATGATGCACATATGGGAATTCGGAAACACAATAACAAAGCCATAAGCGGTACAGGCAAACGTGTCAGACACATGCGCCTATATTCCAAAGCAATGCAACATGCTGGGTAGGTGTAGTAACCAGACCTAAGCCAGATAAAAAGGCAGTAACCCGACCTACGATCATGGACAATAACTGTTATTTTGACATGGTAGATACAATTCCTACTCATCCCCTTCACCAGCGTCCCCCGTAACACCATACCTTCTTTCTCTTATAAAATCAAAAAATGGAAGAATTACTTTTCCACTGAACATGACTTTCTTATTATCTAATCAGTTAAATTCAAGTCTCAATTCATAGAGAATGGGTATAAAGCAATGGATACCCATTAAAGTCTTGGACCCATTTGTAAGTATCAACTATGATCTCTTAAAAAAAAAATACCCCTTCCATCCAAAAGTAGAAGTTCTAGACTTTTTGTCGCATATATTGTTTGCCTAGGGAGGCTAAGGCAAGGTTGAACATAATTTTAAAAAAAAAAAAACTAAAAATTTAACTAAAAAAAGAAATATTTTTTTTTTAGAAGTGTGACCCAGGTAAACCTTAATATGCATAAAAAATAATGTTGTCATATGGGACTCTATTTCTTGGATAGACGTAGTATCTAATGGTACACAGTCGAGTTATATTCTATGAGGGACTTGTATGGCCTATATACAAATTACATACAGTGGCAGCAACTTAGTTAAAACATATCTGGTAGATACACTGAGAAATATAGCTACAGATATAGTGAAGTATATCCTCAATTTCATGAAAATAGTTTGAGAATTATATTCTTACACAAATTTCAGATTCTAAATGTCTCTGGTTATGTTCAACAGTAAAGATATCAACTTTACATAAATAAATTGACCATGACACTGGATCGAGCTACCACATAGCTGCAAAGAGGACAAAATGCAGATGCTCTTCTAATGCAACAGAAAACATAAAGTTGAAACCATAAAAATTTTGGTGAAAGGAGTGCAACTTACTAGCCACTTGTCCCGAGCATAAAGGACCGTATTTAACATGTTCTCATATAGCAAAAAATACCCCATCCATTCAGAAATAATGATATCCACTTGAGCAACTGGAAGCTCAATCTCTTCTATCTTTCCCTTTAAAACTGTTATAACTGTGATATTCAAAAAGCAAGAGAACAGAGACAAAAGGATGAGTCAGTTGAGAAATAAAACCAGAAAATTGAAAAATGTTGACCAATTATAACTATATTTACTTTTTTCTTTTGACAAGTATTTTAAGCACTTAAGACGATAAATCACATTACCGTTTGAAAAACCATTATCTTTAACAATTTCTTGTGCCATGTCAGCCATCTGGGAGCACTCAACCTGAAATCAGAAAGGTTACATGGTCAACTACTTCACTGATAAATATTACAAAACTAAAACTCTAAACTACACAAGCCCAGTAAATAGCAATTTGAGTGAACAGCACTATGAGAAGTCCACATAAAAAAATACTTGCTACGAAATCAGTTTTTAATAAAAACACCCAGCCAACATTAATCATTTTTAGCAGAATTCTAACAGATGATTTGGAAATTTAAACCAAAATTTATTATAATCCATCAACAAGAAACTACCAGAAAACTCCATCTACAACCTTTAAACAAATTTCTAAAGAAAACTACAACTATATACCACTCCACAAATAAATTAAAAGGACACACAGCTTGGCACCCCCTTTAAAATCTACCGATTAGAAGATGATCAAACAAATGGCATAAATTTTACTCTTCAAATATAATAACAATAAGGCAATATCTAAAACAAGGGGTGGTTTCACGAATTGATTGGCCGTGTGTATGTATAAATGACTCAGATAGAACATATGTCATGAATTGATTGATCGTAAATGTCCATCTTACACAAAGTAAACAGAAATATGATAATGCAGAAATATAGAAGCCATACCGCATACACATGTTTTGCCCCTGCTTTTGCACAAAAGAGGGATAAAATTCCTGTCCCAGCACCTACATCAAGAACTATCTTGTCCTTAACTAGAAAGCTATTCTTGTAAATCACGTTTTGGTAAGTCTTGGTTCTCACTACATCCTTCAACATTTCCTGCAATGCAAGAGCAGTCAGAAGTTTATATAACCGTGGAATGTTGGACAAGATACAACAAACAAAAAGAGGTAAGAAAAGAAAAAAAAAATATTGGAGTCCGAATCATCTGATGTGAGAGTTTTTTAAAGTTGTTATGCCAGTGATTGTAGAATATATGAGAGGGCACCATTCACGTTTCTGTCTCTTTAAAGGAAATACAGTTCAAAGATAATATTAAACTACTAAAACCCTGAGAAAAAACTTCGCAGCAGTCACTTGCAGATAACAAAGGATGATAATAAATGGAAGAACGATGATTAGTAATATTTAAAACGAAAAAACCTTTAAAAGTATCCCCTGATTAATTTATTATCATGTTTATTTATTTTCAGTTTGACCCCTCAAAGAGCTGAACCAAGTTGAATAAGAGACTGTTTGTTTAGAGCTGAATGGCTGAATCAGTTAGCCATTCAGTGCGTTTGTTTAGGTCTGAATGGTTGAATCGGTCAAATTTTTGAACTAAATGGCTAAGTCTAATTTTTTTAGCTGAATGGTTAAGTCTCGACTGAATGAAGTAAAAAAAAATTAAATATTATATTAAGTAATATTAAATAAATTTACAACTTTGAATTTTTTTCAGAGGAGTAAAATAGTAAAAATATATTATTCAGATGTTTCAGACATGTCACTTATCAAACAACTTTTTTCATTCAGTATTCAAAAATCTACTTCATTCAACTCATTCAGATTACTTAAGCATTCAGAACTATTTCATTCAATTTTTATCAAACACCTCCTAAATCTAGCTATTGACTAAATTGAACCGATTGCAGAAGGGAAACTCTAAAAGATTTGTAATGATACTGTTAGAAACAGCATCTATTTAATTAATTATTTATTGAACGGCAAAGGAAGAAGGCTGCGAAAGGCAGAAGGGAAGAACGATAGGACAAGAGCCTTGAGCAATAACTAGAAGTCGTAAGATTCCAATAATTTTGACTAGTACACACACATGTTAAATAATGTCCACAAGTGGTATCCAGCCACTGAAAGCAAAGACCAATATGGTGTAATAGACAAGACTCCGTTATCAGTATCTAGTTTTTTCCAAGAACTATAAAAAGTCTAGAAACTTAATCACAAACAGAACTATAATTTTGGGAAACTAAAAAAGACACTACACACAAGTATCATAAGGAAACAACAGGCAACAACAAAAATATCCTCAAGCAAGATATAGAAATTGATACAACTAAACGTTGTTTGGCTTCATTCACCCAGATGCAAAGCACTTACTTCATGAATACCTGCAAAAACATAAACACACAGATAGAACGGGTCAATAGACTTAGTTTTTTTATGAAACTGAACAACCAAAATACACACAAACAAAAAAGTGAATCTTTAAGTCTGGACAGTTACATTTCGGCCAATGATAACACTGTTCATGTTAAACAAACCACAAAACAGAGCTTCAATACTATTAAAAAGAATGTAAGCTCCTTATTCTTTGCATAGAGCATTGACTGAAAAACAAAACACTGAAGCCTTTAATATCATGTTTAGTAGCTAAGAAAAATCAATTGATAAGTTTTTGAGTAGAAAAACATATTATAATTACTATTATCAACTCCAACAACATCAAACGACTTACCCAAACAGAAATTCAGACCATAAAAACATCTAAGTCTAAACAGAACTTTAGACCATAAAAACATCTAATAGCAATTATGACCCTCCTTCATTCACACTTCTACTTTCTCAGCAACCATTAAACACGGTAAAAACACAGAGGTAAATGCTTTATCCATTTATAAGATTAGCATCTCAAACTATACTCCAAAAACATGTTAAGAACACAAAAAGTTCAATGCTGTAAACAATTTAGCAAAAAAAAAAAATAGTTCAATGCTTTATCCATTGATTATCTAGCAGTTCAAACTTACATTTTTTTTTATTAAAAAAAACGCTCAGAACACAAAAAGATCATGCTTATCCATTTGTAAAACTGCAAACTCAACCTATACTCAAAGAACAAGTTAAGTACGCAAAAGGGTCAATGCTTAATCCATTGGAAAAATTAGCAACTTAAACTATAATATAAAAATAGGCTAAAATTAAAAGAAAAAATACACACAGCAAAAAAAAAATTCAATACTTTTATCTACTGGTAAAACTAGCAACTAAAACTACAGTCTAAAACAGGTTAAGAAGTAAAAAGGAAAATGCTTTATCAATTGATGAAACTAGCAAACTCAAACTATGACTTTACTCTTAGAAATGTAATACCAAAGTGAGAGTAGGAATCGAAGTAATAGTCGGCGCTAGTTTGGTCGCCGCCGATGATGGATCCGTCAGGCTCGCACATGGAGGAATCCTCCTCGAGGTTGGAGCTAGTAGTAGCTGCTTCTTCGATAGTTTCATCATCTTCTTCATAAGCGAATTTAATCTTGGTAGGACGATTTTGGAGAGAGTTTTGGAGATCCATAATTAGGGTTTTAGGTTTTGCTCTTTGGGTTCTATGGGACCTCGGGTTGACGGCTGAGAGCTCTCAGTGTATATAATATGAGATTTTATAGTATCTATTTCATTGACAGTGGGTCAAGTTGTTTACACTTTCACGGAGGGAATTCGGAATTCGGAAGGTGATACTTTTCTTACGACGTCGTATCATCAACTTAGAAATCAGCTCATTTTACCCACTTCCGCCGGAGACAAACTAAAATTCAACCAGTCTAATAAAATTTTACTAACATGGAGTAAATTATACACCACAAAGATAGAAAATTTTGTTTCACATCATCATGCCCAGTAAATAATTTAGAAAAAAATGAATAGTTTAAAATTAAATATAATTTATTAAATAATTTTATAGTGATAAATATTAATTATATAATTTGTTACTACAATTTAAGTTACTTCTCTCCGTATGACATATTGCTGTTAGATAAGGTAAACCACCAATTTTTCAAGTGATTACAAATGTTAAATACGAATACCATTTTTGATTTAGTGCACTTCTATATAATATATATATATATATATATATATATATATATAGAGAGAGAGAGAGAGAGAGAGAGAGAGAGAGAGAGAGAGAGAGGGTAATCCATAGTAAGTATTTGCTATAGAACAAAATTAGACAAACACTTTCTTATACGTTCAATCAAATATCCAACACACATAATTTGAAAGGGAATTACGCCGTCCGCTAGTATTACTGGACGGATTAAACAAAAATTTTAGATTAGTTTGTCCATTCCCTCAATAAAGTTATAGACTACTTTACCCCAGCTTGAAGTCAATATGGGTCATCCGCTAGACATACTAGCGGACTTACTATATACAAGGAATCTCCTTAACATAAGCAATATGTCTAGCGGGGGCGAGACCCAGTTGATCCAATCGGACAGACATAGATTCAACAAATCTCTAAGACAACTGGTGCTGGTGAATTGCCAAAGACAAAGCCTACCTATGCAATAACTCCTCATCTGCCACCAATTTCCTCTAAGATCTTCCCATTCTGTTCCTCTTTGACCCATTTTCTTTCGCATCTTTCTTTGTCATGCGAATAAATCGATTACCCATTTGAAATCAAAGAATTTGAAAAAATCCCACAAATTATTTGATGGGTTTTGTCAATAGTCTCAAGTTGGCATTATTTTATGCCAATTAATGGAAAATTGATGAGAGAGAAAGATATAAGAGAAGAGAAAGTAGGTGAGGAAAACAGGGGAAGTAATAGTTGTAGAGTGGACTTTGATTTTGAAATAATCTGGAACCGAATCAACAAGCCTCAACTGAATAAGCAAGCAACTTAATGCTTTCTACCTGTTTTAGTAGTTACTGGAGCTCTTTCTTCTTGAGTATCTCTATTTCAGTATTTGTTTCTATTAGGTCACTTTTAGTGTAAAATTCTTAGTGGAACTAATACTGGCGGTGGGCCATTTTGTTTAGGAAACGTCGGCCGCTAGTATGTCTAGCGGATGTATTTTGAAACAACATAGTTGGATCAAGTTAGTTGACTTTTAGGGGAATTATTAGAAATAGTACATCCACTAGTATTACTAGCGGACAACGTATTTGTCTTATTAATCTCACTCATTCGTTAAACAAATCAATGTATAAGATTGTGTTTGCCCAATTTTGATTCATAGCAAATACTTATTATGGATCGTCCATATATATATATACTCGATCATGAAACACCTATCACAATTCCTAATTTCTTAGTCCTAACATAAACTTTGTTTCTTTATTATAAGAAGTTATACTAACTAATAGACTCCACGATACGTTTACATGAGGTGGTCGTCGCCCCAGATCATTTCTAACAAAGTAATAGATGGATTACACAAGCGACACTGCAACCTATTGCTTATATGTAAGCAAAATCTTTGGTACAATCGGAAGTATAAAGTAGAAGACACAACAAATAATTATGGATTGTTGTTTGATAAGTCAAGAATTGAACGCCGCAGAGTAATCTAATAAGTTCAAATAGTTCTTAAAGAACCAAAAGAAATAATATTCTCTTTAAAAGAAATAACTCTTATTGATTGGTATTAGATTGTATTGGGCTGCTTGTGTTAGCCTTACAATTGCCGAGTATTAAGCTGCCTTTGGAATTGCTTGTTGAGCTCACCTCCTTTTCAATAGTTGCAGCCATGATCTTATTTTCATTAACTAGAACCAACTCATCTTGAATTAGATCATTAGCTTCATAAATTAGAATAAAAACTAGAATATGATCAACCTTATATTCAATAGCGCCCTCATCATCAACCTTAACCTCTATCGATATAGTTTCATCTAGGATCATATCACTAACTTATAAGATTTAGCTTCTTTTTTAAAAAAAAAAATTAATTTTTTTTTTTTGGAGAATGATAAAGGAGATTAATATTATTGGGAATGAATCCAAATTACAAAGATGAAAAAATAGAAGGTAAATTCCTCCATTAAATATTGAGAAATTGAATAAATAAGTAAATACATAAATAAAGGTTGGCTATTAAAAATAACCTGTCTAACCCAAAGCATGGGTAAATTAAACCCCTTATATACTGTAATTGCTTATAAATAAATGTATTAATAATGTAAATTCTTATGTATTACGAAATTTAGGGGGGTGTATTCAATTAAGACTTTTAAAGACTTTTTTAAGTAATAGACTTTTGTAAAGCTCGTGAATTTTAATGACTTTTAAAGACTTTTTTAAAATGACTTTTAGGGGGGTGTATTCAATTAAGACTTTTAAAAACTTTTAAAGACTCTTTTTAAGTGACAGATTTTTATAGAGTTCGTTGACTTTTAATGACTTTAAAGACTTTTAAAGACTCCATGAAATAAGTGACATACTTTTATAGACTTTTTACTAAAGACTTTGATAGACTTTTATATACTTTTAATATATCTTGTAGCTTACATCATTAAGCATTTTGTTGAAGAGGTCGGACAATATGCTTTGAAGAAAACTATAGAAATGATGAACTGGATAGATTGGTTTGGTCTGGAAGCATCCCCATCTTTACACCTTTGACATAATAGAGTATCACATAATCTAATGATCACAAATGGATAAAAAATTAAGGGGATAACTGATTTAGAAAAAATTACACACTGTCTTATAATGGAAAAAATTTATAAACCACATAGAACTTTAAAATTTTCGATTATTTTTTTACTACTAGTACCTAAATATTGTAATTACAATTTTAACTCAACAACATAAAATGACATTCGCAACCAAATGAAAGGAGGGGTTATTCATGAAAATTCTCCATAGAAACAGTTGCTAAAATGCGAACAATTCTATTAGACAGTTTACTTAGTATATCATTATTTATCAAAAGTTTTATAGGAGGTATTTTCAAGTCACCAGTATAAATGACATCCAAAATATATTAAAATCAACACTAACATGGAAGCTTACACAGCTGATGAGGATGAACTATGTTATATTTTTATTCCCTAAATGCTAAGTTTTTGTAATTATTTTGTACTTAAATGTATTAATATTTATTTTAATTTTGTTTTGATATATTTTGTGAGTTTTCAATTAATTTATCTTATTTATATTATTTTATGTTATTTTATACTATTTTTATTTGTTAGTTTTTAAGTATTTTTATTATTTTAGGAAAATTATTTATTATTATGTGTTTTTATTAATTTTATTTGTATTTATTTTATATTATTTTCATCTTTTCCCTTTCTCAAATATTTGAAAGTTTTTGGCAAATATTTGGAAGTCTTTGGACATGAAGTCAGACTTTGGAAGACTTTGAATATGAATAAATCTTGTTTTAAAGTCTATCAAATTCCACTATTTAATAGAAATCTTTAAAATCTATGACTTTTTGAATATCGAAATACTTTTATAGACTTTGAAAAAGTCTTACTTCAATACCACATAACTTTTAAAGACATTAGAAAATTCGTAATTGAATACCACTAAACTTTTATAAACTCTTTAAATGTCTTGATTGAATATAACTAAACTTTTAAAGTCTTTATAAGTCCTTATAAATCCTAATTGAATACACCCCCCTTAAAAGACTCCATAAAATAAGTAATAGACTTTTATAGATTTTTTTACCAAGATTTTGGTAGACTTTTGTATACTTATAATATATCTTGCAGCTTATATTAATTGTTAATTAGTTAACGTGTACAACCTCTCCATCTTTTTTTCATGGACTAGAGGAAATCTCATTATTTCATTGAATTCTTGTGGCATGAGATTTTAAGTATGTTGAAAGCCTTCATATTATTCTACTCATTTCATGATAAATTTGGATACTCAGATACCGATAAAACTTTAGAAGCTACAGACACAACAACACCAAAATTAAGCTCATTTTTCATTGGACTATATATATATTATGTATATGCGCACGTTTTTCAATAGAAATACCAAACTCTATTTTCACAAAATAATATCATAATGAAAATCTATATGATCAAAAGTCGTAAAACTTCATACATGTGAGTAAATTACCAATAAGTTATAGAAAATTTACCACATTTGAAATTAGTTTGGTGGGTACCAAAATCACTCATCTCTGTAATCACCAAAATAAACTTATAATAATTAAAAAAAATTAAGAATTTCAAAACTTATTACATTTGTTACCGGTCATTGTTATTATTATGCTCGACATCTCTCCACATGTCAAAAGCTATACCAATCCTTCATTTATTAGCATTATCTCGTTGTTGCTCTTGAGTTTCAAAAACTTGTTCCAAATTATCTCCTTGATTGACTGGTAACGATGAAGACAGTGAAAACTCGTTATCTAGTTCAATAAGAAATTCAACTGAACGACACTCCTTACGAAGAAAATTATGGAGTCCTACACAAGCTAGTACCAGCTCTGCTTGAGTTTTATAAGGAAATGGAGGTGCAGACTTGACAATTGTGAATCTCAATTTAAATATACCAAATATGCTCTCAATTACGTTCCTTATGGAAGCATGGCAAAGATTGAACAACTCAACTGCATTTTTGGGGTCATGACCCTGGCCATCAAAATCTTGAAGATGATATTGAACACCTCAAAAATGAGCTAAAAATTAGTGCCGATTTGGGAATCAACAATCCACCTAGAAAAAATTACCTAATTCTATGCCATTTTAACAATCACTATGGAATGTAGGATCTAATATCAAACAAATAAAATGAAAAACAAGATAAGTACATACCTTGTGGCACTTTAAGTCTATTCCTCCTTGTTAAAGCGCCACTTAGCACTTTTGAATCATGAGTTGAACCCTCCCACCTACTAAGCACATATATGAATTCCAAACTGCTAATACATTTTGCCATATTTTTCCATGACAATTACGATAATTGCTTACATCACGTCCTTTTACCATTACTGGAATGTGTGCACCATCAATAGCTCTAATGTAGTCCTTAAATGAATTAATAAATATTTTATTTAATATAATGGTGATAAATAACAAAAACAGTCATAACAATGAAATTTTCATTACTTCCCTTAAAGTAAAGGAAAAAAATCTCGTGCTTCGCTTATTTTAGATGGTACTATGGATCCAGGTTTAGTCATCATTTGAGGTGCTAGTGTGTTCAAAGCCTTCAAGACTTTGTTAAAATTTCTACTAGTAGCAAAATGGGATTGACCAAAAGTCTCAAGTGTTAAGCAATATCGAGAATTTTGCCTGACAGTGAGTAAAAAAGTTGCAACCATTTCTTCAATACAAATAAATCTTGTATCTTGTAAAAGTGTTTTCTCCCTAATAATACTGCATAGTTTGCGAAACACATCTGGATACATTCCATAAACTTGTCGAAAGTTTTCAGGTTTCTTATCTAATACATTATGTATGTAATTATACCCATTCGATGTAATTAGTCGTCGTGTTAATGGATGTCCAGTACGTTCATCACGTAGTATAACCATAAGCTCGTTTAAGACTTGCATTACAGTTTCAATTGCCATCAATAAGTACATGATCGCTTCATAAAATTATTTTTTCATTTCTTCTTTCATTACCTCTATCTCTTAGAAAAACTCATAGTTTAGAACCCTGATTGGTAGGGATTACAAAAGATTTTATGCATAATGGATTTGTGATTTTTGCTTGCACAAAGAATTTCACTAAATCCTTGTAGCACAGTACCGTAGTGATAATATTTGCATTATCATTTTCAAATAAAGCAATGAAAATGTAATACATACATGTAGGTGAGATTCTCAATATGAGATTGCGACTAACTTGATAATAGTGCATATCAGGAGTAAAGTTTTTTTTATGCATGGGAAAGGTTGGAGTGATCATTTTTCTCATTTTTCACGTCTGTTCATCTTCTCTCTTTCTCAAATATTTGAAATTTTTTGGACATGAGTTCAGACTTTGGAAATGAGTTAATATTTATACCCCTTGTTCTAAAGTCTAGCAAACTCCACCATTTGATCTAAATCTGAAAAATCTATGATTTTTTTAATACCAAAATATTTTTATAAACTTTGTAAAAGTCTCAATTCAATATCACCTAACTTTTAAAGACATTACAAAAGTTGTAATTGAATACCACTAAACTTTTACAAACTCTTTAAATGTCTTGAACGAATAAAACTAAACTTTTAAAAATTTTAAAAGTCTTTATAAAATGTTGCTTCTTCTTTTCAGGACTTTTTATTATTTTTCTTGAATTTTAAAATTTACAAAGGATAATTAGACATTACATATAATTATTTTTTTTGTAACTTTTTATAAATGGAGTTAAAATATTGAAATTAGCTTTCACATTTTTCTCCCTTTAATTGCGTTGTTCAGTCAGTAGAAGAGACATCACCCTCTTTGTTAGACCTCGCAAAAAAGGCCAGGCTCGCGGGCCGGGCTAACCCAAAAAAATTGGGCTATGGGCTTCTATTCTTTAGCCCAAAAAAAAGCGAGTCTTTTTGGCTCGACCCGTGGCCCAATATATATATATTTCAAGAAAATAAATACATCAATATATAAAAAAATATTTAAAATAACTTAATTCATTAATCAGGTAAATCAATTTATGGAACAAAACTTCTATTTACTTGTTCAAAATACTATTATCTCCAAACATATAATTATTAGATATGTAAGAACTTAAATAAGGCAAAGTTTAAAATATTATTGATTAGCAAATGTTAATAAAAAATAATAATTAATTATATTTTTATATACTTTCACATAGCAGAATAGTGAGAATACGTTACATCATACATGTATAATCAAATAATTGTCACTATATAAATATATACATGTGTAAGGCGCTTCTGGTATTATTCTAGCATTTTTTTAAAATTAGTCACTTGATATTTAATTACAATTATTAGTTTCACATATTTAATCAAATAAATAATACTCACAATAGTTTATAATGTTAAAATTATTTCTTAATTAAAGTATTAAATATAAGTTTTTTAATAATTTTGTTAATAAGTATATTTTTATTGAATAAAATAAATTGTATGCTATACTCAATAACTCAAAATCAAAACATCATATTATGTATCATAATTGTAAAAATAATAATAATAATAATAAAATAATAAAGAAAATAATTAATTGGCCTGTGGGCTGCTCCGACCTATCTGGGCTACGGGCTGGGAAATTTTGGCCCAAAAAATTCCGGACCTTTTTTGCCCGGCCCGTTTGCCAAGTCTACTCTCTGTCTAAATAACAACCGATGGCGAGAGAGGCAAAGGGCTGGCATTAAATCTGCTCTCATCGACTAACAACTTTGTCCTTAAACCATAAAGGGTACACCTTTGAAGTCATTTCATTTGCATTTTCTGATTTGCTTGAACTCTTTGGCTTTATTGAAAAATTGAATCTTTATGGTTTCAAATTTATCCTCTCACATCTATTGATTTGAAAGTCTATTCTTTATCCGTCTTGATTTATACGTGTTAACGGGTATGTGAATTTCAATGAGAGGTTTATGCAATAAAATTCTTGTAATTCTGGTTAGGTTTTGATTTACTGGTGACCATTTACTAAAGACTCTTGCTTTTAGGTAGGGGGTAAGAAATCGAACCGGTATCGATCTCAAATTACCGAAAAATCAAGAACCAATATCGGTACCGAATTATCGATTTTGATACCGGTTCGGTATATTATTGGTACCGATTTTTCGGTTCATACTAAATGATAATATATATAATTATAAATAATAATTAAATAAAAGAAAATTTATATATTCGCGATTTTTTTTATAAAAAACTTATTTTGTATATATTTAATTATTTATATTATTAATTTTGATTTTTTCGGTATTTTGGTATTTACCGAATTCGGATTTTTTCATACTGTTATCGGTACCGAAAATTATAAAAATACCGAAAAATCGATACCGCTTGTACCGCTACCGATTGGTTCGGTAAAAATTCGAAAAAATCGAACCGGTTGAACACCCTTACTTTTAGGTGTAACAGCAAAATGTAGAGATATGGTTAATTAGGGTTTTAGATGGTCTTAAAATTTGCTTAAAGTCCCTTCTCAAGCAACTTTGAATGCCCATTTAATTTACATTTTATTAGTTTTTTTAATAATTGTTTAGTCACTTTTTAAAGATAGTTTATTGTTTTGTTTTCCCCTCAATAATGGGAAAGTATATTGGAAATTTGGTATTGTATACATCCGTAACTGGACATTTCACCGTGTGTATGACTGTGAGTGTCTGATTCTGTGAGATATAGAGAGACGGGGTATAGATTTGGAATTAATAAAAGCCTAAATGTTTTCGCTCCTTATGGTGCATTTAGTAGTATCAAGAGAAACAGGATTCACTTTTTTTGAAGTCATTGTCATTTATGTTATCTTACTCTGTAGTTGGAATGTTTGTGTAATGCAAAAATTGTGATACTCTTGTTGTTAAGTTGTTGGTCTTAACTGTTTAGATGTTTTATTAATTTGTTTGATGTTTGTGTTTAGGCTTTGTTTGGGGAGTTGATGGCATCAAAGTTGGTTCAATTGCAGTCCAAGGCCAGCCAAGCGTCATGTATATGATTAGGGATATTTATATCTGAGCTCCTAAAATAATATCAGCTCAGTATATTTTTTATTTAATTTTTTCATCATAGAATAACACTCATCTATTGCTTTTTATTGCAAAGATATATGCGGTTATGATTTGAATATATAAATGCAAAGAGCTCTTTAGTTTGCTTTATTTCCGGGGCCTGATTTTTCCAATTCTTCAAGGATTCATTTGTATGTCCAAGCATTTGAGTTACAAAACTACTGTGGGAAGGATGTCCTTGTAAATTTGAGATACAATTGCACATGATGAAATTTGGTTAGATTATGTGAAAAGTGCCTTCCTATTCAGAGACGTTATAATGAAGGGCTGAAACATATCTTGTATGCCACAAAAGCTTAACAAAGATTGAAAATTTAGTTGATTGTTAGAGGCTACAGAATTTTAAGTTACGGAGAAGAATTTCTAGTGAGATGTTAATTGGTTCTAAGATATGTTCATCTCAAATGAAAGTTTCTTGTGTTTATTCTGGGCGCTACATGTGTTTTTTTTTTGGGTGGGGTGGGGGATGGGTGGTAGGTGGTTGCTGGGTGGTGTCTGAGAGGTTGGGTGGTGGTTGGGGGGTTTCTAAGAGGTTAAGCAACGGAAGGTGTGTAAAGCTCTTGATGAATTAATTCACTTGAGCTGAATGATACAGCATAGAGGCTAGAGAAATTTGAGTTGCTTATTAGTGACCGAGTGTATTAGAATTTAGATAGATAGGAAGGATATGGGCTGCGTGAAGATGGAAGCTCTCGATAAACATCGTTATGAGAATGCTTCCAGGCTGTCAAATGTGTGACCACATTTCATGAACATTGTTGAAAAAAATAAAGTTACCACAATACGTTTGACAACCCCTTGGTGCCTAATATATCACTTTTACTTATCAGAAAAGGAAGAAGAAAAAATGGGGTTCTAAGTATCATTTTTGTGATAGATTAGGGAAAGGAAAGTGCAGCTTTAGTGACTGGTGTTTTTTAAATCATTAGCAATGTTATTCAATGTGCAAATTGCTGTTGACCGGACTGAAACAAATATGCATTGCCCTTGAATGTATTTTGATGCAATAGGGTTGTATTAATTTATCTCTAGCAAGAATGAGATAATTTAATATCCAATGCATGTCATATCAGATCTATTTGTCTACAAGAGATGAGCCGTGGGCAATTTTAATTTCAATAGCATTGCTCTTATTCTGATTCTCATAATCGGCTACCTCCTTTTATTCAGTATTCCCACGAGGCAATGTGGAAGGAAATTGATTACGTAAAGCATCTATGGAAGAATAGGCAAGAGTTGAAGGTGGAGGATGCTGGCGTTGCTGTTGTATTTGGGTTGGAGTTCTTTGCATGGTTTGGTGCCGGGGAGATTGTTGGAAGGGGATTCACATTCACCGGTTACTATCCCCGACTAACATTCCTCTTAACTAAAAGTGTTTCTGGGCATGTACTCTTTTTAAGCTTTCTGTCGTCACTAGTGATTTAAGGCTCCCACTTTAGATGCAAATATTTTGTACTTATGCATATTTTTGAAGCTGAGGTTGTGTTTGGTTTCCTTAATAATCCATATTTGGTAATTTATTTATTTTTATATTAGTTTCCTAGTAATTTTTTGTATTATTTTCATAGGCTATTATTTTTTATTTTTCTTTTCAGATGACTAATTTTCAAGTAGTAATATTACGGTGGTAAAAGATGATTACAAAAAATAGATACAGAATAATGTGTCAGATTACGTTATCGGATATTACACAATGCAAGATTATAACCAATAACAATCATCTAGATTATTTTCTATCCTCTTATTATTTATAATATTTTGTTATCAAAGTATTATTGACTTCAAATTGCTCCCAACAGTGATATTAAGTGTCAACAAGTAGCTTGTATTTCTTTTTTATATAATCTCTTTGTTTTATAGGATCAATATTTTTTAGGTTAATTTAAAATATTTAAAAAAATTAAATTTGATATGAGCTATTATTCTTATTATTTTAAAAGCTAAATAAATCATATAAATTTAAAATATAAAAATATATCAAATTTACTTTAAAAAGTCAAAACTAATATTATATTTCAGAAGAGTATTTTGAACAAAATTTAAAATTAATGTGAAATTGATTATTTTTAAAAATAATAAATATTATAATTACTTTTTATATAATACTAATTTATACTACTATTCAAATAATATCAAATTAGTTAAACATAAATCAGCCTATAGAAATAAATAAGGAGCATGAGTACACTCACAAAAAAATCTTATAAAAAATAATTTATAAAATGTTAATAATCAATCACAATTAAATATATTATTTTATACCTAATTTTTATAATAATTTTTAATAATATTTATTTATAAATAAGATACATATCCTTTTGACTTCAGGAGATTCATCAGACCAATCAGAAGCAGGAAAACACGTGGTATTACTTTATAAATAAATACCAAGGTCCAATCTCCGAAACATCTGGAACGAATAGGAGTGCATATTTTGGGAATTTCTGGCGCTGTACGGGGGAGCGAGAAGAGGAACGAACAAACAAACGACAACCATCTCTCTTCCGTTTGAGTTTAGTTGTGGCCGTCACTAGTAACGGAGAGAATGCTCCGGCCAAGTTTCACGGCGGCATTTTCAGGCATCTTCATCTTCTTCTTTCTCATCGGGATCGCAGATTGCAAAGACGCCCCACAGGTAAATCTCCTTTTTCTTCCCTCTTTTATTTATAATCTTTCAAATCTCTTATCTGGAATATTGGATGCGATGACAGGTTAGATGCAGCAAACAATGTGTTGCGCAGAATTGTAATTGTAAGTCCCTCAATCTAGATATCTTTCTATTTGAAAGAAGAACAAATTTCTTCCTCTTACTGATTTGATTTGTCTATTTTGAATCTTATGATACATTTATTATTATTTATCAGCGATTGGGATTAAATACGGCAAGTACTGCGGAGTAGGATGGTCTGGATGTCCGGGTGAGAAACCCTGCGATGATCTCGATGCTTGTTGTCAGATTCACGATGACTGCGTTGAGAAAAAAGGTACTACTAGTTTATATTTCTTAAAATCAAGCTGGAATTAATGTGTTGATTGTTCATTCTCTTTGCTGTTTTTAGTAAATATCCATTTGCTAAGCATTGAGCTATTTAAGTATATATATAGTGTATTACAAGTTTTTCTAGGCTTGTTGGATTATTTGAATTATATGATTTGTGGTGGGGAACTTTTGGGGTTTGAAATTGGCTTGTTCTTCGTTCTTATTTTTTCAGGTTTTTGAAAATTCAAGAATAATTATGGAAGTTGTTTGTTTGTTAAATTAATGGAAACCATTTCTTTCCCGATCATTATTATTGTGGTTGTATTTCCATTGTGTTAAAGGTTGTTGGCTTGTAGCCGTGAGGTACTCTAATGTTGCATTTTAAAAGGAGCAAGTGTTAAGCTTCATAGGGTTATTTTGCATAATTGTTTAAAATTGAAATTATGGTCAGTTTGGAATGGTCATGGTGGGGTGCATACTCCTCTATCAATGTTTTTTCCCCATCTTGATAATAATGTTGTAATTCTAGTTCAGTTTGAATTTTTTAAAAGGCAAATGCAATTTATGTTTGCTATAAGTTGGAAGAGGTGAGTTGATAGACAAGGATGGAGATCATGAGCTAATATACTTTCGTCCTCTAATGCCAATTTGTTAAAGACGTCCTCTAGCATAGGCGTCTGAGAGTCTCTACTTTTACGATTATTTTCCTTATTTCACTCTCTAAAATTATTGTACACACACACGTGATATTTAAAACTTTAACCAGGGCATTCAATTTCTAAATGAGGCCTCATTGTTCGTGTTTGTTGGCAAATTAGATGAAAGATCATTACTTGATGCGTGCAGAACTTACCAGAATTCCTACTAACTGAAAGTAAGGGTATTTAGGTGCTGTTTGTTTGTGTCTTAATGGCTCTTAATGGACAACCTCTTAATCGCTAAGAGGAACAAAGTTGTTTGTTTTTTTTTTTTGTTACATCTGAATGCCTCTAAATGGTTGAGATACAAAATCAAATCTAAACCATTAAGAGGAGCATCTTAATGAACTTGGACAAAAATATCCTCTTCAATATTAACAAATTCCTTTTATATCCAACACTCAATATTATTATTATTATTATAATAATAAATATTATTATTATTATTATTATTTTTATAATAATAATAATAATAATAATAATTATTATTATTATTATTATTATTATTATTATTATGATTATTATTATTATAATTATTATTATCATAATTTTTATTATAATTATAATAATAATAATTATTATTATTATTATTATTATTAGTACTATTTTTAATATAATTATTATTATTTTTATAATAATAATAATAATTATTATTATAATTAATATTATTATTACTATAATTATTATTATTAATTATAATTATTATTAGTATAATTATTATTGTAATAATTATTATTTTTATTATTATTAATATTATAATAATAATAATTATTATTATTAGTATTATTATTATTATTATTATTATTATTATTATTATTATTATTATTATTATTATTATTATTATTATTATAATTATGATTATTATTATTATTATTATTATTATTAGTAGTAGTAGTAGTAGTAGTAGTAGTACTATTTTTAATATAATTATTATTATTTTTATAATAATAATTATTATTATAATTAATATTATTATTACTATAATTATTATTATTAATTATAATTATTATTAGTATAATTATTATTATAATAATAATTATTTTTATTAATATTAATATTATAATTATTAATAATAATAATAATTATAGTAATAATAATTATTATTAATAATAATTATAATTATTATAATTAATATTATTATTACTATAATTATTATTATTATTATTATTATTATTATTATTATTATTATTATTATTATTATTATTATTATTATAATGTTCAACTGTTCATAGGGTTAAAATGGTAAAATACTGTTATTCAGACATCTGAAAAAATTGATTATCAAACAACATTTTTTCATTCAGATACAATTCTATTCAGATGCTCTATATTATTCAGATGTCTAAATTATTCAGATCTTAATACAGAATTTTATCAAACAGCACCTTAGTTTGTTGCTCTGAAGGTTTTCTAGCATAAGAGTGGGAAGCTTCAAGTTAAAGCACCTCTAGAGTAGTGTTTTATCTTAATTTTAAAAATATAATAATTGGAATCATCACTTAAATAGCACGTTAATGACTATTCAAAGCTGAAAAGATTATAATTTATAGCTTTTCTAAGCTTTAGAAATTAGGCGAGCAGCTTATATAAGATTTAAGTTTTTTTTTTTGATTGGTAATTCAAAATTATTGAAAAAGCCAAAGAGTGGGTGGCAAACCTATGTACATGCGATGTATAAATATAAGGAAAAAAAAAAAAGAAAAAAAAGAAAACCCATGATCCCCTCATAAACACCACATCTATACTGAGAAAACTTGCAAGAGAAAACCAACATTATAACCCTATAGCAAATGCACCCAAAATATCCACAAAATTAGTGAAGAAGCCAGAAGCATTTCATGATGCCAAATTTAAGTAAGACCCAATAAAAAGGGAAGGAATATGAGGTCACTGACTTCCTTCCCAATACCACCAATTCTGTTCTTTCCAGATCGTCCACCAAATACCATGTCAAATCATATCCAGACACCTTTTCCAATCCCTATTCACCTTCACTCCTTGCCAAGCATGAAACATATAAGCTATAAGTTCAAAACTGTTGACATGATCAGTCCCGAATTAGTGAAGTGTATGTATTTAATTGAGAGGAAGTACAAGATTATTTTTCCCTATAGCTAATATCTTCTGTGGCTTCCAGGTTGGTGTTCATTTTGGATAAACTCTGTTGTATTATACCGCCACCACCTTCCAAAAATGAAAATCCCATGTATGCTTGTTGACCTTTTCTTCCTCAATCATTGGACTATAATTTTTCAATAATAAACTTTTATGTCTAAACATTGTTATTGGAAAATTTTATGTTCAAGTTAGTCTCGGGCAAATCTAAATATGCATAAAAAAAGTCAAAACATGTTAATGGTACTCTTATTTCCAGATGAGGTAGTGTAAAGCTTTGTAGAATTGTCTTCTTCAATTTGTTCATGAAATATTTTAGTATTTCCTTTACACGTCATTGACCGGTGTAACTGTGATTTTCTTTTTATTTCCCAGGTATGACGAATGTGAAATGTCATGAGAAGTTCAAGCGCTGCATAAAGAAAGTACAAAGATCTGGAAAAACCGGCTTTTCAAGAGAATGTCCCTATGATACTGCTGTGCCTACGATGGAACAGGGTATGGACATGGCCATTTTATTTAGCCAGTTTGGTAATTCTAAGCTTGAACTTTGATTTGAGTAACACACTTGTTGAAGACTGGAATATTCATGTATCATAGTCATTTTTTGTGTAATTCAACTGCAATGATTTAAACATTAACTCCAAACAGTTCAAGGTCTGTGCATGTCCACTGATTCTTTTTATTTAGTTTTGTGAGTCATTTTCTGAAGGTTTTCTTCTTTCCTCCTTCGAATTTTTTTCTTTTCCTTTTGCCCGGCTTCATCGCATATTATTAAGGAATGGTGGGAGATTCTCAAAGTCTTGATCCAATATTGATTACATGTAGTTAGGATTCTGAGTAATTATATTTTTACCGACGTACTTAAACTCGATATGCGTGTTAAACAAACTTAAGTTTACACATAATGTGAACAAACTTTATCATCGGTGTGCAAAGCACGAGTAAGCTTAAGAATGATTTATCAGTTAAGTTTTAAATATAACATATTTGAGAAAAAAATATTTATAATCATAATAATTTATATAATTTTAAATGAAATCATTATAATATGCCTATTTTAATCTATTAATTAATAGATTGAAGGAAAAAAACGCTTACTTCTAATAGGATAACAATAGTATAGATAATCTTGTTGAAAAACATTAGTATTTCATGGTATAAGAACAATGGATCTGTATTATCAAATTATAATATCAGTTGGGGTAAAGTATATACTTGCATGTATAATTAATAAGAATACATTACAGGTATAATACGAATATATTGTATGTATAATAGTAAAATAAAAATAAATTCTTAAACTGCAGAGATAACAAAAACTTTTAAACTAACAAAAATGATTTAATTTTTGTCTTGTAATATATTTGTATTGATTTTGGTTTATTAAATGACTCAAACTCAACTTGGATCGTCCAAACTCAAGTAAGTACTGGCTTATTAGTCCGTGTCTGAGCATTGTATTTTTGCCATTTTATAATTTTTTTTGAATAATTTAATGATCTTTATATTAATGTATAAAATGACAAAATTTACAATCAATTTGAGATTTATACTTAAACATATAATACGGTAATTGAAATTTTTTTCCCGTTATATAAATTAGATTTAAGTTCAACCAAGGTAAAATATGAACAGAATATTATTAAACTCAATAAAAGAAAATAGAATGCATAATTAATTTGTGGACTTCCGCATACGATGGGAATCATATTCTTAACATCTCAGTTACATCAATTTCGGTAAAATATCCAGTAAGTATGTAATTCTCTTGTATTTTTTTCTCTCTTATTTTCATTCTTTTTTTTTTCTCTTGAGTGATTTATATAAACAATCAAAATAATTAATACTAAATGTAATTATGATTAGATGTATTCACAAAACAAACAAACAGACAAAAGAATTCAATCTGTTCTAAAATTTTTGCACCTGTTATCAATAATTAAAAAAATGAATACAACAAATAATTAAATATAACATTAACAATTATTGAGTTAACTCGGTTATAATTATTTGGGACTCCCCTAAATCTGAGCCTACATAACCCAATTTGAGACGTCAAAAATACACAGTATTTAATACAAACAGTATATATCACAAAAATACATGACTCAATAAATACACAACTAAGTGTTCACTATTATTGTCACACTATATACAACATGTGAATACTACTACAACTATCTCTCGGACCTTCACTCTATTTCCCGGCTAAACCCAGCTATTATCTTATTTTCTGAAGAACAATTGAACAAAAAAGAAACGGTGAGCTCAAATAGCTTAATAAGAAATATCATAACTAAGATAACAATGAGTAAATTATCATTAGCCTTCAACTGTTGAGTTCTTGATAGAATATAATAAATGACAAGTTTTAGATCAATAATAGTAGCGGAATGAGCAATCCATTAGAAGAATCATGTAGACTATGATGTCCACTAACTTCTTTTTTTAAGAAAAAACATCATCAACTGTTATCATCTGAAACACTATTGGTCATGATAATACAAATTCACAGTTCTTGATCATAATCATGCAAGTCAACAATTCATCTTTGCACAACGGGCCAAAGATATTCAAATATAACATCTATGGTTATGATCATACCAGTCTACAGCTTTTGGTCATAATCATACCAACAACAGTTCTTCTTTGTCCCAGGCCAAAGAGAACATTCAACACGTGTCCTAAAAGACACACAATAATTATATGGCATTTATCCTATCATATGCGCCCCAAGTCACAGATATTCACAATAACTTGATTCTTGATGATTAGTGTAAGACCCTGACTTTTATGAAATACAAATTAAATTTTTTCTTTATATATTTTCTTCTGAGACGGTAAATAAATAAATTGACAAAAGTATTTTATCTTGTCGGAGAATATTCGTCTTGTCGGAGAATATTCGTTTTGTTGGGGAATATTCGTTCTGTAGGGGAATATTTGATTCATACGACAGCGCCGAAATAACCAAATATTGGTGGACCATCACAATGAATTATTATCGAATATAGAAAGCGACATACGTAACCTTTTTAAATAAATATAGTCAACGATACTATCAATTTTAACTGTTAAAATAACCGGTGGTAAAAGAACAGTAGCACACGGTATTGCATAGTAACACATGGTATTGCACAGTATTTTATATTATTGAACTGATAAAGTGGCTATTGTACTATATTGACTTTATTGAACCAATAATTGTCACATACATAATAATTTATATTATTGAGTTGATAATTGTCACAGTAGCATATGCATAGTAATTCACATTACTGAATCAATAATTGTCATTACACAATAACGTATTTATTTATTTTCAGTATTATTGTTATCTTTTTTATGATATTGATTAAACTGTTGTATTCTATTATTAATTAATTTATTTACTTATCTAACTCAGAAAGCCAACTACACTGCATTTATAACAATTAGTCATAGTAATGAATAATTGTGAATTATTGTTAAATAATTGAATTGATAAAATTATTTATTTTTATTATAATAAATTATATAAAGTTATTTATTTTTATATATAAAGTTAATTGATGTATATAAAGTTAGTTGTTTTATATATAAAGTAAATTGAATGGTATAGATTAAAGATGATCTTTAAACGAATGGTTTAGATTAAGAAAATCTTAAAAGATGAAATGAGTGGTATAGATTAAACATTATCTTGAAATATACGGTTTGGATTAAATTAGAAAATCTTGGTTTATGATAAGATTTTTGGCTATAAATAGAAACCTTAACTTAAGAATTTTTCATAAAAATTTTCTTACTTATTATTTCTTTCACTCTCCAAATATTTTTTTGTATAAGTTCTCTTTGAGTGTGTTAAAGTCATATTAAGTATTTGTGAAGATCTGTAAGTGTACGAGTATTGACAAGTAAGTCTTTTTATAAAAGTTATATAAGTAACCGCACACATCACACAGTGTTTATAAATCTTCCTTTAGAAGACTCTTTCTTTAGAAGATTTATTTTGAAAAGCTTCATTTGGAAGATTTATTTTAAAATATTATTTTCTTTCAAAAACTATATTGAAGTTATTCTACTTTATTCTATTAAATTACTTTTGATGATTTCATACGAATTGATATACACCATAAAATTATATATAATAGTTACTAATTAAATTATAAAAATATAGGTTGGTCAACTTCACATTCAGTCACGTGTTAAGGTAGGGGATACCATCTTTTTTATCTTCCACTATTCAAACTTACTACGGTAAGGGGTTATTATTATTTGATTTTCGAAAATAATATCGTTTCTTCCTTACTCGTAAGATATGTCATTTATTTCCTTGTATTAATTTGTGGGAATAACCTGACTACGCGGACTACCGCATGTTTGGCAAATAACATTTCTTATTCATTTGTGGGAATAACCTGACTACGCGGACTACCGCATGTTTGTTGAATAACCTTTCATATTCATTCTTTATTAATTTGTGGGAATAACCTGACTACGCGGACTACCGCATGTTTGGTAAATAACATTTCATATTCATTCCTTATTAATCTCTGAGAATAACCTGACTACGCGGACTACCGCATGTTTGGTGAATTACTATTCGTATTCATTTCTTATTTGTCTCTTATTGGTAAAGTTTTATGAAATGATTATATATTTTTTAATAGTTTATGCTTCATCTAATATCATTTCAATTGAGTCTTCCTATTTTTTTAAATCTTTCTATTGAACCTTAACTATTATTCTGAACTGTGGATCTTGAATATCATTCTTGAATTTGAGTCTACATCATGTTGACAATTTGGACATTACTTGAATCTACACAAAGAAAAATCATAAACTTTCGATATTTATTGATCATATTGGTTCTTCTAATTCATCATCTATATCACTGTTGTTATTCTAATCATCAAGAATTATTTTGTTGTGAATATCTGTGGCATGGGGCACAGATGATAGGATAAAAGGGATATAATTGTTATGTCTTTTAGGGCACGTGGTGAATGTTCTCTTTGGCTGGGGGGGGGGGGCAAAGAAGAACTGTTGTTTGATATGATTATGACTAAAGACTGAATATTGATATAATCATGACCGTTGGTGATATATTGAATATCTTTGACCCATAGTGCAAAGATGAACTGTTGACTTGCATGATTATGACCAGAAACTGTGAATTTGTATCATCATGACCAGTGGTGTTTCAGATGATAAAAGTTGATGATATTTTTCTTAAAAAGAGAAGCGAGTAGACATCATAGTCTATATTATTTTCTAATGGATTGCTTATTCCGCTGCTATCATTGATCTGAACTTTATTCAAGAATTTAACTGCAGTTCTTGATATAAAGCTTATTGTCTATTATATTCAATTAAGAACTCAACTGTTGAAGACTAATGATAATTTATTTGTCATTATCTTAGTCATGGTATTTTCTTACTGGGCTATTTGAGCTCACCCTTTCTTTTTTTCCATTATTTTTCAGAAAACAAAAGAATAGGTGGGTCTAGTAGGAGAATGGAGTGACGGTCTGAGAGATAGCTATTGTAGTCTTCACATGTTGTATATAGTGTGGCAATAATAGTAAAGACTTAGTTGTGTATTATTGAGTTCTGTATTTCTGTTCTATGTACTGTTTGTATTAAAAAATCGTGTATTTTATGACTTCTCAAATTAGGCTATCTAGGCCTAGATTTGGGGGCGTCACAATTAGAATAACAACATAGATACAAATGATGAATATAATAACATGATACTTTGTCCTGAGTTATCAACATGATGTAGACTCAAATTCAAGAATGATAGTCAAGATCCACAGTTCAGAATAACGGTTAAAGTTCAATAAAAAGATTTAGAAAAATTGGAAGATTCAATTGAAATGATATTAGATGAAACGCAAACTATTAAAGAATATATAATAATTTCAGAAAACTTTACCAAATAGTACTTACCATAATAAGTTTAAAAGTATGAAAAGAATGATACCATTTACTTTAACACGTGACTGGATATTGATTTAAATGAAGTTGATCAACCTATATATTTATAATTTAATTAGTAACTATCACATATAATTTCATGGTGTATATCAATTCGTATGAAATCATCAAAAGTGATACTGTAGTGTATATAAATATTTATAATCTATAATTATAACATTTAAATGATATTTATAACACTTATTAAATGATGCATTTTATATATATTGTAACACTATATATAACTAGAATAAGGAGAATAATGGGTTTTAAAATATAGTTCGTTAATAAATAAAAGTTAATTTATTTATTTTTAATAAATACAATAATCAATGCTATAAATTACAATTCAAATAAGTTTTTATTATTTTTGAAATCCTAAATTTTAAAATGAATGCTCTACTTATTAAAGTTTAGATGTTCATTAATAAGTTAATGTCAATTTTATGTGTTTAGAGTAATACTGTTGTGACGCCCCCAAATCTGGGCCCACACAGCCCATACTTGAGTCGTCAAAAGACTACAACAAAATTATTACAACAAAGCACAACGTACAACAATACAGTGTATAATAATACACAACTAAGTCTTCACTATTATTGCCACACTATTTTACAAAACGTGAAAACTATGATAACTATTCCTCGGACCCTCACTCCATTCCCCGGCTAGACCCTGTTATGTTTTCATCTCCTGTTGAAAAACAATGGAACAAAAGAAAGGGTGAGCTCAAATAGCCCAGTAAAGAATATCATGACTAAGATAATGACGAATAAATTATCATTAGTCTTCAACAGTTGAGTTCTTGATAGAATACAATAGACTACAAGGTTTATATCAAAAACTGCAGTTAAATTCTTAAACAACGTTCAGATCAATAATAGCAGCGGAATGAGTAATCTATTAGAAGAATAATGCAGACTATAATGTCCACTCGGTTCTCTTTTTAGGAAAAACATCATCAACTTTTATCATCTGAAATATCATTAGTCAAGATAATACAAATTCACAGTTCCTGATCATAATCATGCAGATCAACAGTTCATCTTTGCACTACGGGCCAAAGACATTCAATATAACACCAACGGTCATGATTATACCAGATTCAGCCTTTGGTCATAATCATACCAAACAACAGTTCATCTTTGCACTACGGGCCAAAGAGAACATTCACCACGTGCCATAAAAGACACCGAACAGATGTATCGCCTTTAACCTATTATATCGCCTTTAACCTATCATCTGTTCAACAAATATATCACATATGTGCCCCCGGCCACAGATATTCACAACAGCTTGATTTTTGGATGATTAGAATGATATAAATGATGAACAGAAGAAATAGGATAACAATAAGTATCGGAAGTTTACTTTGTACAGATTCAAATAATGTCCAAATTGTCAACATGATGTGGAGTGAAATTTAAAAATGATATTCAAGATCCACAGTTCAGAATAACGGTTACAATTCAATAGAAAGGTTCACGTAAATAGGAAGGTTCAGTTGAAATAATGAAGTTCAACCATTATGGAACATATAATATTTTCAGGAATTATAGAAGCAATAGTTCCATAATAAATTTCGATTTAGGAGTATGAAAGAAAATAATATCCCTTACCGTAGCAGGTTTGATTAACAAAAGGTGAAGGAAATTAATACAAAAGGTTATTCATCAACAGGCGGCAATCCGCTCCGTAAGGTTATTCCCACAATTTAATAGAATTTGAGTACAAAGAGTTATTCACCAAACAGGCGGCAATCCGCTCCGTAAGGTTATTCCCACAATTTAATAGAATTTGAGTACAAAGAGTTATTCACCAAACAGGCGGCAATCCGCTCCATAAGGTTATTCTCAGAGATTAATAATGAATGAATACGAAAGGTTATTCACCAACAGGCGGCAATCCGCTCCGTAAGGTTATTCCCACAATTTAATACATGGAAATAAAAGGCACGTCTTATGAGTAAGGAAGAAACAATATTATTATCGAGAATCAAATAATGATAATCCCTTACCATAGTATGTTTGAATAATGGAAGATGAAAAAGATGGTATCCCTTACCGTAACACGTGACTGGATATTGATTTAAATGAGGTTGATTAACTTGAACAGTACACGTATACTTATAGATCTTCACAAATACTCAAGATGACTTAAGCACACTTAGAGAGAACTTTCACAAGAAGTATTTAGAGAGAGAAAGAAAGAACAAGTAAGGAAGTTTTTGAAAAATCCTTAAGTTAAGGCTTCTATTTATAGCCAAAAATCTTATCATTCATTTAATCTAAACCATTCATTTAAAGATCATCTTTTAATCTACACCATCCATTTCAAATATTATATTATCTTTAATCTACACCATTCATTTCATATCACCTAATAATCACCTAACTTTATATTATAAACAAATCAATTTAATTATTCAACAATAATTCACACTTTAATCTACACCATTCATTTCATATTACCTAATAATCACCTAACTTTATATTATAAACAAATCAATTCAATTATTCAACAATAATTCACACTTTAATCTACACCATTCATTTCATATCACCTAATAATCACCTAACTTTATATTATAAACAAATAACTTTATCAATTCAATTATTATGACTAATTGTTATAAATACAGTATAGTTAGCTCTTAGATATCAAGTCAATAAATTAATGAAATACAACTGTTTAAATAACATCATAATAGAGATAACAATAATGTAAAATAAAGCATACGTTACTGTGTAATGACAATTATTGATTCAATAATGTGAATTACTGTGCATATGTTACTGTGACAATTATTAGGTTCAATAATTTTAAAAACAGTGCAACAACAATTATTGACTCAATGATATAAAATACAGTGTAATGACAATTATTAAATCAATAATGCAAAATACTGTGTAACAACAATTATTGAATTGATAATATAAAATATTATGCAGTGACAATTATCGATGAAATGATGCGTAACAGTTACGGTGTCAATTATCAGACCAATAATATGAGACACTATGCAATACCGTGTGTTACTGTAGAGTACCGTGTGCTACAGAAAATACCATAAACTACCGTATGCTACTATTCTTTTATCACCGGTATTTTAACAGTTCCGTTGACTATTTTTATTTAAAAAGGTTATTTCTATCGTTTTCTATATCCGACAAATATTCCGTTGTGGGGTCCACCAATAATTTATTATTTCGGCGCCGTCGTACGGCACAAATATTCCCCGACCAAACGAATATTCCCCGACAAAGCGAATATTGTCCGACAAAATAAAATTTGCACATAACATCCTTAACTTTCAATTTTGTTAATTTAACCACTTACTGTTTCAAAAAATATATATATGAAGAAAAATTAAATTTTGTATTTCATAAAATTCGGGGTCTTACAACCTCCCCTCCTTATGAAATTTCGTCCCCGAAATTGACGTACCTGACATATCGAAGAGGTAAGGATACTTAGATTTCATCTCAGATTCTAGCTCCCAGGTCATTTCCTCAGTATCTTGGTTTCTCCATAAAACCTTAACTTGAGGTATAACCTTTGAGCGTAGGATCTGCTCCTTCTTATCCAGGATCTTAACAGGTACCTCCTCGTATGTTAAATCCTCTGCTATAACGTCTGGTTCTAACTCAATGACGTGGTTTGGGTCCTTCACATATTTACGTAACATAGATATGTGAAAAACGTTATGGATGCGAGACATACTTGGTGGTAGGGCTAGTCTGTAGGCTACGGTTCCTATTCGATCGAGGATTTCAAATGGGCCAATAAATCGAGGGTTGAGCTTTCCTCTCTTTCCGAATCTCGTAACCCCTTTCCATGGAGAAACACGTAAGAATACATGATCTCCGACGTTGAAACTTTCGTCTCTCCGATGAAGATCAGCATAACTCTTTTGTCGTTCTTGTGCGGTCTGTATTCGTTGTCGGATCATTTGGATCTTTTCGGTCGTCAAGCGTACCAACTCGGGTCCCAACAATTTTGCTTCTCCTACCTCATTCCAACATATTGGAGAGCGACACTTCCTTCCATACAATGCCTCGAATGGAGCCATGCCTATGCTTGCTTGGTAACTGTTGTTGTAAGAAAATTCCACCAACGGCAAGTACTTATCCCAACTTCCTTTGAAGTCTAATACACAAAGTCTCAAAAGATCTTCGAGGGTTTGGATCGTCCTTTCCGATTGTCCGTCCGTTTGAGGATGGTATGCAGAACTAAAACGTAGTTCAGTGCCCATAGCTTTTTGTAGACTGATCCAAAAGCGTGAAGTGAATCTAGGATCTCGATCAGAAACTATGGAAACTGGCATGCCATGCAATCTCACGATCTCATTTATGTACATACCGGCAAGACGTTCAAGTGAAAAGTTTTCTCGTATAGGCAAGAAATGAGCAGATTTGGTCAATCTATCTACGATCACCCAAATTGCATCTAAGCCTTGAGAAACTTTTGGAAGACCCGTCACGAAGTCCATATTGATGTGTTCCCACTTCCATTCGGGAACTTCAAGTGATTGTAATGGACCTTTAGGAACTTGATGTTCTGCCTTGACACGTTGACAAGTTAGGCACCTTGAGATAAACTCCGCAATCTCTCTTTTCATATTGTTCCACCAAAATGTATGTCGAAGATCTCGATACATCTTGGTACCTCCTGGGTGGATTGCAAACGGCGTGTTGTGTGCCTCCATCATGATTTTATGCTTTAATTCAGGATCGTTAGGAACACAGAGTCGAGAGTTGACTCGAAGTATTCCTTTCTTGTCGATTCTTGCTTCGGGAATGGCACCTTCTTGTACTTTCTTTATCATGTTTATCAGTTCCGGATCGGTAGCTTGAGCAGCTTTAATTTTATCGATTAAAGTTGGTTCTACTCGCACGTGAGCAATCTTCGAGTGGGTCCCTGGTGTCTTTAGCTCTATCTCCATCTTTTGCAAGTCGTACAAAATACACTTTTGTGTTGTCAGCAGTGCACTTGTACTTGCATAAGATTTTCTGCTCAAAGCGTCAGCTACAACGTTCGCCTTTCCCGGGTGATACTGGATTGTGTGGTCATAATCTTTTAACAGCTCAAGCCAACGTCGTTGTCGCATGTTGAGTTCCTTCTGGGTGAAGAAATACTTGAGACTTTTATGATCCGTATAGATATCCACTTTTTCTCCGTACAAGTAGTGTCTCCAGATCTTCAACGCGAAAACGACTGCTGCCAACTCTAGATCATGAGTAGGATAATTTTTCTCATAATCTTTGAGTTGTCGAGAGGCGTAGGCTATAACCTTTCCATGTTGCATAAGGACACAGCCTAGACCTTTGCCAGAAGCATCGCTGTAGATAACAAATTCTCCTGATCCTGATGGTATGGTCAGAACAGGAGCTGAAACCAGTCTCTTCTTGAGTTCTTGGAAACTTTTCTCGCATTCCTCGCTCCATATGAATTTTGTGCTTTTCCGAGTAAGCTGCGTTAATGGAGTGGCGATTCGAGAAAATCCTTCTACGAATCTCCGATAATAACCAGCTAGACCCAGAAAACTTCGGACTTCGGTTACTGTTTTGGGTTGTTCCCAATTTAGTACCGTTTCAATCTTCGCAGGATCGACTGATATTCCTTGACTAGAAATCACATGCCCAAGAAACGCGACCTCCTCAAGCCAGAACTCACATTTCTTCAACTTGGCATATAATTTGTTTTCACGGAGCTTTTGTAGTATCAATCTCAGGTGTTGTTCATGATCCTCGCGACTCTTGGAGTATATGAGGATGTCATCAATAAAGACAACCACAAAATGATCCAAATGTTCCTTGAATATCCGGTTCATCATGTCCATGAAAGCTGCAGGAGCATTAGTTAGTCCAAAAGGCATGACTAAGAACTCATAATGCCCATAACGAGTTCTGAAAGCAGTCTTTGGAATGTCCTCAGCTTTAACCTTTAACTGATGATATCCAGAACGGAGATCAATCTTTGAGAAATGTTGAGCGCCTTGCAATTGATCAAACATGTCATCAATCCGAGGTAACGGGTACCTGTTCTTGATGGTGACATGGTTCAATTCTCGGTAGTCAATGCACAATCTCATACTCCCGTCTTTCTTCTTCACAAATAGAACAGGAGCACCCCAAGGTGATGCACTCGGACGAATGAAACCGGTATCCAACAATTCCTGTAGTTGGACTTTTAACTCTTGAAGTTCAATGGGAGCCATTCGGTAGGGAGCTTTGGAAATGGGTTTGGTACCGGGTTCAAGATCAATATAAAAATCAATTTCACGGTTTGGGGGTAAGCCAGGAAGTTCTTCAGGAAAACGTCAGGAAACTCATTAACAATGGGAATATCATTCAAGTTTGACGTATTTTTGTTCAAATCAGTGACATGAGTTAAAAAGGCTTGACATCCGTTTTTCAATAAACGAATGGCTTTATGGCTAGAAATAACAGTTATAGATTTCAATGGTTTAGTTGCTTGAATTTGCATGACAGGTTGATTAGGAATATGAAAACTAATAATCTTATGAAAACAATCAATTTTAGCATGATGGGTAGTCAACCAATCAATTCCTAAAATCACATCAAATTCATGCATCTCCAAAGAAATAAGGTCAACAGGTAATGTGAGGTTGTTGATTTGAACTAGGCAAGATTTATAGACAGTAGATGTAATGGTCATTTATCCTAATGGGGTTTCAACTGATAAGTCAAAGTCCAAATTTTCAGGAGTTAAGTTTAAACGCTGAGCACATGCAGGTGAGATAAAAGAATGGGTAGAGCCAGTATCTAACAAAGCGTAGACTTCACGAGAATTTATGAATAGCTTACCGGTTATCACCTCGTTCGAGTTTCGCGCCATTTGGGATGTCACAACAAAAGCTCTCCCTTGAATTACAGATTTTCCTTTATCCGCGCTAGCTTTTGGTATCATCATTGCAGCTGGACTTGATTTTGTGGCAGGACAAAACCGCGCAAGATGACCCTCTTTCCCACAACTGTAGCACTTTTTGGACTGCAGTGTACAGTTTGGGCTGATGTAACCTTCCTGACCACACCTATAGCATCTCACTGGTGGTCGATCTTCTCCCCTTGAAACTGGGGTCGGTGCTGGTGTTGGTACTGGTGCTGGTGCCCTTCCATAATTATTATGGAATCTCTTTCTTTTGAAATTGTTCCCACTAGATTCTCCTCTTCTGTTATTTGGTGTGGAATTACCACCGAAGTGTTGGTTACCTCCTCGATGGTTCTCGTTCCTGTGGTTGTTGTCACTCCTTTCTCTATGCTGATCATTAACTCTTGGCTGCAATGTTTCATCTGTTTGCTCCACCCTTTGAGCCCTATCTACAACATCTGAATACAAACTGAATTTATGAGAACTAAGTTGTTGACGAATTTTGAGTCTCAAACCTCTCAGGAACATTCGACTCATTCGTGCTTCGTCATCTACTAGATGAGTCGCAAAACGAGACAATTCAGCAAACTTAGCTTCATATTGAGAAACTGTCATGTTTCCCTGCTCCAGCTTAATGAATTTCACTTCCTTCATATGGCGGATGCTTTCTGGGAAGTACTTCTCGTTAAACAGTTCTTCGAATTCTGTCCAAGACATTTCGAGTGCTGAAGGTTGGATACGTTTTACCGCTTCCCACCAATGGTCCGCCTCACCTCGTAACATAAAAGTGGCAAATGGCACCTTCTGATCATCAGCGCATTGTAAGACATCAAGTATTTTTGTCGTCTGCTTCAGCCATGCCTCCGCTTTGAGTGGGTCAGGCTTCCCGTGGAATTCAGGTGGTCCTAATTCTTTAAATTGCTTAACAGTGACCATCCTCAAATTGCCAGCGTTTCTACCGTTATTATTGACTGGATTTCCTCTTCCTTGATTCTGTATGAACTGCATGAAATTCCTAAAGAATCCATCGTTCATCATGTTATCAGGAACATTATTTCCTGAGTTGGCAGGAGGATTGTTTGGGGCCTCTTGATTCTCGGCTACATTTGCTTCGGGTATTCCATAGTTAACCTCTTGATTTTCAGATGCCATACTTAACTGTGGTCACAAAATAAATGTTAGTTCAAATAAACTGACTCATCACTTCATGTTCCTACATTCAAATCGACTCATTAGATAATAAAATCTATTTTAGGTAGGACACACTAGTGACTGATTCTATTCGTCTCTCCCCTCCTAGTTCTACCCCAGATCTCCATTAAAGACCATATCCCTAAGCTCTGATGCCAACTGTGACGCCCCCAAATCTGAGCCCACACAGCCCATACTTGAGTCGTCAAAAGACTACAACAAAATTATTACAACAAAGCACAACGTACAACAATACAGTGTATAATAATACACAACTAAGTCTTCACTATTATTGCCACACTATTTTACAAAACGTGAAAACTATGATAACTATTCCTCGGACCCTCACTCCATTCCCCGGCTAGACCCTGTTATGTTTTCATCTCCTGTTGAAAAACAATGGAACAAAAGAAAGGGTGAGCTCAAATAGCCCAGTAAAGAATATCATGACTAAGATAATGACGAATAAATTATCATTAGTCTTCAACAGTTGAGTTCTTGATAGAATACAATAGACTACAAGGTTTATATCAAAAACTGCAGTTAAATTCTTAAACAACGTTCAGATCAATAATAGCAGCGGAATGAGTAATCTATTAGAAGAATAATGCAGACTATAATGTCCACTCGGTTCTCTTTTTAGGAAAAACATCATCAACTTTTATCATCTGAAATATCATTAGTCAAGATAATACAAATTCACAGTTCCTGATCATAATCATGCAGATCAACAGTTCATCTTTGCACTACGGGCCAAAGACATTCAATATAACACCAACGGTCATGATTATACCAGATTCAGCCTTTGGTCATAATCATACCAAACAACAGTTCATCTTTGCACTACGGGCCAAAGAGAACATTCACCACGTGCCATAAAAGACACCGAACAGATGTATCGCCTTTAACCTATTATATCGCCTTTAACCTATCATCTGTTCAACAAATATATCACATATGTGCCCCCGGCCACAGATATTCACAACAGCTTGATTTTTGGATGATTAGAATGATATAAATGATGAACAGAAGAAATAGGATAACAATAAGTATCGGAAGTTTACTTTGTACAGATTCAAATAATGTCCAAATTGTCAACATGATGTGGAGTGAAATTTAAAAATGATATTCAAGATCCACAGTTCAGAATAACGGTTACAATTCAATAGAAAGGTTCACGTAAATAGGAAGGTTCAGTTGAAATAATGAAGTTCAACCATTATGGAACATATAATATTTTCAGGAATTATAGAAGCAATAGTTCCATAATAAATTTCGATTTAGGAGTATGAAAGAAAATAATATCCCTTACCGTAGCAGGTTTGATTAACAAAAGGTGAAGGAAATTAATACAAAAGGTTATTCACCAACAGGCGGCAATCCGCTCCGTAAGGTTATTCCCACAATTTAATAGAATTTGAGTACAAAGAGTTATTCACCAAACAGGCGGCAATCCGCTCCGTAAGGTTATTCCCACAATTTAATAGAATTTGAGTACAAAGAGTTATTCACCAAACAGGCGGCAATCCGCTCCGTAAGGTTATTCTCAGAGATTAATAATGAATGAATACTAAAGGTTATTCACCAACAGGCGGCAATCCGCTCCGTAAGGTTATTCCCACAATTTAATACATGGAAATAAAAGGCACGTCTTATGAGTAAGGAAGAAACAATATTATTATCGAGAATCAAATAATGATAATCCCTTACCATAGTATGTTTGAATAATGGAAGATGAAAAAGATGGTATCCCTTACCGTAACACGTGACTGGATATTGATTTAAATGAGGTTGATTAACTTGAACAGTACACGTATACTTATAGATCTTCACAAATACTCAAGATGACTTAAGCACACTTAGAGAGAACTTTCACAAGAAGTATTTAGAGAGAGAAAGAAAGAACAAGTAAGGAAGTTTTTGAAAAATCCTTAAGTTAAGGCTTCTATTTATAGCCAAAAATCTTATCATTCATTTAATCTAAACCATTCATTTAAAGATCATCTTTTAATCTACACCATCCATTTCAAATATTATATTATCTTTAATCTACACCATTCATTTCATATCACCTAATAATCACCTAACTTTATATTATAAACAAATCAATTTAATTATTCAACAATAATTCACACTTTAATCTACACCATTCATTTCATATTACCTAATAATCACCTAACTTTATATTATAAACAAATCAATTCAATTATTCAACAATAATTCACACTTTAATCTACACCATTCATTTCATATCACCTAATAATCACCTAACTTTATATTATAAACAAATAACTTTATCAATTCAATTATTATGACTAATTGTTATAAATACAGTATAGTTAGCTCTTAGATATCAAGTCAATAAATTAATGAAATACAACTGTTTAAATAACATCATAATAGAGATAACAATAATGTAAAATAAAGCATACGTTACTGTGTAATGACAATTATTGATTCAATAATGTGAATTACTGTGCATATGTTACTGTGACAATTATTAGGTTCAATAATTTTAAAAACAGTGCAACAACAATTATTGACTCAATGATATAAAATACAGTGTAATGACAATTATTAAATCAATAATGCAAAATACTGTGTAACAACAATTATTGAATTGATAATATAAAATATTATGCAGTGACAATTATCGATGAAATGATGCGTAACAGTTACGGTGTCAATTATCAGACCAATAATATGAGACACTATGCAATACCGTGTGTTACTGTAGAGTACCGTGTGCTACAGAAAATACCATAAACTACCGTATGCTACTATTCTTTTATCACCGGTATTTTAACAGTTCCGTTGACTATTTTTATTTAAAAAGGTTATTTCTATCGTTTTCTATATCCGACAAATATTCCGTTGTGGGGTCCACCAATAATTTATTATTTCGGCGCCGTCGTACGGCACAAATATTCCCCGACCAAACGAATATTCCCCGACAAAGCGAATATTGTCCGACAAAATAAAATTTGCACATAACATCCTTAACTTTCAATTTTGTTAATTTAACCACTTACTGTTTCAAAAAAAATATATATGAAGAAAAATTAAATTTTGTATTTCATAAAATTCGGGGTCTTACAGTTACTGTCACAATTATTAGTTCAATAATATGAATTATTGTGCATGTGACAATTATTAGTTCAACAAAGTCAATATTGTACAATAGCCATTTTATCAGTTCAATAATATGAAACACTGTGTAATACTGTGTGCTACTATGCAATACTGTGTGCAACTGTGCAATACCTTATGTTACTGTGCAATACCGTATGTTACTATTTTTTACCACCGGATATTATAACAGTTAAAAGTGATAGTACTGTTGACTATTTTTATTTTAAAAAGTTATTTATGTCGTTTTCTATATTCGACAATATTTCCTTGCGAGGGGTTCACCAATATTTAGTTATTTTGGCATCGTCGTACGAAATCGAATATTCCCCGACAGAATGAATATTTCTCGACAAAACGAATATTCTCCGACAAGATAAAATTTGTACAAAACATTTTTTAATTTTCACTTTTGTCAATTTATTCACTTACCATTTTAGAAGAAAATATATATAAAAAAAATTAAATTTGTATTTCATAAAAGTTAGGGTCTTACGTTATTAAACACAAAATTTACTACTATCAAATGAATTTTGCTCATAAAAAATTATATTTGTCGGATGCATAAATGGGTGATTGAGCATTGTTACAATTTGAGAAAAGAAATTAATATTTTCACATGATTTTTTTGATAAATTCACGTAAAAAGTGTCGCTATAAGTTTATAACGACGGTTTTGACCGTCGTTATAGGTCTACAACGACAGTTTACATATAAAAATATTAAAAAATTCTGTGAGAATATCACTTCCTTTTGAGAAAGTTTCACCTTTAACAAATAAAAATAGAAAATAAACGAACTTCGTTGAAGAAAAAAGATGAGCACTACGATGGAAAAAATAAATATAAATTAACATATTTCTAGTTAGTTAATTTAAACTCATGCTATATATTTTTTTATAATTATTTTAATAATAGTATTTTCTCAGTTTTACAAAAATAGTCTCACTTATAAAACTTATAATGGTTAATGATATGTATATATATTATGTTTATGGTTAAACTAATAAATAAATAATTTAATAATAATGATAGATAATTAAATTATGATGTGTCATTTTATGTCTGAAAATAACACTTCTTTTGTTTCAAATTATAAAATCAATTCACTTTTAAAAAATTAATTTAAAATATTGTTAAACTCAAAATTAATATAAATTTAATTAGTTTATATCAATATAATTATAAATATTATAAATTAGTTAAAGAATATTATTATTTAAAAAATTAAGATAAATCATATTAATTTTAACTTATTTCGAATTAACTTTTACTGATGCTATAAGGGATTTATTTTATTTTGTACTATTTTATCTTAGAAGTAGTTAAAAGGCTTTAATGAGAAGCTGTGCCGTTACAAGGAGAAAAAGACAACTGAGATAATTGCTACACTTCACTTTCTACCCGTTACGTTGAAAGAGATTTTTATATATACAAATTTAATTTACTTGTGTTAATGGGAAAAGAGTGATGCTATATTTTTACTTGATTTTTATTGTGAATATTTAAATACAATAAGCATAATTCATAAATTGTTACCACTTTTATTTTAAAATTAAAAATATAATTTAATTTTTAAGATCAAATAACAACATATTAAATTTTAAATTACTATCAGTAAGACAATATATATATATATATATATATATATTATGTAAATAGATGTATCTTTTTTATTAAAATTGAGTGAGAAATCATAAAATGTATTATTAACAGCAATTTTTTTTATCCCTATAATCACCTTCCGTAAAAATTTGATGTCTTGTCTCAAAAAAAATTAATATATTTGAATATACCTAAATAAATTAATTTTCAATGAGAATATCATAATTGTTTTAAACTAATTTTAAAGTTATTTTGTTTTAAAAAATTGATAAAATTTTAAATTTTAATAAATTTAATTTGGTTGAAATATTAATTCAATAATAAAATTCATTATTAATATTAACATAATTGAATTGTCTCGTATGTTAAGATTTTTTTTGATATTTTAATAAAATTATACTCTTTTTATTTTAGGATAAAATTCTTTATTATTATTTTAGGTAATCTTAAATTTAATATTTACTTACTTTAAATAATTTATTTTTTTAAAATAATTTGTCTATAATATCATTTATATTAATTGTCATATTTTTATTTTTTTATGCATATTTATGGAATATTACTAATTATATATAGAAAATTATATAATTAAATAAAAATTTATACATAAATATTAGTTTTATATAAAAAATTATATAATTAAATAAAAATTATATATAAATAATTTTATTATTATTATTTTTTAATATGCATAAAAAATCAATGGACGTTTATCCGGAACAAAGGGAGGATTACATAAATTTTGTTAATATAGTTGATTCTGAATCCTTAAAATAAATTTAAAAAAAACGGAAATGTTTTCTTGTCCATGGTAAACGAATCTGAAGCCTCGGAATTCATCAAATCACTTTCTCTCACTTCGTCTTCTCCTTATATTTCCTAAATTTCAATCATTGCAATTCAATCAATGTATTTGAAAAATAATCAAATTTGAGGCCACAAATTTGGAGTCATAATGCTTCACAGGAGCTTCAAGCCTGCCAAATGGTAAATTTAAAGTTTCAAATTTTTTTGATTACTCCACTATAGATAGGCTTCGGTATATATCTAGATATGTATATATGATTATCTATTTGTTGATTGGATTGAGGTTTATTATTGATGTAGCAAAACGTCGTTAAGGCTAGCGACGTCTCGGATAAAGTTGATGAAGAACAAGAGAGGAGTACAAATGAATCAGATGAAGAGAGAATTGACTCAATTGCTTCAATCTGGCCAGGACCGTACTGCCCGAATTCGTGTATGTTTTGTTTTCTTCTAAAAATAAATAAATAAATAAATATCAGTAAAGACTTTATATTTTGCTATTGAATTATCTTATTTTGAAGCAATAATTAGTTCTTCTCTTTTTATTAAGGGAAAAAAATCAAATTATAAAATCAATTTGACTTTTAAATGTCAATATCAATTATTTTCAAACTTAAATTGAGATTAATTCATTTAGTTTATGCCAATACGATTATGAATATCATAAACTACCAAAAAATTACTACTAGTTATTAGATTTATTGTTTTAAAAAATTAAATGAATCATGTCAATTTTAAATTTAAAAATGTCTCAAATTGACTTTTAGAATATCAATAATGATCTTATAATTTAAAACGGAGGTAGTATAATTGTGGTTATTACATGTTTGTGTAGGAGGGAGATGATGCCATGATTGGTAGCACTTTTTACACCAATTTATGAATTTATACCAATAATTAAGCAAGAGTTTTTAACTATGTTTATGAAAATTAAACTAATGATGATGAATTAAGCTATATTTTAAATTTAGGCTCAACTTTTACTGTTTTAAAGTAAATTTCCACATGTCAACCTTTTCAGTTGTAGATGTATGCATATGTAGTCTCTTTTTTTCTCCCCCCCCCCCCCCCCCCCCCTGTAAAGAGAGTGTTTGAAACTGATTAAGATAATAACCGGGTTGAAAATTTACCAGAACTACAGGTTCTGTATTTTTTTTTCCCATCAGTCAAAAGAAACATAGATTTGAATGATAACCGAACGTAATTGAAGTAAGTGGTTTAATTTAATTGCAGCTTTCAGCTCTGTTTTCATTTAGAAGGTGTTTTTAGTTATTCCAAACTTCAAATATTTGCAGGCGCTTGGACTTTTGTTCTGACTATGTTCAATGTGCAACTCTAATGCTCTCATTCTTCAAGATTAAACATACAAGTATGTCGAGCCATATTGCTGGAATTGTTCACGGAGTCTGCTACCTTTTAAGACTTATTGTACTAGGACCTGAGTGAATCTAGAAACAGGACATGCATTTTAACTATCATCACCGCTTGCATTTCCTGCAGTGCTGAACTTGGAGCATGAAATCATTCTTGAGCTATATTGACATTATTAATTTACTTTGTAGAAATACCTTATTTTAGCAAGTTAGAGGATAAAATTTCTTCATAAGCATGTACAAAGTTTAGTGTCTGTATATTCCCAACCCTCCACCAAATTCGGTATGTCTTTTATATCTTTTCTTCTTTATATTATTGACAAAATGTTTATGTGAGACTAATAATAGGATAGTCTGGCATAATAAATTCAAACTCCTGGCGTGCATATCCTGATGTCTGAATCTTACTGTTGAATTTAGTGTCAATGTCTTTTATGGTCTCATTGTCTATACATGCACATTTTGTCCCTTTACTGTTCCTTATTTTTCTCATGTTCCTGCCTCTTTAACTTCAGGTTGAACATTTAATCAGGGAAGAGAAGATGGTGGCAGCATATGATCTTATTGAGATATATTGTGAACTCATTGCAGCACGTTTACCAATTATCAAGTCACAAAAGTATGTAGATTCTAAATCTTAAATGATCTTTGCATCTCTTATTACCAATTTTGAGTTGTGGTTGATATCTTACAATATAAAGGTTTTTGATTCTTCCCCTCTGCCCTCACACGGAGGAAATTTTCCATTTAAGTGTAACACTTCTGGATGAATTGAAAATAGTTCAAACTAAATCGTACGAAAAATCAGATGGGAATATGTAGTAAATTTATATGAAAGTTTCAAGAATGTCTTCTCCATTGTCTTGAAACTTATGAAAAACAAACTTACTGTGGAAGGTATGGTATGTTGTTGGATAGTTTAGTGTGCTGTACATCATGTTTTGCCGTTGTTACAGCCGATATCAGCGATAGTATTTGCAATTTTTTTATAAAAAATAAAAAATTCAAGTACCTCCATACCTGCAAAACAATCAATTCCTCAAGGCCGCATGAAGTTTATTTGGGCTATGTTTTCACGTGCTTGGTAAATATTTTTGTGATGCATTGGGTTTTATTTGTTATTTCTGCAGGAACTGCCCTATTGACTTGAAGGAAGCAATCACGAGTGTTATATTTGCTTCCCCTAGATGTGCAGACATACCAGAACTTTCAGATGTTAAGAAGTATCTCACAGCAAAATATGGAAAAGAATTCATTACTGCAGCTCTTGAGCTGCGTCCTGATTGTGGTGTAGGTCGTATGGTAAGTTTTTACAGCTTGCCTTTCTCTTTGGTTATCTGAATTGGTTAGCAAACCATATTGCTGAATTACGCTTTGTAAAGTTAAGCAACATATTGTATTTGGTCATCATTTAATGTGTTCTTTTTTTCAGTTAGTTGAGAAGTTATCTGCAGTTGCACCAGATGGGCAGAGCAAAGTTAAAGTCTTAAATGCCATAGCAGAGGAACACAACATCAAGTGGGATTCTCAATTATTAGAAGAGAAAGACTCAAAGCCTGCAGACGACTTGTTGGTAAGGGCAAATTGCTTTCTTAGTCGTTCATTAATTGATTGGCACTGCCTCTTGATTGGTGGAGTTGAAATTGAATTGAGACTCCACTGGGAGTCTGGTACCTGATCTATATTGAAATTTTAAAGATTTAACTGCGCAGAATGGACCAAGTACTTTTGAGAAGGCTAGTGAGATGCGTGCAGAAATCCCTAAGATTCAACTTCCAAGTGTCCAAGCTAATTCTAGCCATGACAAGCATGTCAGACCTTTGAATTTCAATGAGACGAACTCAAGATCATCACTGGATACACAAAATTTATCATCTACAGATCTCGGTGGTATAAAAACAGCAACTACTACTACTTATTCTGACTTGAGATCTTCTGATATGAAAATTCAATCAATATTATAATTTACTAACTTTTTGATTGGTTGTTGATTTATTGTCTTCATTTGTTACTCACTGGGCATATTGATTTTTCATTTCCTCAGGAAGGGGAGCTGAGAGAATGGAAGTTGGACACTCTTTTTCCAAAGATGACACTTTTTCTTCTGGTAGGCAGAATTGGAATATGGAATTTAAGGATGCTACATCTGCAGCACAGGCAGCTGCAGAGTCTGCTGAAAGAGCAAGTATGGCTGCTAGAGCTGCTGCAGAACTTTCTAGTAGGGGAAATATTTCTAGGCAGTATTCAACTGAATCACAGAAGTCAACTCACAGTATAAGACATGAAAGGCCTGTAGATTATGCTGCAGTGAATAACTCTTTCTATGATAGAAATTCTAAGTTACAGAATGAACAAATAGGTGGCAATGCACAACACAATCCGGCGGAAGCTGGCGAAAGGTTTCATGGAGATGTTCATGGCAACACTGAAAGATCAAAACATTCAGATTCTCTGAGGTCTAGCAAAGGCTCAATTGATGACGACACATTTGTGAATAGAGTGCAAAAGACACATGGATATTCTGAGAAGAGCTCATTTAAAGAGACCATCAAAGCAGAAAAGGAGACATTATCTTCCAAGACTGATATGAAGAAAAAGTATGCAGAATCAGGGGTTGAAAATATTAGTAGGTGGAAAGATGATTTCAGTTCTGAAAATTTTGATCAATTTGGAGAAGAGAGAACTGGTAAACAATATAGTACGAGTTCCTCTCGTTCCAATTCCAGCACTGATATCGACGATGATGACAGCCGTAGGGTTGATACAGGGCCCAAGTATGATGAAGGAGAGTCTACATCATATATGCCTTCACTGGGGAGGAATTCACCAACTTTTCCCTCAACAACTGCAGATACCTGGAACCCTAGAAAGGACACATTGAAATCACCAAAAAAATCAGTATCACAGCCACATTTTTCAGCAGAAAGCCACTCGTCTCCTCTGTTTTCTGAAAACTTGGAAAAATATGTGGATCCTTCAGAATCAGATAACGTGCCTGTACCAACTTATGATTCAGATGGACCAACATTTGATTGTGAAGATGAGTCAGAGAAGTCTACGTACAGTGGGACAAATGATTCTAGTAATTTTTCTCATAAACAAAATGTTTTCTCCCAAGATCCTGAGCCAACACATGGTGGGAATTATGTATTAGCCGGATCCTTGTTTGTGAAAAGGACTTCAGGTTCTGGTAGAAGACCAAGGTCCGAGTCCGAGGAGTCCTCTTCTGATGATTCAGATTCAGATTCCAAGGAAGTTCGCCTAAAGAATAACCCAGTAACAGTGATAAATGCAGAATCTCCGAAGAAGTTTTATTCAGGAGAATCTCTTGCCAGTTATCCATCTCCCAGATCTGGGAAATCCCAAATGGAGTTGAATGATACTGGTAATAAATCATACATTTTCATTCCAGGGGATGAGCATAATGTTCTTCCATCTTCAAGGCTTTCCTTGGTCCATATAGACGAGGACAATGTTCATTCAACTGGGTCACCTGATAAAATGAAAGATGACGAATTGTTTAACCAATCTAGTTCAGAAAGTGCAAATAAGTTGAATTTCGGAATGTTAGCAGGTGGATTTCGACATAAGGGCTATAGGCATCCACCATATAACAGGAATCCATCAGGTGATGCCTCATCTTTGCCAAATAAAGCAGCTGAGGAGAGTTCTAGCAGGACCTCTTTTAATTCCAGCATGAGAAACAATGCAGAAAAAAAATCAAGCTTCAGCACATCAATTACTAGTTCAGATTCGGATTCCAATTCAGATACTAACAATTCAGAGGAGGAAGTAAAGAAGACTACTAGCCGAAGGCAAGCTCCATATGCTCAGAAATCAAGAAAGGAAGTAAATATGAAGCCAAGTTTCAGACCTTTAGTTGCTACATATTTTGACCGTGATAATGATGATTATGAGGAAGATATTCCGAAACAAGCATTCCCCAACAGGGGTCACTCAGGAAGTGGAAGTCCTCGAAGGACAAAAGCTTCTTCTTCAAGCACTGAAACCAGTTCTTTCTCTAAGGTTCGAGATGGGTCTGAGGCATCAGCAAGTCCCAACTCTATTAATGAAAGAAAACCCATTAGGAGTAACAATTTTGCAGAATCCTCAACTAATCTTAAATTCCAGACAAGGCCGCGGCCAGATCACAAGGACAGCGAGGAACAGCCTAGCTCCATACAACAAGCATCTTCTAAGACAATGCCAGTGTCTAAAATCTCCTCGCGCGAGGAAAATTTCAGCTCATCAGCACTGGGACAACCATCCAGCCCTTCCAGTAACAAAGGGGCTAAGGGTAGCCTTCAAAATCCAAAGACATCAACACTAAAAGCGGAGCCGCCAACCAGGGAGGACGCTGCCAAGAGAGCTAGCCATGTTCATCCAAAGCTTCCTGATTACGACTCTATAGCTGCCCATTTACAGTCTCTTCGGAAGGATCGCCTATGATCGTATACTACTTCACTTAATATATAGTTGGGATTCTTTTCTCTGCAAGACTGCAATAATTGGATTGATTTGTCTGAGTGATTTAAATTTGGTTGGAGAGTCTTGTGGTAAACATTCATATTCATTTTTTTTGTCATTTGCTAATGTGAGAGTACAACAGTGTCTATAGACATTACCGGTATATATGTAAAGGGATTTTTAACAGGGAGTTTGGTCAAATTTTATTTTACAGTAGAGCTCAATTGGTAAATTTTGAAACACTTCTGTACAACTGAAATTGGAGTTTTTACCGGATATTCCCTGCTCCTCTCTCTGCCCTTACAATTTCTGATGATGGCAAGGTTAATTATATTAGCATCAACCGTAACAACATGCGCAATTATCTGGTTATTTGCTTGTGTTTGCGGATGTATAACTACTTTTAAAATATTACAGAATGAAAAAAAAAATTGTAACATAAATTCTATTTATTTGTTCTAACTTGTAAATTATAGGACCACTTATTTTTTTACTTTACTTTGATAAATAATTATAAAATTTAGAGTTGAGGTACAAAGGTAGTAATATATATATTTTTACACTATTAATCCATATTATGAAAATAATTTTCACCTCACGTATGCCTAATTCAAGAATCCCATATGATGATATTTCATCAATATGATAGACAATAAAAAAATTTAATTTACAACTTGTAACTATACAATGGATAAAGATGCCTATTAAATATGATAAGTGGGTTCCTTTAATTCACAATTTATAACTATACAATGGATAAACTTGAGTCCAAGAATGTAAAGGATAACCGAAAAATTTATATCCGTCCGCATTTATATTAAAAAAAAAACGGATATTATTCGTATTTGGAAAAAAATGGATATATAGGTGGATTCGTATTCGTTTAACATCCGACCGTAAATATATCCGGCGAATAACGGATATCTGGAATTCGATATCCGAATTCGGATCTGTATCCGAATAACTTATATATATATAAGCAAAATAATTTTTGTTAAGTGACCTTCTTTATATAATAACTAACAGCTTCAATTATTATGTTAGTACAATCATAGGTTTCTTCAGCTCTCCCATGATATATCCATGTGATATATCCTTGACTTGAACCCATACGCAAATAGGTGGCATATGACATCACTCATTTTCTTCAACACTTCATTCACACATAGCTTACAAGGATATCTAATCTCATTGCCCTTGACTTGCTCAAATGTAAAATTGAGAAACTGTTCAACCCTACTACGGTACTCAGAGCTAAGCCCACTGTTATTGGTGGCTACCCTACGCTCCATCCAACTTTGATCAACGGTCTGCTATATATATATATACTAGGAATAACCCGTATTTGAAGGCACGGTGCAATTAATATAACAGTTGAGTACTGTATTTAATATTTCTAGATTTAAATTTTTAAAACTGTTGTGGACTCTCAATTCCATAATAGAATTGAGAGTCCAATCAAAAAGATTGATACTCAATCTAGTCATAGTTTCTTTTTGAGGCAAACATTATTGTGCTACTCATTCCCATCTTGAAATTAGTTCTTGACAGGTTTGAGCAATTAATTGATTGACGATAGCGGGCTCAAATTTGTGTAATACAGTATTTTCGGGTATCCCACACACATTTTCTTTATTGACAAAATGGAATGAGAAGTTTGGCATCATTTATTTGCCTCCAGTATCTCTAACCATCGATCAATATGATCCATGAATAGTATTTCATGTGGAAAAATGGTACTACTGCAAGCTATTTGGTGGGATCCAATGAGAAAAAAAAAAGATGTAAAAATTCAAAAAAAAAGCTTTTGCATATATATCCAAAAGTATAAAATGAGCCCTCTAAATTCAAACAAAAAAGTATTGTCATAACACCAACTAAATCGCATCACCGTAACATTTTTTCCTCTATATTTTTTCTTGAAATTGGACAAAAGATTCTCATACCATGAGTCAGAGCCTACTACAATAGTTACTCTCGATATATCCCGCAAAAACATTAAAGAGATGATACGTAATTGCCCGTGCCTGAAGGCATGACGTAGATTAAAATTCCAAAAATACTCTATTACCTAAAGACTCTTTGCAACCTAAAATAACTTACAAATCAATTAAAATAAATCTGAACCGTCCCTGTGATTTTCCACCAAAATAAATTTGCATGTGGAAACATAACGACCGCAATACTCGAAAAACAAAAAAATAACGTCAATGTTAAAAGGGGTCACCATGTTGTTTACGTGCAAATATATAAATATTTTTATAATAATAATAATAATAATAATAATAATAATAATAATAATAATAATAATAATAATAATAATAATAATTATTATTATTATTATTATTATTATTATTATTATTATTATTATTAATAGTAGTAGTAGTAGTAGTTGTAGTAGTAGTATTCTTCTTCTTCTTCTTATTATTATTATTATTATTATTATTATTATTATTATTATTATTATTATTATTATTATTATAGCGAGAAATGTGAATAGATAGATTTTTGAAAAAAAAGATGTTGAATTAGGGGGCAAAATAAGAGATAGATTAGTGACCGTTGGATGTTGAAGTCCCAAATAATTTTAGATTGTTGGATGTTGAAGCCTAAATTAATTTGAGGCCGTTAGATATTAAAACATTAGTATTTGAGCCGCTCTGTTTTATATTAAAGATTAGTTTTCATTATCATACGAAAATTATTTTTAAAATATGTCCTTAAACTTCTAAAAAGTAGAAAATAACACTTTTATTATAATATTAATAAACAGAAATAAATTGATTTAAGTATAGTTAATGAATTTTTACTATTATAAAATTAAAATATCTAAAATGCATTTAACAAGTGTTATAAATGTTATAAATATCATTTAAAAGGTTTTATAATATAATATTTGGATCATTTAACAAGTGTTATAAATATCATTTAAATGTTATAATTATAGATTATAAATATTCATACACACTACAGTATTACTCCAAACACATAAAATGGACATCAACTTATTAATGGACATCTAAACTTTAATGAGTAGAGCATTCATTTTGAAATTTAGGGTTTCAAAAATTATAAAAATTTATTTGAATTATAATTTAGAGCATTGATTGTTGTATTTATTAAAAATAAATAAATTAACATTCATTTATTAATGAACTATACTTTAAAACTCATTATTTTTTTTCCTTTATTCTAGTTATATATAGTGTTACAATATATCTAAAATGCATCATTTAACAAGTGTTATAAATATCATTTAAATGTTATAATGATAGATTATAAATATTTATACACACTACAGTATTACTTCAAATTAACACATAAAATGGACATCTACTTATTAATGAACATTTAAACATTAATAAGTAAATCATTTATTTTGAATTTAAGATTTCAAAAATAATCAAAACTTATTTGAATTGTAATTTAGAGTATTGATTATTGTATTTATTAAAAATAAATAAATTAATATTCATTCATTAATATGTATGGTTTAAACTTTAAATTGTGATTGGTTACGAGTAATTATTCAATTTTTTCTTTATTTTTTGTAAATAATTTGAATGAATTTTATATTAGATGACTGATAAACGAATCCGGATACCCGAATATTCGAATAATCTGTTTGTTCGAATAAAATAAACGAAAACGGATATTATCCGTATTCAGATATTATTTCGAATACCAGATACGGATAGCATTTTTAAAATTCGCCGAATACCGAATACGAATTCGAATATCGAATTGATTTTTCGAATACAGATACTACTGTATTCGAATTCGATCATATCCGTTTACACCCTTACGTGAATCTCTCCGAATGTGGTATTTGGAGAAACTTATGGAAATAACAGTATCTTTTATATACGGGGAAAATGGGGTATACACAGCCGTGTAGTTTCATTTCTACACAGTCTGCCAAAACGTGGTCGTTTTGGCCTTTTTTTTTATAAAAAAAACACCGTTCTTTTCTCCCCAAATAAGAAATCGATCCCGCCTTTCTTTCTGATCCTGCCCTTCTCCCCAAAATCAGAAATCAACAACCATATTTTTCCAAAGTACGATCCAGCAACCCAAAAGCTCTGCCTTCTCCCCCAAATCGGGATCCAACAACCCAAAATTTGTTTTTCTTCTTTGAAATGTGAACCTTTAGCGCCAATAGGATGCAAACCCTTCGTAAAACTTAAGCCGTGTATTTTTGAGCCGTGTATATATATATATATATATATATATATATATATATATATATATATATATATATAAACTCAGCAACCCAAATCCTCTTCTCCCCAAATCAATTAAGCTTCTCCTCATCCCAAGGCATTCCCAAATTGACCAAACGAAGCCCCAAACCATCTCCGATTATCTTCCGTTTGGTTCAAATTCTTCAACATTTGGGCTCTTGGTCTTGCCGTCTTCTCTCTATCCCATTATGATTTCTTTCTCTCTCCTCTGTCACACACAAACACCCATCAACACACACTCATATAGACATTAAGATTCACAACTTGTGGGTTTCATTTGCTGATTGATGTTTAGAAATTGTAGCAAACAGATATATTAATCTTGTTTTGCATGTTAAATTTCAGAGTTTTATCATTATAAGGGATCCAAGATTGGGAGGAAAGTGAGGAAACTAAAATAACAGAAGAAAAGGGCTATATTTGAGCTCCATATTCTGCTGAATCAAAGAGTATAAAAAGATGTTCCCTTGGTTAATTCATTTTTAAATTTTATTCCTATTGTTGACAAAGCTTACCAATTTACTTATTGATGTAATATCCCATTAGTTTTACTTTACTACTTATGAAATATATATATATATATATGGAATATTCTTTGTTTTTTAAAATTATTCTGTAAAATCATCTTCTATAGTTTTTCTTGCACAATATATCCTATTTACATAGAACTTGCAAGACTCTGTCGGAGAAGATTGATTTCATGAAGAAAAAAATATCTTTTCAACAACCATCTCCTATTGCTTCACCTTAAGCTGATAATGCTATGTCACGACAATCTGAGACGACCATACCATTACAACACTCAAAGTCAGCATTGAATCTTCATGACACAAAGTAAAAATCTTGTTATTCCCTCGTCTTAATTTCTAAGTTACTTAAATCTGTAATTATTGCACTATAATTCTCTCGTCACTTTATTATTATTATTTTTTTTTTTCTGTGTGTGAAATATATATATATATGTTCTTTTTTTTGTTCCAGTGTTAATCTAGTGGATGAAAATATGTTAGCTTCGATAAAAGTTCCATATGTTGGATTATCGTTTCATAGCCAGGACGACACATACCCGATGTATAATACATATGCAAGGCATAAAGGATTTGGACTCCGTTTGTCGAATCTTGACAGATTTAAAACTTCTGGGGAGGCAATAGGTCGATTAATTATTTGTAATAAAGGTGGAAGTGCAAAAGATAAAGATCAGACACTTGACGAGAAATCGAAAAAACGACAAAAATAAGTAAGATCTGACAATCGTGCAAAGATGTGGATCCATTTGAACCAAAAAACATAGACATGGTATGTTACTAGCTTTTGTGATGAACATAATCGTGAGCTTACTAGACCTTCACCAATATGGAAACATCGCTTCTATAAGACATTTCATCGTAGTCAAACTGTAAAAAATTTGATGGAGAAGATGTATGAAACTGGATTGCGCCCATCAACAATTGCAAAGGTGGTTAATGCTCATGGGAATGGTGAGGATGAGATGATCACAACACAATAATGTGTAGATCATTTGCATGTACAGAGAAAGTGTAATGTCCTAGAATTTTCACGTCATTATTAATTTAATTATTAATTTAATTTCCAACGAGTTAGTTTTACGAGATTATTTAAATCTTTTTATGTGATTAATTAATTACGTAATTAAATAATTATGTGATTAATTACTAGAATTAATTAAAGGGGGTCATTAATATGTTTTTAAATTAGTGAACAAACCCTAAAGTTTTAATATCAAAATAATTGATAAGTTTCCTATTAATTAAATATTCAATTAAATTGAATATAATGAGTTAATTAAATATAATAAATTAATTAATATGATTATTAATTAATGTAAATAAGGTGAAATATTAATAATAATATTATTTAGTCCATTTAGTAATTTAATACTAATGGGTTAAAATATTTAATTATTTATTCAATCTAATTATTTATTTAATCATGGATTGAATAATTAATGTGTAAATTATTAAATTAGCCCAACATGGGTCAATTAGTAGCCCAAGTGGAGAATAATAAAATTTGACAATTTAGTAGCCCAAACAATTTAATAAGAGCCCAATTGGTATTTTAAATAAAGCCCAATAATTGGCCCACTTGGAAAAACAATTATATAACTATTAATTAATTAAAAAGTAGAAAGTGACTATGATTTTGGGACAAATCAATTGCATCAGCCAACATGCTTGGCAAGGAGAGAGAAAAAAATGACTTTTTGATTTTTTTTATTTTGTTTTATTTTTAAAAGGATTGCTTGTTTTATTTTTAAAGTACATAGTCACTATTCTTCTTTTCACCAACTTAGTACTTAGCTAGATTTCTTGCACAAGTCTCCAACTACCCTCATTATGGAAATTTGATAGATATAGATTTTATATCTATGCTCATTGTAAGTATACTTACAATTTAGTAGTTTTTGTAAGTCATTTCTCATCTTTAATTTTTCAACTAAAGAGAGAGCTAGAGAACATTTGTAAGTGTAAGAAAATATTGAGAGCAAAATACCAAGAGAAGAGAAGGAGTTCTTGGTTTATGTCTTCAAGATTCACAAATCAAAACAAGGTAGTTATTTTTATAAACCTTAATCTTGTTTTCCTTCAAGTTTATGGTAGAAATATTAACATAGTAATTTCTATGATTAAAATCATGCTATGTATGCTTCTATGATTGATCATGAGTTTAACTTATGTTTTATAAGTTTTAATTATGGAAAACATGTGTTTAGTAGTGTGTAATCAACTCTTGAAATTTATGACCACAAATATTTTTATAAAACTTAGGTTTGATGTTCTAATATTATAGAACATTAAATCATGAGAAAAACAAAGTTTGAATCACTCAAAATGGAGTTATATACAAAAAGTTATGATTTATGGTAGTTTATGTGATGTAAATTTTTTTATAAAAAAATAATGATATTAAATCATGAAAAATTAAATTTTCATGTTATAAATTGATATTAAGTTATTGGTAATTTTTTTGGATTTTTATTGAGGATTTAAAGCTTACTTGATGGTATATTTTTATTTAAAATGGGTATTGCCGGAACACTGTTTACAGTCTGCAAAGAAAAAAAAAATAAATTAAAGGTTTCCGCGCAATGCGCGGACCACTGTTCATTGAAGGACGCGGAGCCAAACGACGTCGTTTGGCGTCTGTATAACGTTACTCCGCGCGTACGCGCGGAAGCCGTTTCCGGCTTCTCAAAACGGCACCGTTTTGGGCTGTTCTGTGTGCTGCTCGCGCAATGCACGGCAGACGGATTTTTGCAAAAATTACAATTCTGCCCCTCCGTGTTTTTCTCGGCGAAATTACTATTTTGCCCTCGGATCACTTTTCAATTTATTTACAGAAATGCCATCCGGGTTAAATTTAATTAATTTAAATATTTAAAAACTAATTTAAAATTTTAACAAAAATAATAATAATACAAAAATGATATTAGGGAGGATATTTTTCATTAAGTTTAATATTTAAATATTTTAAATATTAATCTAGTTAGCTAAATCATGGTTAAGTTAAATAAATTATTAGTTATTTATTATTTAAAATGTTAATAATAAATAAAGGTAATAAATTAGCAATTATTATTTAGTTATTATTAAATAATAATTAAAGAGAGATAAAAATCTATAAATTAATTATTTAATATTTAAATATTATTAAATAATAAATAAGGATAATTAAGTAATCAATTATTATTTAATTAACATTAAATAACGATTAATGGAAATTAAGTTATTAGATTAACAATTTATTATTTAATTTAAATAATAAATAAAGATGAATTGATTATTATTTAACCTTAAATAATAATTAAAAATAATTAAATAATTAATTATTATTTAATTGACATTAAATAATAATTAAAGATGATTAAAATTAGTAAACTATTATTTAATTTCCTTAAATTAAATAATATGTGAGGTTAATTAATTAATTAATTATTAGTTGATTAATATTAAATTAAAGAAGGTTAAAATTAAATCAATAATTATTTATTATTTAATTATGATTAAATAATAAGTAAGTACAATTAGTTATTATTTATTTAAATAATAACTTGAGTTAATTAATTAATTTATATTTAACCAAGATTAAATAGTAATTAAATAGAGATTGCATTAATAAAATAAATTTAATTTAATTATACTTTAATTAAACAATTGTAATAAGTTGTTTAATGGTTTAATAAGTGTCCAACGCTTAAGAAAAATATTTTCTAACTTATTAAATTATTAACCTAATTTGATTGAGGGTCTATAAGGTTAATAATATTATTTCGACTAATGTAAATTATGTGTTAGTACTTATATGATAAATAAGTACCTTAGTGAGCGTATAGTTGTGCAAATACGCCGTACTAATTATTAGACCAACTTTATTAATGTTAGGTCTTTTCAAAGCCAGTTAGTTAAAGCTAGACATTTATTGTAGCTGAGCAGACAGACAAGTTTCTTATCTCTAAACTCATTTCATTGAGTAAATTATTTATTTAAGCTTGAACTGTTATTTCCAAGCATGCTTTGAGTGGTTTAATTACTTTACAATTATTCCACATCGATATTGTTGTTATTCGCACTTATTGCACTTGATATCGTACAGTCATTGACTTGTATTTAATTATTGTTCTATTGTTTAAAGAACTGTTCAAAGTAGGTCTAAGCCATTGTTCGGCTAGACATTTATGTTAAAGATTTTAAAAGCTATCCAAATCATTGAAGATGCGGATTCTTAGATTATTATGAACACCCCTTTATTATAGGGGAGTATCCTGTATCTAATATCAGGTACAAAAATACGGAAATTAAATGTTATGCATACACATATTGTACTGAGGCTGATCCCCTCAGGTACATATTTCTGGTAGTAACCATTGGGTGAACCTGCTATTGACTCCAGTGGATATTTATAGTTCATAGTCTATTTGACTATCCTAATTTAAAAGCAAATTATTATTCCTGCTTATGTTATTCACATTATTGAATTGTTCAGCTATTCCCTTTCGTTCATGATATATTGTTCCTTGTTGTTATTTAAACTTGTTGAGCAAACTAGTTGCTCACTCTTGCTATATCATGAAACCTTATTGCAGTGCAACCCGAGACTTCGGGAAATAGCAAGGGTAAAGGAAAGATGAAGTAATAGACTTCGAGATGCAGCCCTGTAGTTAATTAAATTAACTGTTATGTAATATAAACCCTAAGTACTTTATTAAGGGTATTTGTGTACTTTTGTGTAAGGTTATCGTATCTTGGGACTAGTAACAACTTTTAAATGAACAACATATGTTTATTATTCCGCATTTAGTTATTGTATGTTGTTTAGAGGTGAATGTTTGTAGTGGATCGTGATGACCAGATCCGGGTATTTAGAACCCGAATTTGGGGGCGTCACAAAAAGAATATGGTTGGTCGTGAATGCATTTCAATAGTTCATCATTTTCTAGCTAAAAGAGTTAGTGACCCATCATTTTTCTTTGCCATAGATTTGAAGAAGGATCACAGTCTTAAGAGTGTTTTTTGGGCCGATGGGAGGTCGAGATCATCATATCTATAATTTAGTGATGTAGTTTCTTTTGATGTTGCATATCGAACCAATATCATGCTATTTGCAATGCCATAAAGAAAGTATTTCCTAATGCTCGACACCGACTCTGTTCATAGCACATTGAGAAGCATATCACAGAGAGACTTCATCTCCTCTGTTCTAACAATCAAGAATTTTGTGATGAGTATAAGGTATGGTTTTATAGTGAAACCATATCAGAATTAGAGAGCCGGTAGGAACTTTTGAAGAAGAAATATGATTTGAATGAGAATACTTGGTTGATGAACTTGTATGAAATGCGATATCAATGGATTCCTGCATATTTCAGAGACATCTTTACAGCTGGAATGACATCTACCTAGCGTAGTGAGAGTATAAATTCATTTTTTGATGGATTTGTTCATGCGTCAACTCCATTAAATAAGTTTGTGACCAAATATGAAAATACTCTTATATCTCTTCGGCAAGCAGAGAAGGATGAAAATTTTAAGACAAAAAATTCTCAGCCAAGATAGGAGACTGAGTTGGAGATTGAGAAACAGACTGGACAAATATACACTAGGAAAATGTTTGACATATTTCACACAGAATTCAAGACTAGTTATTCCTATTGGAGGGAGAAGGTGAGGAGGGATGGGGACATAATTGAATACAAAGTTGGAAAGAGCACGAGACCTAAAGTTAATTGGAGAACTGTTTTGAATGATGGTGGATATACTCTTAACTGTTCTTGTGCAAAGTTTGAGATGGAAGGAATGATATGCAAGTATATCATTTGTGTTATGAGATTCAAAAAAATTATTTTTATTTCGGAAAGATATATATTGAAAAGATGGACTATGGATGCTAAGTATTGGCCTGATATTGTTGGTTGTTCATTAAACGAGGTTGATGTAACTCTTATGATGGTTTTTTCCCTCAAATCAAAAATCTCCAAAGTGTTACAAGATGCTACTTCATCACAAGAAATTTTTAATGAAGTTGAATATTTGTTAGATGATATGATAAAAAGGATAAAGGAAAAAAAATCGCAAGATGTGGTTAGTCAAATGGATTAAACTCAAACATCTAGTCCAGTTGTATCCTTAGTTGACATTCCAGAAATATCAGTGCGTGATCCCAATGGACCAGTGAGTACTAAAGGTAGACCAAAAGGAGCCTCGAGATTTCAATCGGGTAGAGAGGTAACTCAAGAAGTAAAGGGTAAACAAGCGAGTTATTGTGGAGAGTGTGGAGAAGCCAACCATTATATGACTACTTGTCCAAAACTAGATACAAACACATATATCAATTTGTTATTTATTTATTTATTATTATAAATATTTAATTTTTATTTTTATTTTTATTTTTGCTTATGAATAGCAAATCAACATAACAAAGGCGACAATAATGAGAAAAGGAATAAAGGAAAAGGCAAGGCCAACAAAGGTACTTGTAGCTTGATTTTTAGCTTGTAACTTGAAAGACATTTTGCAAGACAAAAATTGACATAAAGAAATTGCCAGCATTTTAGTGGTCTGTAGTTTATGGACTATGGTTGATGATGCTTGACAAATGAAGTTTCCAGCATTTTTTCCCTTTTTAAATGAGTTTTGATGCCTTATTTTTGCTTTTGCAGGTGATGAATACTTGTCTCTAAATGATGTGCAAATGAAGTTCTAGACACAGTTCTTGCTAAAAATAAATAAAAATTACGGTAAACGATTTTTCGATTACCCAAATTGGAAGGTAAAATTTTAATGGCTTTATTTGATTCTGTTTATTAAATTTTGAATTGGAAGGTAAAAAAGTTAGACTAATGCAATTTTCATGTAGGATCAATTAATGCGATGCAATTTTTTTGGATGTGATTTGGAGGTGATTGAAAGTGAGAAATCAATGGTCTTATCAATGAAAGAATAGATTTTTCTACTGAATAAAAAGATTGAATGTAAGAAGTTCAAGAAATTGAAGTTAAAGTTGAAGAAAAAAAATAATGCAGAAAGGAGGGCAACTTTGATATGTTTTGGGCTGTGTATGTAATTACTAAACTAAGTTTATGTATCTATAAATATTATATATGAATTTATGGCAAATTTAATAGTGTACATCATATGATAATTCTTGGTTTGAACAATATTTTTATGAATAGAAAAAAAAGGCAAGTTTGATGATGCTTAGTTCTCTGTTTTTATGTATAAAAGGATTATGTTTATTTTGATGATGTTTTGGGTTCCTTGGAGATCAAATGTTCTGGGTTCCATGGCTTGTAATCAGTGGGATATACGTAGCACAACCACAAATGACATAAAAATACTCTATTTTGACATTAACACTCTGTTTTCACATAAGTTATCACTACATGCCCAAATGACCCAAATGTATACACAAACATTCATGCCCAAACAAATATAATACAAATACCATTTCATGCACAAACAATATTATACAACCACCAATTCATGCCCAAGCACTAATACCAAAAGAATTCATTCCCAACCAATAATAATACCAGCAAAGGAAGAGGAAACTGCAGCATATATTCTTTTGTCATTACAATTATCACTAACCATTCATAGGCCACACATTCTTATAAAAACCAATAACCAACATTATACTGTATCCTTACAAAAATCAGTAACCAACATTATATTTATACCACATCCTTACAAAAATCAGTAACCAACATTAATACCAAATCCCCAAATTTTTACAAGTTTAAATCCCCAAAAATAACTACTTCAAACTATAATTAGCTGAAATTCTAGCTACTTAAAACTCCAAATTCTTTGGATCCATCCCTTTTTTTGTTATTTATTAAAACAAGTGGATGTCAATCGTGATGCGATGAGGATGAATTTCTATCTATCACGTGGGACCCATAATCAACCTTAAGAACAAGGTGGGAACAACCCAAAACCACAATTATGAAGGTGGTATCTTTTTTCTCAACCTTCATGCCGGCTTCATCTCCTTTGGTTTCTTATCTGCCTACTTCTTTTCGCCTTTTGGTGCCATTAGGGTTTGCTTGCACCTAGATTTGAATAGGATTTACGAAGGGTTTGCATCCTATGGGTGCTAAGGGTTTGTATTTCAGAGAAAAAGAACAATTTTTGGGTTGTTGGATCACGATTTGGGGCAGAAGGCAGAGCTTTTGGGTTGCTGGATCGCGATTTGGAGAGAGATGGTTGCTGATTTCTGATTTGGGGGAGAAGGGCGGGATTAGAAAGAAGCGCATGATCAATTTCTTATTTAGGGATAAGGGAACTGTGTTTTTCTTTTTTTTTAAAAAAGGGCCAAAACGATCACGTTTTGGCAAACTGTGTAGAAATGAAATTACACGGTTGTGTATACCCATTTTTACCTATATATATATATATATATATATATATATATATAGGACAGATCTAGAACATGCTTCTTAAATAACATACCTTACTTAAATAACATACTTTTATCAAAATAATGTCGTTTTGAAGATTTTTTTTTTTTATATATAAAAATAATATTAAAAGAAGATGTGATATGATATGACATTCTGCGGACCCACTTGTTTTTCTTTTATTTACAAAAATATCATAAAAAAAATATTCAAAACGACGTCGTTTTAATAAAAGTATGTTATTTAAGGAGGTATAATATTTAAGAGGTATGTTTTTGACATATATATATATCCATAATATTTTGAAAATAAAAAATTAAATATAAAAAATATATATAAAATAATATAAATGGTAATTATTAATTATTGTACTGACTCATATATCGTATAATATTTTCTAATTATAATTTGATATATATTTTTTTAGCCATTTTTTGTGACAGTAGTATCGCTTAATTAGTAACGGAGGGAGGGAGTATATCAAAAGATGGCAATCCTTGAATTCATATCCTCCTGATTTGTAACGCCAGAAAATCATCAGGTATTTCTCTCTGTCCCTCTTTCCTTGTACTGGGCTTATTGCATCCTGATCAATTTATTCAACTTTTAACATGAGGTTTCATTTTATATATTGTTCTTATCACGGAGAAATGAAAGCTGATTCCCATACAACCCGAATTCCACTCTCAAATTGCTATCGTCTTTGGTTAATTTTGACTAGGTACTAATTTACTGGCTTGGTTTTGGGTTAAGTTGAAGAGATTATCGATGATAGTTGGTTGTCTTGTCTCTGTTAAAAGCTGTGAATTCTCTTTCTTTCCCTGATTTTGTTTCTAAGATTTCATAGTTCATTAGTTGTTCATAGTCACCTAGGCTGCCGTGTTCAAGAAAAATAAAATTTTCAAAAAATTGAGGATATTTAGGAAAGAGTCTTCTTATGTATTGCACTTTTTTTTTTTTGCCGAATCATGATAATACATGGGAAAGGTAGGAATTAAGAATGACCTAACCTTAATTTATTCTATCTCATCATTAAGACTTCCACGTGGGGCAATTCAATTTTGTTGACATATAAATCATTTCCCTTTAGGAAATTAAAGATATATAAAAAGAGTACATTTTTGGCAATCAATTGGTTTGTTTATGGTATATTTCCTTTTCCAATTTTGCTAGTGAAAATAAAATTGTTGACTTGAGACTGTAAACAGTGTGTTCCTTTCAATCTGTCAACTAGAAGGACATGAGGAAGGAATGCCCGAGATTTGTGAGCACTCAAAATTTGTATTAAACCAAGCCTTCATTATGTTAGTAAGACAATAAGTACTTTTATTCATCATATACCCATGTTGGCTTTAGGTCGGGTATGGATCCCGAGAGCAGGTCCTGAGATAGCATTTCCTAAGTTGAACAATTGGATTAAAATAATTCTGTGAGACGAAACTAGTAATGTGAATTTTCGATTATTAAGACTAAAATGGACCAAAGAAAATGAGGAAAGCAATTAGTATAGTATAGCGAAATAGGGATCCAGTTATGGTGAAATTGTAGTCCGATTTATAACTTGTTATTGCATTGGTTATAGAAAGTGTTGCATGATCTATAGGTTTTTATTGCATTGGTTAATGTAACATTTTCTATAACCAATGCAATGAAAAGCTATAAGAACTGACTATGGTGAAGTTGGTGACAACTTCACCATAACCGGATCCGTGAAATAGCAATATAGCTCAACTGAATATGCAGTTTTTGAAATAGCAATATAGTGATATAGTATGGTGCTTTTATATGGTTTACCTTCGTATACATCTTAACATCCAGAAAATTTTGGTTAATTAACTCTCTCTTTGATGCTGTCACACTCCTTTGAGTTGGTAAAGAGCAATGGAACATGAAACGAAGAAACAAGCAATTATAACTAAAGGATTACTACAGAGCCCGGAGTTGTATCAGGTATTACTCGCATAATCTCATCCTACTTCCTGTCTATCATTCTCTGTTTGGTACTTTGCTGTTATATAATCTTTGAATTGAAGTTTTTGCTTATACATGCAGTATATCCTGGAGACTAGTGTTTACCCAAATGAATCAGCGCCTCTTAAGGAGTTAAGGGCTGTTACAGCAAGCCACCCTAGGTAAACTGATTTTTGTGCATCTTAAATACACTACAAAGATGGGCAAATTTCTTTGGAATTCTTTTTGTTTCTTGCCAGATTACCTACAAAACCACCAGAATTATTACAGAGCTATAATTACTAGGCATTTCCCTGATACTCTCTCTGTTTCAAAAGTAAAGATACATTTAAAAAATGACGGTTTTTATAGACAATTTTCCACTTCAAGCTTTACCCTTAAAAAAATATTCACATAGATGATCAAAATGAGGCAGCCCTGCATAGTTGAGAAAGCCCAATACAAGTCGTTAATGTCAAACTCGGTAGTTCTATTTCTATTTCCCTGGCCTCCCAGACAAGATATATTAATCATATGTGGATTGCTGGCAACCTGGCATCGAATATTATTACTTCTCATATTATTTTACAGAAAAGGGCAAATTGGGTATTATTATGGTATTTTATGTCTCAAAATAGAAATGTATTTCTAATTTTGGAATAAACAAAAGAGGAAAATGTATCTCAAATTTTGGAACGGATGGAGTATTAGGATAATGTTTCACCACAGCTGTCAGATTCTTCAAGTTTCGATATTAGTGTTATAATTTTCTAGAAACGAAATTAAAGCAAGTTTTTTTGGCGTCCAATAAGATAATTAGTTTGCTGGAGTATTTTTTAGGGCCTTAATGGGAACGGCTCCAGATGCAGGTCAGATGATGGCCTTGCTATTGCAGCTAGTAGATGCCAAAAGGACAATTGAAATTGGAGTTTTTACTGGATATTCCTTGCTCCTTACTGCTCTTACAATTCCTGATGATGGCAAGGTCAATTCTGATTTTCAATAATCCTCACTCTATATAATACATGCATATTAACCAATATTTACATATTTGCAGGTATACTGAACTTATATCTTGTAATTGCATGCAGATTATAGCTGTAGATCTGAATCTCAATGCGTATGAGAAAGGCTTACCAATTATCAAGAAGGCTGGGGTGGAACACAAAATCAACTTCATTCAGTCTGAAGCCTTGCCAGTTTTAGATAAACTCTTGGAAAATGTAAGCATTAATCATCTCAGGCTTTCATGATTAATTTACGTAACATTGAATTCATTTCAGGCTTCATACTGATTTTATTTTAAGTGTTTGATGACTGTCCTATTTATGATGGATTTTGTTGCAGCCTGAGAATGAAGGAAGCTTTGACTTTGCTTACGTTGATGCCGACAAAATTAATTATCTCAATTATCACGAGAGACTGATGAAACTGTTGAAGGTTGGCGGTATAATTGTGTACGATAACACGCTTTGGGGAGGTTCTGTTGTCATGTCTGAGGAGTCAGTTCCAGAAGACATGAAAGCTGGCAGGCACTGGACAATCGAGCTTAATAAATCACTGGCAGCTGATCATCGCATTCAAATTTCTCATGCACCATTGGGTGATGGAATGACTATCTGTAAACGTAGGATTTGAAATATCAGTATTAAGTGTTGTTTCTCAAGTAAGCAGAGTTACTCTTTTATTTGTATGATATGTAACAGACATGGAACTACAAGTTCAAATGGTACTTGAATGAAAAAGAAGATAAATAAAAGCTCAGTTACAAGTCAACCGGTTTTTCTTTGTAAATTCACTAGCTTGTAGTGCTCTCATATGCAATATGCAATAAAGATTACACTTCTGGTGGAACTGTAGAAATATAGTCATTCCAACAATTTCAAACATACATGCTCTAATAAAGTAGAACGGCACGTTTGGGCTCCGGTACTGCAAGGTGGTTATAATATATTGATCAAATTTTATTTTACAGTAGAGCTCAACTGGTAAATTTTGATATGAGATTAGGTACCCCAATAGTCCTAGGCTTATCGACGTGCAGTGCAGTAGCTAACGCCTCGGGACGTGCAGTGCAGTAGCTAACACCTTGGGAGTATGCGTTAAGTATCTTGCCTGCATCGAGAGCGAAAGTATCTTGCCTGCCTCGAGAGTATGCGTTAAGTATCTTGCCTGCATCGAGAGTACGCTCACAAGAATGAAATTCAAAGTAATTGACGGCTGCACAATCTTTTATCATTTTAGCTTGTAAATATTAGTGTATTTTTAATTGCCACAATGGGAACGGCTCCAGACGCAGGGCAGATGATAGCGTTGCTTTTGCAGCTAGTGAATGCCAAAAAGACAATTGAAATTGGAGTTCTTACTGGTCCACTGGATATTCCCTGCTCCTCACTGCCCTTACAATTCCTGATGATGGCAAGGTTAATTAATTCTGATTTTTTATTATTTATTTCCCCCTATATAATCAGTATCACTCTGTCTAATACCTAATTTTTTTACAAGTACTTGTACATGCATAAATCTACTCAAGTAGTGCTGTTTTGTTTCAGATTATAGCTGTAGACGTGAATTGCAATTCGTACGAGATATGTTTGCCAATTATCAGAAAGAAATGGACTTCATTCAGTCCGAGGCCTGTTGCTGCCAATCCAACTACACCAGATTCCAACATGCCTACCAGCATTAAAAGTCGACATCTTTTGATTGTAACACAATTTTTTTTCAAATTGCTAATTAAGGTGTTAATATATGTACGAACTAAAGTAAAATACTTGCACATTTTCAAATATGAATTATGCAATATGTGATATTAACACTCTTGCTTTACAAATAACACCATAAATATTAAAGAGTTTGCGTTGCAGTATAGTTATATAAGCACGAACCGCAACCATAATATGTGAATTTAAAAATTAACTACCACTACAACTATTTGGTTATTTATTTATCCAACTACTTTAAAATATTATAAAATGAAAGGAAAAAATTGTAACAGACATTGTGTACTCATTGGTTCTAAAATATAAGACCACTTATCTTTTTTATTTTATTTGGATAAATAATCATAAATTTTACAAATGAGGTACGGTACCCCCAGCATTACTCAAAAACCAATAGCTTGTATTTGAGGAAGCCAACTTAAATATGGTACAAAAAGAAAGATTGGAGGCCTGGAAACCAGTGGAGAGCATGGAGCTGAGAAGCTCAGTATAATTGATTCAACGGTTGAAATCGTAGCCCTTGATTTTAACACAAGACCCTTCTAGGGTACGGATTGCTTAAACACCGCTGAGCGTGTGTACGGACTCCATAATGTTTTCTGAGGATGAGACTGTTTTTGTGGGACAAAATAGTTACTTGATGGTTTGAAAGCAATAAAAAGTGAATTACTTGAACACAAATTAGCTGGAATAAATTATCAGATAAACATATATATATATATATATATATATATATATATATATATATATATAAATTTAAAAAAAAAACAGACATACAAACATGTATACATAATGATAAGAGAGATGAATTGAGCAAAAATGAAAAATGCAATACAATTCTTACTAGGAAATGAGAGTATATATCTTTCTTACATACAAAGGAAATCTTACACAAGCATCTATGTATAGGCTTACATTGCTTACCAGTAAACCTAACATTCAACTATAGGTAGTTTAACTATAGTGTAATTACTAACTCTAGTTACTGACACATTTATCGCATGTATATTTGACATCACTGTCAACTCCAGCTCTGTGCTCTGCTGCACATACCCTTCAAGGTACTCCAGTTAACAATTCCTTTTTGCCTCTTGGTGTTGGGGATGCCTAAGCACGCTTCTATCCATGATTTTCTTTTGGATATCTTTTGTGGGCTTGATTGAGACTAGGGTGAAAGCTAAGCATGCAAAATCTGTCTCTAATAGAATTTACAGTAAATGGGAATGGGCTTTTAATTATGAGTTCCATAATAATGGCAGAATCTGGGTAGGGTGGGACTCTAATATCCGGGATGTTTGCATCCTCCATAAATCCTCACAGCTTATACATTGTTCAGTTCTATCGAGCATCGAACTCAACATTTTGTTACCTTGGTGCATGGTATGCACACTCCTTTTGATAGAAGGCCTCTTTGGAGGGATTTGTGCGAGATATCCTCTACTATGGCAGGTTCATGGTGTATTTTGGGGGACTTCAACAAAACCAGGTTCCTGAATGATATTGATGGTGGGGATTTATCTTGGGATGTTGGCAATGAGGACTTCAAAGATTTGCTTGGATACCCTGTTAGTGGCTAACCAGTTACTGGAAATCATTCATCTTGGTGGAATTCTCAGGGCTCTAACCCGGTTTATAAAAAGCTTGATAGAGTACTGGTTAATAAAGAGTGGATAGGTCAATTCCTTAATTCTGCTGCACATTTTGGCCCCAAGGAACTTTCAGATCATTGCCCTGTAATTCTTAAGACTAGTATCTCTTTATCCTTTATTCCTAAACCTTTCCAATTCTTTAACTTCATGCTTGATCTGGAGGGCTTTCGGGAGGCTCATAGGAGTGCTTGGGATTGTCACATCATCGTTGATCTGATTTACATACTTTCTGAAAAATTAAAGAGGGCTAAGAATGCTATCTGTGCTCTTAATAAAGATGTTGGCAATATTACCAATAATGTCAAACAGGCTAGGCAGAGGCTTCATGAAGTTTTACATGACCTTATCTCCAACCCTAAAGATACTTCTTTGTTGGCACTTCAGAGGAAGTATATGAAGCTGCTTTGGGTTGCTCTTGATAAAGAAGAGTCTTTACTCAAACAAAAATCAAGGATTCAATGGTTGAAAGATGGAGACTCTAATTCTAGCTTTTTCCATAGCTACATTAAGAATAGATGGAACTCTTACAAGATTTTATCCATTGAGAACTCGGAGGGGCACATGGTTTTTGGTCATGAGGAGGTTCAAAAAGTGGCGGTTGAGTAGTACCAAAATCTCTTGGGCAGGCTTTCTACATCTATGCCTAACTTTTGTAATCTGGATCAACTTTTCAGTGATGCTTTGGATTCTGACCTTGCCAGGGCTCTTGACATGGAGGTTACGGATGATGAAATTCTCAGGACCCTTAAATCTATGAGATAGAATAAAAGCCCAGGCCCGGATGGTTTCAATGCCAACTTCTTCGCACAAAACTGGGATATTGTTGGTAAGGATTTTATTGAGGCTGTTCAATCCTTCTTCAGATTGAGGTGTCAACTCAAGGGTACCAACTCGACTGCTTTTGCTCTTATTCCCAAGGTTCCCCACCCTTCTTCCATTGGGGACTTCAGGCCTATCTCCTGCTGCAACACCACATATAAATGCATCTCCAAGATTCTTGTTAGTAGGTTGAAATATATTCTTCCATCTATTATCTTTCCTGCACAAGCTGCCTTTGTCCCGGGACAGAGAATTGGAGATAACATTCTTCTTGCTCAAGAGCTTATGAGAGGTTATCAGAGGAAAGTTGGCACCTCTAGATGCACTCTTAAAATTGATCTTCCAAAAGACTTTGATTCAGTCAGATGGGAATTCTTATTTGAAGTTCTATACTGGTTCAAATTCCCTCCTAAGTTTATCTATTGGGTTAAGGCTAGTATAACTTCTACCAAATTTTCAGTGAAAGTTAATGGGGCATTATGTGGCTACTTCAATGGTGCCAAGGGTCTAAGGCAAGGGGATCCTTCGTCTCCCTTCTTGTTTGTCATTGGTATGGAGGTTCTCGCTCTTATTATTAATAACAAGGTGAAATCCTATCAATTCAAATTTCATTGGTGAACCATGCAATGTGGTATTACTAACCTCTGTTTTGCTGATGATCTTATACTTTTTGTCATGGGGACTCTCCTCTAATGAGGCTAAAAGCCAATGTTTCCTAGCTAATATTCCTTCTGAGGAGGCAAGACTAATTGTGGATAGCCTTCACTTTGAACTTGGGGTTACACCGGCTAAATTCCTTGGAGTTCCTTTGATCTCCTCAAAGCTGACTATTGCTGATTGCAATGCACTGGTTGAAAGGATTACTTGCAAAATTTCCTCATGGACTAATAGATTTCTCTCTTTTTCTAGCAGGCTCCAAACTGGTTAGAGCTGTTCTCTTTGCTATCCAAACTTATTGGGCTGCTTACTTTATTCTCCCTTCTGCTGTTCTTAAATCTATAAATTCAGTTCTTGGGAGATTCCTGTGGAAAAGGGCCTTCACTACAGAAGTATGGTGCAAACATTGCATGGGACAAGCTTGTTGTTCCCTACTCGGAAGGAAGGGTCCAACTTAAGCAACTGGAGGATTGGAAACTCTTATTCTTCTCCATCTTTGGAATGTTATCCACCCTGATTCACAATTTCTTTGGGCCAATTGGATTAGAATACTGTTATCAAAGACCGACATTTTTGGCATATTCCGATCCCTAGGGATTGCTCCTGGATTTGGAGAAAGGTTCTCCGATCCCTAGGGATTGCTCCTGGATTTGGAGAAAGGTTCTTACGCTTGGGGATATAGCCATCAGATATGTGAACTACTTAATTGGGGATGGCTCTAGAATCAGCCTATGGTTTGACCCATGGATAAGTCACTCCACTCTTGCCACTTCTGATCATGATCCAGTGATTGTGCATTCGGGACTTGGTACTTGTGCAAAAGTAATGGATATTATTGGCACCAATGGCTAGCAGCTCCTCTTGTCTATTCACACTGCCACTTGGGACCTTAGGGCCAATTTTAACCACCCTCGGCATTATGACACTACTAAAGCTGATCATATTATGTGGGAGGACGTGGCACAAGTAAGGGCTACTACTATTTGGAACACCATTAGACATAGAAGACAAGAGGTTGAATGGTGGGAATCTGATTTGGCATAAGCTTAATGTTCCTAGATACTCATTTCATCTATGGCTTGCTTTCCATCGAGGGCTCAAAACAAAGGATATCCTCCTGAGATATGGACTTGATGTTGATCCTGTTTGCAAGTTATGTAGCACATATAGAGAGAGCTTTGATCATCTGTACTTTCAATGTCCCTATTCTTATCATGTCCTGTTTGCCACCCTTAGATTTTTTGTGGTTGGAAGGGGAATCAAAGGAGCTGGAGTTCCCTCATTTCTTATCTCATTCATTTGAAGATTTCGAAGGTAAAATATTACACTCTCTGCTTGGGCTTTGCTGCAGGTGTCTATTATATTTGGAAGGAAAGAAATGCTAGAATTCATGACGATCCATGCCAATCGTCGAGGGGCTGCCTTCTTATTAAGTATTGTATTGTACTGTACGTTTTCAGGTTTAGCTGTGTCATTGGGCATGTCCTATGATGACCATGCTATATCTATGCTTGGGGTATGCCCCTACTTTTGTGCATCTTTTTCTTCTTTAATACAACTTAATTTAGCAAAAAAGACATCACTGTCAACTCCAAATTGTACCTAGGCTAGTTGATGATGATGGTGTTGTGTGCTTAACTAATGCCTTGTGCTAGTTTGGCCTGGAAGTGTTGCTGTGTCAAGCGAGGTTGTTGAGTAGTAGCTGCCGAAGCTGTGGTTTGTTGTTCTGAGTCTTGTGCTGCTGAAGTAGTAGTGTCAATACATATACAATAACAAACATAATCAGCTGGTGTAAACTATTATAATCATCATATAGAGAGAAGCAGAAGAGAAACACACCTACGTACCGAAGAGGAATTGAACTGCAGAAAGATTTCTTTTATTATATATTGTGATAATTTTACGATAAATTATAATTATTAAAGATTAAATAAAATTATGATAAAACTCATTTATTATATATATATATATATTTTAAAAATTATTATTAATTATTTAAAGAAGTTATTATTCGTAACGGCTAACAAAAAATATGGACCTAAACATTGGGATATCATTTTTTCATTTTTTAAAAAGTATATAGACTGGTTAGGCCGAGTGTCACGTGCAACGCACGCTAGAGTGAGCTGAGGAGTGAGAAAAGTGAGAAGCGGGCACAGCACATAATGTATTTCCCGCCTCTCACATTTCCCGCTCCACCGAAACCCTAATCGCGAAAAAATGGGGACGAAGCACCTCTCCTCAGACCCGATCTCCGAGCCAAAGAAGCGAAGGCGTGTTGGTTTCTCCAAAATAGGTGAGTCTCAAACCAATTTTTTTTTTTTTTTGTGCAGATTTAACTTTCTTATTTGCTTTTTCTTCCTTTCCCTCGATTGTCTCGGTGCAGATGCTGGAGTTGAACCGAATGAGTGCATCAAAGTTTATCTAGGTATGAATTTATACTAATTAAACGCGGATATTTTTTAATTTTGTTGAAATTTGCTCAATTGTACGTGATTTGGAAGGAGCTGTTTCGTTTTGATTAAAAGTGAAGTATGCGTATTTGTTTCTGCCTCTGTGTGTATGTATTTATATATGGAAACATACACGCACCAAAGATCCTTCACCCGTCAATTTGGTCAAATCAGTGTTATGTTTAGGATCTGTTTAGATAGCATTCTCAAATATTTTAAAACTGTACTCATATCTAATGTTTCTAGGAAATGTGTTTGGACAATACTTTTTTGTTTTTGAAGAAATTTGAAACTGCTGTGTTGTTTTTAGAACAAAGTAGGGGCGAATGGGTCAAAAAATGATCAGTTTACATACTCTCAATTTTAATTAACTGGAGGTTATTATACTCTTAGATATAAACAGATAAGTTTTATATGTTTCTCATAAATTTTTACTTAGAAATTTTTGTGAATATTTTTTGAAAATGGTAACCAAACATTTGCTCATTTTCAAATGAATATGAAAATAGAAAACAAAACAGAAAACATATGTGATAAGCGAATAAGCCCTTGGAAGCTTGTGTTCCATGATAAAACTAATGTCTTTTAACTTTGAAGATTGACCAAAGAGGGTGTTTTAATGAATTGATATGATCTGAGTTTAGTTAGACTCAAACTCACCTAGTTATAGGTTGGGACTGAAATGAGTCAACTGCCCTTAATGTATAAGATTAGTCACTAGTTCGGTTCTTTTTCTCTTTACTCTGTAAAGAATATTCAATTTTGAATTACATTGAGCTTAGTGATGTAGTGTGTTCACATTTGCCCCCATTGGTTTACTATGTATTGGGCTTGTTTTTTGAAACCAATTTCTGGTCTTGCTCTGAATATGAGCAACTCATGATAGAATTTTAGCATACCTTTCCTTTCATTTGATGTACTAAATTTTCATATTCCTGTTAGCTGCCTACATATTAGTGTTACCTTTAGTTATATGCTGGGTCTTAACTAGTTGCACCTGTTTATAAATTTTGATATCTAGTGTCTAGCAAAGAGGAAGTGGATTCTCTTGACAGTTTCTGTATTGAACCCGTGGACTTATCGCGCTTCTTTGAAGAAGATGGGAAAATATATGGTTATCAAGGATTGAAGGTAAGACTTATTTATCAGGAAGAGTTGATCTTAAAATATTTAGCAAGTAGCATTGCTGGTTGCAATGTTCACCTCCCACCCCTTGCTTTCCTGTGTACTTCATGTGTGTCTGACTAGGATAAGGATCATGTGAACTGCATTCCCTTTCAAATTTGCTTGCATTTCACAAAAACCATTTTTTCCCCGTATACAGTGATGTGAATGAAATCATTGAATGGGCAGACAGATGATCTTGCAAAAAAATTCTCTTGCAGTTCTATATCAAAAATTAAACTTTCTATTAAAAAGACATTGCTGCCGCAATCCGCAGTCTTTCAGAAAATTTAATTTGCAATGGATATTCTAAGAAACAACTTTAGATATGCTGATTGTGTTTTTGAGTATCATGGTTAATTGAATTTCTTGCTACGCGGTACTATTGATGTGATAAACAATTCTTTATTATAATAAGTATCTGTTTCTCATTAATAATGCAGGTCACTTTATGGGTTAGCAGCATATCATTTCATGCATATGCTGATATTTCTTTTGAGAAAAAATCTGATGTAAGTATTTGCATCATATCTTAAAGCTACCATGATCCTGGAAGAGTATATTACTTACTAATTCATACAGGTTTCCTTGATAAAATACAAAATTCAGTTCAATTATGTTTCAGCCTTTTGGTTTGTTTTATTAATTTTGTGTCTGAATGTAATAAGGGTGGCAAAGGAATCACAGATCTAAAAGCTTTTCTTCAGGTAATTGTTGACTACCTGTGTTAAAACTACCTTCTGTATATCTTCAGTCCTCGTGTGCATTGAGTGATATTCTGGAATTTGTGTCTTGCAGAATATTTTTGCTGAAACTCTTATTGAGGAAAAAGATGACTTCCTCAAAACTTTTTCTACTGAGCACCATTCTGTTAGGTGCGTTGCTTTAACTCACCTTTAGCTTACCTTTCCGTAAATCCAATGTGAATGTTATTTCTCACAGTCTCGCTTTTGATTTTCAGTTTAATCTTCTTCCAGTTGTATTAATTTGGTTTGTTTTCCATTTCTTGTATGATAACAGATCTATGGTCTCAAACGGAAAGGTATTGCAGCAAAAAGCCTCTAATGGAATCAGCATTGATTCAAACAGTCATCTAAAAGCAGAGGCTTCTAATGTGGAGGTGAATTCCACTCTGTTTGCTTATTTTCACTTTAAAAGGATTATGATGTTTTCTATTTAAACATCTTCCTGCTTCGCTTGTATATTGTAGCAAAAGACAGGGCTCCCCCCCTAATTCGTTACTGATTCCCAAACACACCTTATTATGCTTCTGTTAGTTGAAGTTGTTAATCATGAAGAATAATCTTGGCATTATGAAGTATAAATCTTGTCGGGCTTCCCTTAAGTTATCCCTTTTATTTTTGGTGTGTGTATCTTTTTGGTTTTTGGGGCGGGGGGCGGGGGGTGGGGAAGGGATTTGGGACTGAACAGCCCTGGCAAGGTACGATGGGCAGGCAAGTGACCAGTATCAGATTTTCTCCAGATATCTTACTTAGCATACCATCAACTGTGCAATCTCAGTTGGATTTCATAGTTGAGTTGGCACAAAGTCTGTGGAGAAACGTGCTCTTAAATTGTTTTTCTATAATTTTTAGAAGTATAATATAGTCCATTCTGATTATTAATTGTACTGGAATTCTAAAGGTAAGAGTAAGTACTTTCTCTATGTATGTGTATTAATTTGTATAAAAGTCTTAGATTGAGTGCCATTCTAAATAATTTTTCCTATTACTGAACCAGGTTATTCAGGTTGTGGGCACATTTGTTGGGGAAGTCTATGTTCGCTTGGTTCCCCTTGTTATTCTCCTTGTAGATGGTAATTCTTCACCTAATTTGGCTTATAGAAGCATGGTAGCCTTATTTGGTTGTGAAAGCTTTAAAACTGTAGCTTCAGTTTTTAGCCAATCATATTTTTGAACCAGGTAGCAGTCCTATCGACATAACAGATCCAAGATGGGAGATCTATCTTTTAGTTCAGAAGAAAGTTGATGAACAGGAGGACATTCAACACAGATTGCTTGGGTTTGCAGCTCTTTATCGGTTTTACCATTACACAGCAAGCGAACGATTAAGACTTGGTCAGGTATGCTTTCTTTTACATAAGCAACTGGTTAGTAGACTGAAGACGGCACATGTTTCTTTTTGGGTGATTATTAGATTCATCCTTGATATTATTGGATGGCATATGATAATGTCTGTTAGTTTTTCCTAGCATCTGCTTGCATCTGCTGAGATTTGAATTCATTGCAGATATTGGTATTGCCTCCTTACCAGTGCAAGGGTTATGGGCGTTTCCTTCTAGAGGTGCTCAACGATGTTGCAGTTTCGGAAAATGTTTATGACCTGACAGTTGAAGAGCCACTGGACTCCTTGCAACATGTGCGCACCTGTATTGATGTACAACGTTTACTGATTTTTGATCCAATCAAGGATGCTCTGGTTTCAGTTGTCTTGCGTATAAAGGAAGAAAATCTAGCAAAGAAAAGTCACACTTGTCGAATTGGGCCACCTCTAGATGTTGTTGAAGATGTCAGGAAGAGTTTAAAGATTAACAAGAAACAATTTCTACAGTGTTGGGAGGTTCTAATCTATCTCGGCCTTGATCCAATCGACAAGTACATGGAGAATTATAGAATCATCATTTTAGATCGTATCAAGGCTGATGTTATAGGTAAAGACTCTGGGGATGCTGGGAAGCGGATTATTGATGTCCCGACTGAATATGATAAGGAAATGTCATTTGTCATGTTCAAATCCCAGAATGGGGAATCTAATATCATTGAGAGGGATGATAATCAAACTAACCAAGAGGAGCAGCTGCAACAACTAGTTGAGGAAAGAATAAAAGATATAAAGTTGATTGCACAGAAGGTATCTCCGCGTTGTCCACGAACACTTGAGAGCTGAGGTGATATTCTGCGCAAATTTCTTCAGCAAAGATCAATAGTTAGGAGTGCTGGAAGACGAAGGGGACGAGATTAGTGGAGGTTTGCCTGCCTACGCACGAGTGATCTGTGTAAGCTCTTCCTAGTATTAGCAACTGTGTCATTTACGCTATTAATTATGAACTTGTTACAAGACATTTGAACTGTTTATCTGCAACCTCTGGGGAAAAAGAAGTTTTTCATCTTGCTTATAGTTGTTGCTGCCGTTCGCTCAAGGCTGTATTGTGAAATTCTCAAAGTTTCATGTTATAATACACTGCCTACACATAATTCCAAAAATTAAATAACGTAGAGGCCTCCCCTCTATTATTTAAACACTTCAATACTTTAGAATTTTATTTTTAATTTATATCCAACATATATATTTTGATAAATTACTATTTAAAAATAAATTCAACAATTTTTTTTATAAATATTTTGATCAATAAAAGATTATCAAGTTGGTAGATATTAGAATTAGACAAGTTTGAGTGCAACTTATTTTAAGGTTATAGGCTACGCTTAATATGAAATGCTCAGGTGTTGTAAAAGTTAAAATTAATCACTACAATTTTTTTTTAATTGACGTTTTAAGAGAAACACACGAATTAAAAAACATAATTAATACTTTATTTGATTAATCAAAATAGTTATAAAATATCAATATCATTTTTTTAAGATTTATTAAAAAATAAAAGAAAAATAAATTAATATTTAGTATCAAAATAATATAAAAAATTAAGTTATTAATATTTTATTAAAATTTACAAATAAAAATAAATAAATTTTACATTCTAAAAGGACAAATAAAAAGTAACGGAGGAATTATTATCTTACGTCAAAATATGTTTACCAAATAGCCCTTAAAACGTTTGCTATATTACTATTATACTCCTTTTATAATGGGTTAAATTACTTTTTTATCATTGTATTTATTCTTAATTTACAAATACATCATTGAACTGATTTTTTTTACAATCGCATCACTGTACTGATTTTTTTTTACAAAACTTGAAATTTTAGTCAAAGACCGTTAACCATTTAATAGAAAAAATGATGTGACATTATTAATTTAAAAAATGTATTATTGAATTGGAGTTCGATTTACAGTTGAATCACTGAAAAAGAAAATAATAATAATAATAATACCCTTTTCGTTATACAAAAAAAGAAAAAAAAAATATTAGTTTTGCTTTTTAAAAATTAATTTAAAGTATTTTAAAACTAAATTTTGATTTAATAACAACAACAACAACAACAATAATAATAATAATAATAAAATAAATAATAATAATAATAATAATAATAATAATACCCTCTCCCTTACACAAAAAGAGAGAAAAAAAAAAGAGATTAGTTTTGTTTTTTAAAAATTAATTTAAAGTACTTTAAAAAAAATAATTTAATAATAATAATAATACCTCGTTAATTACAACAACAACAAAAAAAGATTAATTTGGATATTTTAAAAATAAAATTTGATTTAATAAGAATAATAATAACCTCTCCGTTATACCAAAAAAAAAATATTTTTAAAAAATTAATTTGGGTTATTTTAAAAAAAAAAGATCCTTATTTTTTTATAAGAAAAAAGTTGTGTAATGGAGAGGGTATTATTTATTATTATTATTATTATTATTAAAACAAAATTTATTGTTAGAATACCTCAAATTAATTTTAAAAATCAAAACTATTTTTTTTTTATATAATAGAGGGGGTATTATTATTATTATTTTATTTTTTAGCTATTCAATTGTAAATTGACTTTTAGTTTAATAATGTATTTATAAATTAATACTGTTATTTTTTTATTAAATTGTTAATAATTTTTGATAAAAAATTTAAATTTTGTAAACTAAAATTAATACAATAATATATTTATAAATTGGGATGAGGAAGTGATTTAACCCCTTTAATAATAGGCATTCAGTTTTGGGTCTCTGTTGGCACTCGCTCTCTCCTACTCTTCCTATTTCCAACTCTCCCGCTTTTCGGCCTTCTCTCGCCCAGCTTGAAAGTTGAAACCCTAGCAGGTCTTCTCTCTCTCTCTCTCTCCGGGCGTTTTAATATAGATAAGGCTTATAGATTTTTATTGCTTTTGTTTTAATTGATAATTCGGCGGATCTGATTTTATTCTTGATTTGTACATTTGAAATCAGGGCTACTAGAGTATCAAAGAACGAAACAATTTGGCGCTGAAATGAACTGAAATTCGCGTGTATTTGTTTGTGTGCAGTTAGCGTTGACGAGGGAGTGAAGGAGCGAAAATGGTGGAGAAGGCGAAAGGAAGAAAAGAAGAAGTGGTGACCAGGGAGTACACCATCAACCTCCGCAAGCGCCTTGGGGCCGTTCAGAAATGACTTTTATTTTTGACTTACAGTTAAAATTTTAGTATATTTATAAGTAAAAGTGTTCGGTATCATTTTTAGTTATAAATCGAGAATTATAAGTAATAGTCGCGGAGACGTTCGGTTAATAATGAGTTATAAATTAAGTAAAATTTAAAAATTATTAAAATGTCTTTTAGTAAGAAAAATGTTAAAAAAATAAGGAGCCACAGCGTCATTTCATTATAGTTGACCAAAAATGACTTAAGTCATTTTTTTTAAGTTCTAAAACCTAATCTTTTTTTTTGACTTATAAATTTAAAAAAAAAATAGCAGACGAACACTAATAATGACTTACCAACTTATAAGTTGGGTTGACCAACTTATAAGTTGACGTCGAACATCCCCTTCATGGCTGGTAAAACCCTTTATGCTCAATTCAAATTGTATATAAATTCATTGTCGAATCAATATTTTAATTTATGGTCGGCAAAAGTACTTTTGCATGAATCAAGTTCATTTTATACCACATCTAAATACAAAAATTAGTTTTATGTTTATTCTGGATAGGGTATGAGCTGACTCTGTTATGTTGGTTCATACACATGTGAGTTGACCGTAGTATTCATGAACATTTATGTAAAAAAAAAAGGCACTGAAATATTTTTGGTAATGTTGATGTGATTACTAATTATTAAAATCTGTTTAACTGAATTTTAAAGCATGGGGTTTTTTCTATTGATAATGTGATCTTCCAATCTTAAATTTGAATAAGTCAGACAGTTATCTGGTGGGCTGTTTATGATTGTGGTACTTGTATGTTTTTCTCCTCTGATAACCATGAAGTTGTCACAATGTGATTGGACTATCAGGCTTACCTTCCCACTCCATCTTTCCCCCAATATTCAAGTTGAACTAATTTTTAGCTTTGTGCTGTTAGTTAGTCATAGTCTTTATTCATAAGCTGCTGTCTTAACTTTCTATTGGAAAACGCATTTTGGAAGTAACTAATGAGAAGGTTGTTTTTGGGTGTATGTGTGAACAGCAGAAAAATGACTCTTTGTTTACTACGCTGCCACTTGGTCCAATTTCATGGGCTGTTTGTATTCCAATGTTTGCCTCCAGATATGTTACAGATGTCCACATTTTGTCGGCTTGTCCTATTTTAGAACTTTTTTCAATAAATTCTGAGGGATCTTTCAGGTTTTTCTTCAATTCATCTTATTGATGAGGTATTATATATAATGTGGGTAGCTTGAAGTTTGTCTGGGATAATTCTCCGCACTATTCTTGGTGTTCCAAATATTTCATTTTTGATCTTATGAAATCCTTCGTGAAACCCGGTAAAAGCTGTTTAGCTTAGACTACATGTTTTTTATCCACACTGTGACAAAGGATAATATAGTTACTTCTTGTACCTGCACATTGTAGTTTGCGTGCTTACTATTGTCATTAAGAAATCTGGATTAATGTTCTATTTTGTCATTGTTTTATTTATCAGCACCTTCTAGAAGAAGGCTCCTAATGCCATAAAGGAAATTTGCACATAAGGCAATGGGAACAAAGGATATTAGAGTGGATGTTAAGCTAAACAAGCAAGTCTGGAGTAGGGGGATTCGAAGTGTTCCAAGGCGGGTCAGAGTTCGCATTGCTCGCAAATGCAATGACATAGATGCAAAGGAAGAACTATACTCCCTTGTTACAGTTGCAGAGATCCCAGAAGGAGGGCTCAAGGGACTAGGCACACAGATTATTGAAGAAGATGATGAATGATTCACCGAATCCTGTTATTTTAATATGCTCTATTGCTATAGATTTGGAAGTCCCAGAGTGTTAATTGAGGCTACTTTTGTTACTTTAATATCATTTAACCATGTGGCAATTCTGCAATTGTTGGAGGATAACAATTATTTTTAGATTCATAAAGGTACTGTAGTTTAGAATTTAAAGGTAGAAATTTATTTTTTGTTGATACTCGATCATTTGTTAGGCAGCTAGTGCAGAATCCTCTATTCCTGGGGAGGTTTTATAGTTTGATTGTTCCTCCTGCAACCATTGTTGTGGATTTTGCATGAAGGAAAATGTTGAAAAAGGTTTTGATTTTTTGTTTGATCAGTTTTTCTTTATCTGTTTGTTTTCAAACATTAGATCCGCTATGTTAAAATACCATTGTATGACATTGTTTGCAATAATACTCATCATGGAATGAAGGGCTAAACGAATGAAATACTGCTAATCTTATAGCATTGCCAGATTGCACTTGGTGCCTCTGCGAAACTGATATTTTTACAGTAAAAAATGATATTTTTACAATCAAACTGTAAACCGTAGTTACATGACGGTTTGACTGTTGAAATATCAAAAATAACTGTGAAAATATCAGTTTCAGGAACTAATCAATAGGCACATATTTGAGTATCTTGAGGCAACACCCTGCTAGTTGGTTGTTAATTTCTGGATGAGGTTCAATTCCCTATATGCCCCTTTCAAAGTTCCAAATAATGAAGTTCTATTTTACAAATAAGGAATTCCCTATACGCTCCTTTCAAAGTACAATCAGCCAAACTATGGCTGGGGAGATGGATTGGAATAAAACTTTTCACCTGGTCTTGCATGTATGAACGTAGGCCAAGTTTTCTGAGAAATCAGAACTTTAAATCACCTTGCAAGTTGCAAACTTAAAAGGCACAAATTGCAATGAACAATTCGATCGAAGGCATTGCTGGACGTTTTCTCTGTCCCAATGTGCTCCAAGAAACTGTTTTGGATCCTACTATGTTATTTTTATTTTTTTCTCTCTTCACAAAATTGAGTATTTATGATTGCCCACAGCTATATAATAAATTAATTACATTCTTACTTCTTAGATGAGGTAATGGCAGTGCTAACTAAGCATTGCCCGGGCAAACAAGGTATATATATATTCAACAACTATCAGATTGGAGATAGAGACCAAGATTGGTAGCAGAACATATTAGACATGAAAGTAAACAACTTGAGCATAAAGAACAAAAACTGGTTTGGAATCTGTTTGCCAAGGTTAAAGCCAGAAAATAGTCCATGGAGCAGTCTTTCTTCCCACAGTAGACAATAATTGTTAGCTCTCTCATAGTCAATGACTGTATGCCCCTTCCCCTTTCTCTGTGCCCCTTCTCATTATATAAAAAAAAAGTTTCAATTTACAGTTCCGTCAAAGTACCACAAGCAGGAAAACTACACTTGGGAGGTTTGTATGTGCTCTATCCCATCTCGTGCTGAAGTAGATTGGAAAGACGCTTTCAGCTGGCCTTGAACGCATACATGTAACCTCGAAGTTTTCGTACTTCTTCAGAGGATTCATTGAGGAGATGGTCCACATATAGGCAAAGCCCCGCACTGCTGCATTTTTGAAAGCATAATGACTTCTTTAGTAAATAATTGTAAAGACCGAATGATGCAGGGCTTTAGACTGGTTCTTATTGATGAAATTTGTTAGGGATTGGCTTTAGGATCAAAGGTTAGGTTTTAGGGCTTAAACGGTGTATAATAGAATGAGCAGTATATATCAGACGTAAAAAAAACAAAAGATGAAAAAGAGAAACCTTACGAGTCTCAACAAACCCTTCAATGAGTTCACTATTAAAGAAAGTAACACGTGCTGAAATTTATTACTATATAAACTCTATTCTAACTGTCTACTGTACTAGGTTATAGAAATAAAGAAATCCTTTCCTACGAAGAAAAGAACTTTCAAATCCTATTATATAAAGACTTCAGACAATAAAGACTGGACTTCCAAATCAAAAGGACAAAATAGACAAATAACCAATAAAAAAGTACATAACTGTAAATAAACTAATAGTAGGCCAGAGAGTGTTCAATTTAATTTCCTAAACTTCTTTAAATTTACTTTTCCTTTAAACTTTTGTGAAATGCATTGAAACAGTAGTAACTTGTTATAGAATGTACCTTAGTGGGCCAAAAGGTAGCCAGATAACATCCCATCTGAACTTCGGCAATCTACAAAACCACAAGATGCAGGTTATCTTTTAAGTATATTGTAGATATCAGCTATAGAGACTAATGCATTGAAAAAATATATCTAGTATAAATTGCTTACTTCAACATGTGATACAACCAAAAGATTGCCACCAGAACACCAGCACCGCAGGAGTACCAAAGCCATCGCCTATGATATTTAGAGTTATGAAGCAATCCTCCTATGGCCATTGAGCAAACTAAAACTGCTACCCAATCTGTAGAGTACTAAAAATTAGTCCAACCCAACAATAGTTACAATATACTCCCTCCATCCCAAAATGGGAGTCCACGTATTAAAAGTCAGGCATTTCAGAAAAATCTGTCAATTTTAAACGTAACCTCCCAAGGCCAACACAATTCGAATGTTGTTTGAATTGTTATTGTACTTGACAATTCAAAAACATTAAGGGGATATTTGGAACATTTTGTCACCTACTATATGTTTTTAAGAAAGTAAATTTTTTCTCGAGACATAAAAAGATAGAAATATGAACTCTCTCATTCAAGAGCTTTTATAGATGAAAGAATAAAATTTTAAAAGAGAAACATGCAACAACTTCTGCAGACATCTTTTGTACTAAAATATAATTATTATTGTTATATATTGAATAAGAAATCACAAAAGATAAAAATATTTATATTTTATTTCATTACTTGAAAAGTAACATGCACTAAGGATTTACCATTGTGAAATTATTACTATGATAAACTGAGGTAAATTTGACAACAAACAAAAGAATTCATAACTTGGAATATGTCAGGACCCAACAGATGCCTGACCTGCAGATTAGTTAGAAACAGAAGAAGAATGACAGACAGATTGGGGAAAAAGAAGAGCAGCAGAATTTCAGAAGAATGGAGGAAGAAGAAGCAGAAATTTCGCGAGGAGAAAGAAAGAGAGAGAGAAGATAAGTAAACTCAATTCAATTCATTTCATAGTACTCAATATTCTCAGTACATGTGCATAAATATCTCAAATGCTGAAAATACCACCATGCTATCCTACATCATCTCTTATCCTACACCTCTAATGGTAACTAACTGCCCCAAGTGCTTACATAAAATATCTTATTTTCCCTATTCTGGAATATACTAACTGTTATAGTTAATTATAATTCCACCCTTACACTTGTAATCCTGACACTCCTTCCCCCTTGAGAGCATTCATGTCCTCATGAATAGGTTCAGAGCTTGCTACTTCCTCAAACTTCCTAGATAGACTATCTGCAGCTATGTTTTTCTTTCCCTTTTTATATGTGTAGTCATATCCCAAAAGCTTGCTCATCCACCTTTGTTGTAGGCAGGTCACCACATTCTGTTCCAGAAAGTACTTCAAGGATTGATGGTCTGTTCTAATGATGAACTGCCTCTGTCCCAAATAAGAAGACCACCTTTTTATAGCTTTAGCCACTGTCATCAACTCCTTTTCATAAGTGGAATAATTCTAAGCCTTGGGACCCAAGGCGTTACTGAAATAAGCTAGGGGTCTGCCCTCTTGTATTAAGATAGCTCCTATTCCTGTTTTTGAAGCATCAGTCTCACTTTCAAAGACTTTGGTGAAATATGGTAAGACTAAGACTGGGGCAGAAGTGAGGGTTTGTTTAAGAGCTATGAAAGCTAGTTGGGCTTCCAGGTCCCATCCAAACTACCCTTTCTGCAACAAACTTTGCTATCCTCTAATAAACTTTCTGTAATACCCTGTAAGCCCTAGGAATCCCCTCAGTTGTTTAGTAGTTCTTGGTTCAGACCAATCCAAAACATCCTGAATTTTGGTTGGGTCCATTGCCACTCCCTTGCTAGATATTACATGCCCCAAATAGTCTACCTAAGACTGTGTAAATGTACACTTGCTTTTCTTGACAAATAGCTCATGATCCCTTAGAGTTTGTAAGACCAATTGAAGATGCTTGTAATGCTCCTCCAGATTCTTAGAATATACTAGAATATCATAAAAAAATACCATAACACCTTTCCTGAGAATAGGCTGGAACAGCTGGTTCATTAGGTTTTGGAAAGTAGCAGGGGCATTAGTTAGCCCAAATGGCATTACTGTAAACTCAAACAAACCTTGATGTGTTCTAAGGCAGTTTTTTCAATGTTTTATTCCTTCATTCTTACTTGATGATATACAGCCCTCAAGTCAAGTTTAGTAAAGCATTGAGCCCCCTGTAGTTCATCCATCAGTTCATTTATGAGGGGAATATGGTATTTGTTTTTTATGGTCAAGGAGTTGAGATGTCTATATTCCACACAAAATCTCCAACTACTATCCTTTTTCTTGACTAAGAGCAAAGGGGAAGAAAAAGGACTCTGACCAAGTCTGATAACACCAGATTATAGCATCTCTAATATCAACTTATCTATTTCATTCTTCTGATCACTGGAACACTTGTAAGGCCTGATAGAGAATGGTGAAGAATTAGCCTTGGGAGGGACACAGTGGTCCAAGGATCTTTTTGGAGGCATGCCTTTAGGTTCCTGACAAACATCTGAATATTCTTCAAGCAAAGATTGTATTCTGGAGTCTCCAGAGCCTGAATCTAGAGAATAACAACTGGAGTTGATGTGGGATGGTCCTTTTTCTGTAACATCATTGACTGGGAATGATTGCACCACTACTAGGAACCCATTTTCTTCCCTGTTAACGTGTTGCACCAAACCTTCTAGATTAATTGCTTTCAGTGCTGTTATTCTATCCTTGCAATTGCCCTCTTTATCCTCCATAGTTAAATTATAGAGTTAATTTCTCATAGTCAAAAGTAGTTGGCCCCAATTGTTTCAATCATTGAACCCCCAACACCATGTCACACCCTCCCAGGGGCAGAATTCTTACTGTATCCTTGAAGAAGAAATCTCCCGTTTTCCACTTAAAGTCTGTGCACTGTTGGCTGCTGGAAATTTTACTTCCATCTGCCACTGAAACCATCATATGGGGTGTGGGTTCTATAGCACACCTGAGCCTCTGTGCAGCCTTAGGATCCAAGAAATTACGGATACTTCCTCCATCAATAAGCATAGATAGGGGTTTATTTCCAATGTATCCCGTCATTTTCAATGTTTGAGGACTGGCTTAACCTTCGAAAGCATTGAGTGAAACCTCTATATCTTCTCTGGTTGGCACATTCTCAGCATCCTCACAAGTTATTTCCTCATCAAACTTAGGAGGTCCAGAATACTCCATATTCTCACGGAAGCCACCACACTCTAGAAAATCTTCACAAGTTATCATAAAATTCTGTGAGCCTTACACTGGTGTCTCAAGACATATCCTTTGGCTCTTCTTTCATTTCTTTGAACAACAGTGATGGGTTCAGGCTTTTTAAAGTTATTTTTAGGATATGTGAGCATAGGGATCTTAGTTGGAGTTGGAGCAGGGAGGTCTTTCTTTGAGTTGAACTGGTTGTTAGAGGAGCCGTGCTGTGGTTTAGAGGGATGGAATTGATTAATAGTTTTACGTGTTGGATGCTCATAGAATTTAGCTTGTTTAAAGGCTTGGGCAAGAGTGTCAAGGTCAAGAAGCTTCACCATTTTCTTGGTCTCTTCCTTCAATCCACCAATAAACTTTCCCTCAAAGAATTCCTCAGCTAAAAATGGTATCTTCTCAAGCAACCTCCCCTTATGCCTCTCAAAATCATCATAGTATGCATTCACAGAACTTGTGTGCTTCAGTAGCTTAAACTGCTCATATATGTTTCCCCCATCAACTTCAGTAAACCTTATGATAAAGTCTCTTGCAAACTCTCCCCAATTAAGGTATTCTTTGCCACTGACATAGGACTTATACCAATATTTTGGGGAACCATGAAGGTGCATTCCTGCTATAGCAATTCTCCTATGAGAGTGAATTTCATATATACCAAAGTACTTCTCACAATCTTAAATCCAGCTCTTAGCATCATCTCTCTCTGTAAATGAAGGAAAAACCAGCTTTAAGTGTTTCAATTCCCTCTCATCTTCGTCGTCATTTCCAGCATGGTCCCTTCTCTCCAAAAGAGTATCATCTTCCTCATGCCTTCTATTCCTTTCCTGTTCAACGTGTCTGGGATTTTTTAAGAAGCCTCTGTGCCCCATATATGCATTGGTCTCTTGCCCTTTCCATTATCCTGAAAAGGATTCTCAAACCTGTCTCCTTCATCTGAGCTTCTCTGCCTCAGTAGTTCATTCATTCCTTCCATGAATTGGTTCATCTTCACATTTACAATTTGCAACCTTTCGTTAGTGTATTCTCTGTAATTCAGAAAGTCTTGTTGCAACATTTGAGATGGTCCAGCCATGTTTGTATAAACAGAAGTGAAATTGAATCACAGAACAATGAGATTTAGAGTTTTAAAAATGGTATCAAGCAGTGACAACACTACCAGATGATGAGTAAGTAAGCTTGAATAGCTTTTTGATGGAAAGGGACTTCCTCAGTGAACAAACTGAGTATCCGAAGCAGAATAAGATTGAAATTCAACCTAGCTAGGGCTTAGTTGAATTTATCTCAGAGTAGTCAAACAAAAAATAAGCTAGGGCTCAAAGGAATTAAGCTAGATACCAATACAAACTACCATAATAGCAGCAGTAATAGTTCTAGCTGTACCTTAGCAGATTACTGTCTAATAATTGGACTGAAGAAATTTTTTGAGAATCGATTTTGATATTTTTGGTTTTTGAATGCTTAAACTGCTTCTAGATATGCTAATTAGACTAATTACTATCACTAAACTAGAATGGAACATATCAAACTCCACTAATTTCTAAATTCTGGAAAAAAATTCCAACAGCGATGAATACACAAATTTTGGATCGAAACATGTTTGGGTGAAGTTATATTTGATGTTTAGGCTATGGGTTAACTGCATATGATAGAGGCGAGTGTGATGGGAGTGATTTATGCATGAAACTTGTGATTAATCCTTGAATTCTGTTGTGTTGCAGAAGTCGCATAAATAGAGCACCAAAACTGGGGATTATGATGAGGTTGTGCTCAGCTACTTGTTGGATTGCTTCTGGGATGGATTGGGTAATACTAGGGTGATGGTTTGTAACAGACTTCAATGGTTTTGTGGCTGGTTATGAGCTTTTTGGATGGTTTGATTTTCAGAGGATGAACAGTAGCCAAATGGGAGGAAGATGAGCTTTCCCAGTAAGGAACAGCTTTGATACCAGAATTGTCAGGACCCAACTGATACCTGACCTGCAGATTAGTTAGAAACAGAAGAAGAATGACAGAAACAGATTGGGGAAGAAGAAGAGTAGCAGAATTTCAGAAGAAGAATGGAGGAAGAAGGAGAAGAAGCAGAAATTTTATGAGGAGAAAGAAATAGAGAGAGAGAGAGAGAAGATAAGTAAACTCAATTCAATTCATTTCATAATACTCAATATTCTCAATACATGTGCATATATATCTCAAATGCTGAAAATACTACCATGCTACACCATCTCTTATCCTACACCTCTACTGGTAACTAACTGCCCCATGTGCTTACATAAAATATCTTATTTTCCCTATTCTGGAATATACCAACTGTTATAATTAATTATAATTCCACCCTTACACTTGTAATCCTGACAGAATAGCTTTTCTTTGTCACAGAATTGCAAAGTATATGCAATGGCATTATCTATGTAATCTGTTTTGTAAGTATTATTTAATTTTCTACCAAGAAGGCACAACCAAAATCAATCAAGGGTGAGAGAACTATAGACTAACGAGTTAAAGTGAAGCCTCTATAAGCTCAAAACTACAAGTATTTTTCTGTCCCAAATGAACATAGTATAGTCTGGAAATATTGAGTGAACTATGAGACGAAGAAATAATTAAAGGCTAAAACTGCACAAAAATAGAGAGTCCCATTCTCCATCATAACAAGTGTACCAATATCATTTCAGATGCTCCTAATAGTAAAATTTTCAGTAAAAAATTAATTAGAGGTATGGATGTACTGAAAGTTGGTAATTTTAAGATATAACAGAAACATAAAGAGACGGGGAAAGAATGAACCTGCAGATATAATAATCCATGAGTCAACCTCGTTCGTGAAGTAAGCATGATACCGCTGTTCAACAAAGAGAAAAAAACAGAGTTCAGCCACCTTGTCATTCATGTCGAAATATGATCCACCACAAAGTTCATACGGTACAGATTTGATTGTTTCCATTCAATTTTAAATTATTTATTTAGCAAAAAGAATGTGATTGCCATCCAACTGAAATTGAAGAAATAGGGTGTTGAATTTTATATAGGAAGGGCAGCGATTTGCAGTGGTGGTGGTAATGTAGTACACTTATAACTATGGTTTAAAATATAAAAAGTAGAGTAAACTACAAATTACCACATGTGGTTTACTTAGATTCCCACATGACAACTTATGGTCACAAAAGGTACAAGAAACCAACCTTTGTGGCAGTAGGTGGGTGAGATGGGTGGATTTAGATTTGGTAGGATCCTGCTGAAGGAATTGTGATTAATATGACTCCAGGGCCTTGGAATTGCTGGATTCGTTGGTTGGCAGTTTTTCTATTTCATTGATAAGTTGGTTTAATTGATTTGCCTACAAACGGAGGTGTAGTAGTTGGGCTCATGGGGGGTAAGTTCTCCTCCATGGCAAGGACTGATAGATTCTTGATTTCTTTGGATTGAAAATAAAATTTTCTCAGTGTGACTTAAGCATGAATTGCAAGACAAATTTTTGATCATGTACCATGATCCTGGATAGTGGATAATTAAGAAATGAAAAGCCTATCTCGATTCGAGAATATGTGGCTGAAAGAAAAGGGTTTTGCGGATGGTGGGGGTTTGATGGCAGGGTACTCTCAGTTGAGGGGGCCTAGTTTTGTTTAGGCTGAAACAACGGACTTGGGATTCAAGAAAGTGGAATAGAGAGGTTCTGGAATGTTCAGGTGCAATTCTGGATGGTTCTCAATGAGATTCATTGTATTGATGCGAACGAGGGTACGCAATGCCTAATAAAGGAGAGGGGTATGAGACTACAGGAAGCTTGGAGGTGGGTAATTTTATTAGGACGCAGGATACTTGTTGGAGACAGAATTTGAGAGCTTTGTGACAGAGATTGATGGGAATGAATCCACCAACAAATGTGACTGTAATTTTACAAAGTACATGAGATAAAGGGTCAATTTGTCAACAACCATTGCATTTACCCATCAAACAGACGCACACGGCAGAAATATAAGAGAAGAGAAAGATAGGCAACAATCTATCGGCGTCAAGTGGCATTCTTCTCCTTTTCCTCTTTTCTCGTTTTCTTTTCCTCTTTCTCTCTCTTTTCTAGTTTCTTTCTTCAAGTAATACAAATTTGAGGTTTAGGTCAAAGCTTTTGTTTTTGTTTTTCTCTTATTAGGTAAGCCATCATATTTATTTAAAAAACAATGAAAAATTGTTAAACCTTGACCGCCTAGTTCCACCTAACTCCGCTTAATTTGCCGCCTAATTTCATGAGACTTTTTATTTGTCACCTAATTTCTTGAGACGTTTTCTTTTTTACACCTACCACCTAGGCGAGGAGTTTGGGGGCCACCACTGCCTAGGATCCAGTCTAGGCCGCTGTTTAGAACACTGTGGAGGCCATGACTCAATTATTTGGATTTTGGAATGATTCTTTTTAGTACCGGAGTCGGTTGGAGATGTACTTTTTAGAGAAGGAGGTGAAGGTGGTGGCCGTGGTCACTCTCGTTCAAGGATAAAGGACGTGGTCAGATGGTTTTTCAATGGCTTTCAATATCAGAATGTAGTTCAAGGGGTGGTCGGGATCTTTACTCAATGTGATCAAACCATTTTAATAGTTTACACAAGTTTAGAAAAAATACATCACTTACCACAAAGCAGGAGGCAATTGAGAATCTGCAAATCAAATCTTTAATTTTTCCCATTACGGTGTTGTGAAAGTTTATTTTATTTTTTTAAAAAGCCGTAGGATCAATAGTATGTAACATGTCATTAAACCTTGAATGGGTAGACTTAGAAGGACTGAGCTGCTATTCAAGAATTTTATAGTGTTCTAATCTACAGATAACCAGAAAACATTCAGTGAGTTTCCACTCTAGCCACTCGTTTGAAAATTTAACTAGCATAAGGTAATATATTATGTAGTGCAGAATATATAATTAAAATGTGAGAAATGATAAATACCAGTTCCCATGGAAATGAAGCCTGCTGATAGATTGAGAATATGAGAAATGCCATAAAACAAAGGATCAAGGTCGCGAACACACCCTAGAAGCACATTTAAAAATAAAATTCAAGTTAAGAATTACAAACCTTCATCATCTCTCAATTATATTAATGTGCGTATAATATTCCAATTCAAAGAAAATAGAAAGTGTTTTAACTGGAATAGATAAATAAAGCAGATACCTTCCATAAAAGGGACTGTTGAGCTTGGCTCTTTTCCAATGATCGAACCAATTCCTCCTGTTCTGCATATTCAAAAAGGAAAGAAGCACCAAATGAAAACCTTAAACTCATAATTATGTGAGTCTATATATGTGTGTGTAGAGAGAGAGAGGGAGAACCATGGGAGTCGATGGGATGGAAATCGTCGCGAGTGGGAAGGGAGAACTTGTCGTCATCTCCATCATCACCTTCTTCTCTAGACTTCTTCCATTTTCTGGTCAGCTTCTTCATTACGATCTCTCTCTCTCTCTCTCTGTCTCTCTCTCTCCCTTCGTTGAGCTTAAATCCCTTTTATATTATTAGTCTTGGTAGTCGGAAAAGTCTTGAAAATGACTGTGATTTACTCAAAATTTGCTGTAGCACATTAAATCATGGAAAGTGTTATATTTTCGCACGATGATCTCTCAAAAAGTGTTAACCATCACTATTGGTAGAGTTGTTCATTCGGTTGAAATTAGACCCAATGGATCCGTATCGAATCGAATTAGTATTGAAATAATTTAAATTATTAGATCGGAACCGGTTCGGTATACTAATAAATTAGTTCGGTTTCGATTTTATCAAAAATTATTATTATTATTATTTGGCAAAACTAATTTTTTGGCCAGTGAAGTTATCAATTTTTTTGCATTAAGTCACTGAACTTTTAATTTATGCGATTAGACCATTATACTAATTAATTTTTTTCAATTAAGGTGTTATGTTAAAATCAGCTAACAGATGTTAGCTGATTTTCAGATGTGGCATTATTGTTTAAATGTTAAATGACGTGGAAATACATATGAAGCTTGAGTTGGAGAAAAGGAAGCACCTGCTACTCACGTGACCTATACTTAACTTGTAATTAGAAACGAAGTGCTTTCATTTTTCGTTCCAGACTTGATAAGAACAAATTTGGAAATTGTGGAAAGAAAAGAAGCTATGGTTCTTACTAGAATCGGTCCGGGCTTTGTTAGAATTGAGAAATTGGGGAAACAATAAGAGCGAGCAAGAGTTATTACTCTAACAAAATCTGTTAATCGGAGATATATGTGACTCCAAACACCGTAAGTGTTGTTTTATGTTTTAATTTAGTTTGTCTATGATTGTAATGACCGAGAAAATTACGAACCCAATTTTTTTTATTTATTAATTATATCCATAAGAAAATATGAGGTGTGATGTATGAAGTTTGTGTGTATGTGTTAAGTTGTATGATGAGAGGTATTAAATTAGTTAATTAAATTAATTAACTAAAGAAGGAAAAAGATTTCGAGAGAAGCTTATGTGATGAAATCACAAAGCTTGAATGTTGGCCTTGTATGGCAATTAAGAAGATTTATAGTAAACAAGTTAATTACTTGTATGAATAATGAGAAAGAAGAAGCAAGTGAATTATTTAAGATAATCCAATATGGGAATAATTGTTTGTGTATGGTTAACTATATTATAAACCCAATTTAATGATAAGGGTTAGTGAATGAATTAAATTAGTCAAGTCAAAGTACTTTTATTAATATGTGTTAGGGTTTCATGAAAACAAACCCAAGAATTTGTAAGTAATAGTGTTATGTAAGCTAATTTAATTAAGGAGTCCAATGGACTTATAAATAGCAAATCTAATTGAATTATATAATAAGTCCAAATGATATATTAAACTAGGTCCAATAAACTAACCTAGTAGCCTATATAATTTAATTAAACATTGATCCATGTAATTAATTAAACTAGCCCAATGCTTGTTTTAATTAAATGTAACATAGATTATTTAAATGTTAGCCCAATGTGATAAATAAATTGAGCCCAAATAAATTAAATGAATGAGCCCAACTTATTTAATACCTAAGTCCAAAGTGGAGCCCAATAGGAAGTCAAAATGTTGGTCAAACATTATATATAGGTATATATATCAATTGGTGTATATATGTATAATAAATGTAATAAAAATAAAGCAAAAATGGGGGATTTATCCCATTTTGCTGAGATTTAGGGGGCCCCACTTGGGGTTGCTTGATTTTCCAAGTTGCTTGTAATTTACTCCTTGTCATAGTAGGTGAACAACTAAGGTCAATCACAATGTCAATCAACCTAGTCATTCATGCAATAGTAAGCACCAATTAGCCTTAATTTGACCAATATTGGTTGATTAGGAGAATTGATGATGGTTTAGTAGATGACTATAAATAAGATACTCCACACAAGTATTATGTTGGTTGGTTCATTTGCTAGAGATTTCAAGAGTGAAAAGAGAGAGCATTTGAGAGCTAAAGAGAGAAATACTTGTAAGTTGAGAGGAAAAAGCTAGAGAGCTTGTGAGCTAGTGTGATAATGGTTCACTCAAGAAGGAAGAAGAGGCCTAGCAAGAAAAAGATCTCCATAGAAGGAACTATGAAGGTTGAAAAGTGTTCTAACCCTTCCTTAGTTAATTTATATGGTCTATATATGTTTTAATCGGTCAAAAAGTATTTTTAACCGATCAAAAGTTATTTTGATGATCTAGAAGTCTAAAACTATGATATATAGGTATATTCATGGTTTGATATAGTTAAATCATGTTTTGGTATGAGCAGTATGCATAAAAATGCAAGAAATGTCTATATTAAGTTTTACCGGTAAACCCTAGTTGGGGTTGTGATTTATAGCATTTCATTTTGAAAGCTAGAGGTTGTGTGTAAGACCCCGAATTTTATGAAATACAAAATTTAATTTTTCTTCATATATATATATTTTTTTTTTTTTTTTTTGAAACAGTAAGTGGTTAAATTAACAAAATTGAAAGTTAAGGATGTTATGTGCAAATTTTATTTTGTCGGACAATATTCGCTTTGTCGGGGAATATTCGTTTGGTCGGGGAATATTCGTGCCGTACGACGGCGCCGAAATAATAAATTATTGGTGGACCCCACAACGGAATATTTGTCGGATATAGAAAACGACAGAAGTAACCTTTTTAAATAAAAATAGTCAACGGAACTGTTAAAATACCGGTGATAAAAGAATAGTAGCATACGGTAGTTTATGGTATTTTCTGTAGCACACGGTACTCTACAGTAACACACGGTATTGCATAGTGTCTCATATTATTGGTCTGATAATTGACACCGTAACTGTTACGCATCATTTCATCGATAATTGTCACTGCATAATATTTTATATTATCAATTCAATAATTGTTGTTACACAGTATTTTGCATTATTGATTTAATAATTGTCATTACACTGTATTTTATATCATTGAGTCAATAATTGTTGTTGCACTGTTTTTAAAATTATTGAACCTAATAATTGTCACAGTAAAATATGCACAGTAATTCACATTATTGAATCAATAATTGTCATTACACAGTAACGTATGCTTTATTTTACATTATTGTTATCTCTATTATGATGTTATTTAAACAGTTGTATTTCATTAATTTATTGACTTGATATCTAAGAGCTAACTATACTGTATTTATAACAATTAGTCATAATAATTGAATTGATAAAGTTATTTGTTTATAATATAAAGTTAGGTGATTATTAGGTGATATGAAATGAATGGTGTAGATTAAAGTGTGAATTATTGTTGAATAATTGAATTGATTTGTTTATAATATAAAGTTAGGTGATTATTAGGTAATATGAAATGAATGGTGTAGATTAAAGTGTGAATTATTGTTGAATAATTAAATTGATTTGTTTATAATATAAAGTTAGGTGATTATTAGGTGATATGAAATGAATGGTGTAGATTAAAGATAATATAATATTTGAAATGGATGGTGTAGATTAAAAGATGATCTTTAAATGAATGGTTTAGATTAAATGAATGATAAGATTTTTGGCTATAAATAGAAGCCTTAACTTAAGGATTTTTCATAAACTTCCTTACTTGTTCTTTCTTTCTCTCTCTAAATACTTCTTGTGAAAGTTCTCTCTAAGTGTGCTTAAGTCATCTTGAGTATTTGTGAAGATCTATAAGTATACGTGTACTGTTCAAGTTAATCAAACCTGCTACGGTAAGGGATACCATCTTTTTCATCTTCCATTATTCAAACATACTATGGTAAGGGATTATCATTATTTGATTCTCGATAATAATATTGTTTCTTCCTTACTCATAAGACGTGCCTTTTATTTCCATGTATTAAATTGTGGGAATAACCTTACGGAGCGGATTGCCGCCTGTTGGTGAATAACCTTTCGTATTCATTCATTATTAATCTCTGAGAATAACCTTACGGAGCGGATTGTCGCCTGTTTGGTGAATAACTCTTTGTACTCAAATTCTATTAAATTGTGGGAATAACCTTACGGAGCGGATTGCCGCCTGTTTGGTGAATAACTCTTTGTACTCAAATTCTATTAAATTGTGGGAATAACCTTACGGAGCGGATTGCCGCCTGTTGGTGAATAACCCTTTGTATTAATTTCCTTCACCTTTTGTTAATCAAACCTGCTACGGTAAGGGATATTATTTTCTTTCATACTCCTAAATCGAAATTTATTATGGAACTATTGCTTCTATAATTCCTGAAAATATTATATGTTCCATAATAGTTGAACTTCATTATTTCAACTGAACCTTCCTATTTACGTGAACCTTTCTATTGAATTGTAACCGTTATTCTGAACTGTGGATCTTGAATACCATTTTTAAATTTCACTCCACATCATGTTGACAATTTGGACATTATTTGAATCTGTACAAAGTAAACTTCCGATACTTATTGTTATCCTATTTCTTCTGTTCATCATTTATATCATTCTAATCATCCAAAAATCAAGCTGTTGTGAATATCTGTGGCCGGGGGCACAGATGTGATATATTTGTTGAACAGATGATAGGTTAAAGGCGATATAATAGGTTAAAGGCGATACATCTGTTCGGTGTCTTTTATGGCACGTGGTGAATGTTCTCTTTGACCCGTAGTGCAAAGATGAACTGTTGTTTGGTATGATTATGACCAAAGGCTGAATCTGGTATAATCATGACCGTTGGTGTTATATTGAATGTCTTTGGCCCGTAGTGCAAAGATGAACTGTTGATCTGCATGATTATGATCAGGAACTGTGAATTTGTATTATCTTGACTAATGATATTTCAGATGATAAAAGTTGATGATGTTTTTCCTAAAAAGAGAACCGAGTGGACATTATAGTCTGCATTATTCTTCTAATAGATTACTCATTCCGCTGCTATTATTGATCTGAACGTTGTTTAAGAATTTAACTGCAGTTTTTGATATAAACCTTGTAGTCTATTGTATTCTATCAAGAACTCAACTGTTGAAGACTAATGATAATTTATTCGTCATTATCTTAGTCATGATATTTCTTACTGGGCTATTTGAGCTCACCTTTTCTTTTGTTCCATTGTTTTTCAACAGGAGATGAAAACATAACAGGGTCTAGCCGGGTAATGGAGTGAGGGTCCGAGGAATAGTTATCATAGTCTTCACGTTTTGTAAAATAGTGTGGCAATAATAGTGAAGACTTAGTTGTGTATTATTATACACTGTATTGTTGTACGTTGTGCTTTGTTATAATAATTTTGTTGTAGTATTTTGACGACTCAAGTTTGGGCTGTGTGGGCCCAGATTTGGGGGCGTCACAGTTGGCATCAGAGCTTAGGGATATGGTCTTTAATGGAGATCTGGGGTTAGAACTAGGAGGGGAGAGACGAATAGAATCAATCACTAGTGTGTCCTACCTAAATTAGATTTATTTTTTATCTAATGAATCGATTTGAATGTAGGAACATGAAGAGATGAGTCAGTTTATTTGAACTAACATTTATTTTGTGACCACAGTTAATTATGGCATCTGGAAATCAGGAGGTTAACTATGAAATTACCGAAACAAATGTAGCTGCAAAACAAGAGGCGACGAATAATCTTCTTACAAACTCAGAGTTGAATCATTTGCCTAAGGCAAAAATTATGCGTGTTCTATCCAGTAAGGATGAAGGTGAAAGCTCTGCTACAGTCGTTCCAGATCCATTCTTAGAAGCAATTAAAGGAAGTAACGAACTTGCGGAAATTATTGCCTTTAATTTACTCACTAATTGGGAGAGTGATATCACATGGTTATGCTCTATAACAAAGGATCAGAATATATGGACTTTTCATATTAGTCTTTGGGATTTATGGTGTTCCAGCTATGATTTTCAAGATTATTTAAAAATGATGTTTCTATACTTTTGGGCGTTACAATTTAGAGGAATTCAGGTTAAGTTAGTCACTATCGTGGAAACTGCAGTCTATCGAAAATACTATTTTAATGGAAATCATTGGTACCTTACTACTGATGAAGTTGATGAACCCGAGAAACAGTTTGCTAGAAAATTATTCAGTGGTATTCCCATGGTTGAAATACGTGAAGATCCGAATGAAGTATTCGGGATTCGATTTGACGATAACAGTCAAGAAACCGAATGAGGTGATAACCGGTAAGCTATTCATAAATTCTCGTGAAGTCTATGCCATATTAGATACTGGCTCTATCCACTCTTTTATCTCACCTATATGTACTCAACGTTTAAATTTGACTATTGAAAACTTAAATCTTGTCTTATCAGTTGAAACCTCATTGGGAGAAATACCTATTACATTTACTATCTATAAATCTTGCCTAGTTCAAATCAACAACCTCACATTACCTGTTGACCTTATTTCTTTGGAGATGCGTGAATTTGATGTGATTTTAGGAATTGATTAGTTGACTACCCATCATGCTAAAATTGATTGTTTTCATAAGATTATTAGTTTTCATATTCCTAATCAACTTGTCATGCAAATTCAAGCAACTAAACCATTGAAATCTATAACTGTTATTTCTAGCCATAAAGCCATTCGTTTATTGAAAAACGGATGTCAAGCCTTTTTAGCTCATGTCACTGATTTGAACAAAAAAAACACGTCAAACTTGAATGATATTCCCATTGTTAATGAGTTTCCTGACGTTTTTTCTGAGGAACTTTCTGGCTTACCCCAAATCGTGAAATTGAATTCTGTATCGATCTTGAACCCGGCACTAAGCCCATTTTTAAAGTCCCATACCAAATGGCTCCCATAGAACACCAAGAGTTGAAAGTTTAATTACTAGATATCGGTATCATTCATTCTAGTACAAAACTTATATCGAGCGAGGAATGCGAGAAGAGTTTTCAAGAACTCAAGAGGAGACTTGTTTCAGCTCCTGTTCTGATCATACCATCAGGATCAGGAGAATTTGTTATCTACAGCGATGCTTCTGGCAAAGGTCTAGGCTGTGTCCTTATGCAACATGGAAAGGTTATAGCCTATGCCTCTCGACAACTCAAAGATTATGAGAAAAATTATCCTACTCATGATCTAGAGTTGGCAGCAGTCGTTTTCGCGTTAAAGATCTGGAGACACTACTTGTACGGAGAAAAAATGGATATCTATACGGATCATAAAAGTCTCAAGTATTTCTTCACCCAGAAGGAACTCAACATGCGACAACGACGTTGGCTTGAGCTGTTGAAGGATTATGACCACACAATCCAGTATCACCCGGGAAAGGCGAACGTTGTAGCTGACGCTTTGAGCAGAAAATCTTATGCGAGTACAAGTGCACTGCTGACAACACAAAAGTGTATTTTGTACGACTTGCAAAAGATGGAGATAGAGCTAAAGACACCAGGGACCCACTCGAAGATTGCTCACGTGCGAGTAGAACCAACTTTAATCGATAAAATTAAAGTTGCTCAAGCTACCAATCCGGAACTGATAAACATGATAAAGAAAGTACAAGAAGGTGCCATTCCCGAAGCAAGAATCGACGAGAAAGGAATACTTCGAGTCAACTCTCGACTCTGTGTTCCAAACGATCCTGAATTAAAGCATAAAATCATGATGGAGGCACACAACACGCCGTTTGCAATCCACCGAGGAGGCACCAAGATGTATCGAGATCTTCGATATACATTTTGGTGGAACAATATGAAAAGAGAGATTGCGGAGTTTATCTCAAGATGCCTAACTTGTCAACGTGTCAAGGCAGAGCATCAAGTTCCTAAAGGTCCATTACAATCACTTGAAGTTCCCGAATGGAAGTGGGAACACATCAATATGGACTTCGTGTCGGGTCTTCCAAAAGTTTCTCAAGGCTTAGATGCAATTTGGGTGATCGTAGATAGATTGACAAAAACTGCTCATTTCTTGCCTATACGAGAAAACTTTTCACTTGAACGTCTTGCCGGTATGTACATAAATGAGATCGTGAGATTGCATGGCATGCTAGTTTCCATAGTTTCTGATCGAGATCCTAGATTCACTTCACGCTTTTGGATCAGTCTACAAAAAGCTATGGGCACTGAACTACGTTTTAGTTCTGCATACCATCCTCAAACGGACGGACAATCGGAAAGGACGATCCAGACCCTATAAGATCTTTTGAGACTTTGTGTATTGGACTTCAAAGGAAGTTGGGATAAGTACTTGCCGTTGGTGGAATTTTCTTACAACAACAGTTACCAAGCAAGCATAGGCATGGCTCCATTCGAGGCATTGTATGGAAGGAAGTGTCGCTCTCCAATATGTTGGAATGAGGTAGGAGAAGCAAAATTGTTGGGACCCGAGTTGATACGCTTGACGACCGAAAAGATCCAAATGATCCGACAACGAATACAGACCGCACAAGAACGACAAAAGAGTTATGCTGATCTTCATCGGAGAGACGAAAGTTTCAACGTCGGAGATCATGTATTCTTACGTGTTTCTCCATGGAAAGGGGTTACGAGATTCGGAAAGAGAGGAAAGCTCAACCCTCGATTTATTGGCCCATTTGAAATCCTCGATCGAATAGGAACCGTAGCCTACAGACTAGCCCTACCACCAAGTATGTCTCGCATCCATAACGTTTTTCACATATCTATGTTACGTAAATATGTGAAGGACCCAAACCACGTCATTGAGTTAGAACCAGACGTTATAGCAGAGGATTTAACATACGAGGAGGTACCTGTTAAGATCCTGGATAAGAAAGAGCAGATCCTACGCTCAAAGGTTATACCTCAAGTTAAGGTTTTATGGAGGAACCAAGATACTGAGGAAATGACCTGGGAGCTAGAATCTGAGATGAAATCTAAGTATCCTTACCTCTTCGATATGTCAGGTACGTCAATTTCGGGGACGAAATTTCATAAGGAGGGGAGGTTGTAAGACCCCGAATTTTATGAAATACAAAATTTAATTTTTCTTCATATATATATTTTTTGAAACAGTAAGTGGTTAAATCGATAAAGTTAAAAGTTAAGGATGTTATGTGCAAATTTTATTTTGTCGGACAATATTCGCTTTGTCGGGGAATATTCGTTTGGTCGGGGAATATTCGTGCCGTACGACGGCGCCGAAATAATAAATTATTGGTGGACCCCACAACGGAATATTTGTCGGATATAGAAAACGACAGAAGTAACCTTTTTAAATAAAAATAGTCAACGGAACTGTTAAAATACCGGTGATAAAAGAATAGTAGCATACGGTAGTTTATGGTATTTTCTGTAGCACACGGTACTCTACAGTAACACACGGTATTGCATAGTGTCTCATATTATTGGTCTGATAATTGACACCGTAACTGTTACGCATCATTTCATCGATAATTGTCACTGCATAATATTTTATATTATCAATTCAATAATTGTTGTTACACAGTATTTTGCATTATTGATTTAATAATTGTCATTACACTGTATTTTATATCATTGAGTCAATAATTGTTGTTGCACTGTTTTTAAAATTATTGAACCTAATAATTGTCACAGTAAAATATGCACAGTAATTCACATTATTGAATCAATAATTGTCATTACACAGTAACGTATGCTTTATTTTACATTATTGTTATCTCTATTATGATGTTATTTAAACAGTTGTATTTCATTAATTTATTGACTTGATATCTAAGAGCTAACTATACTGTATTTATAACAATTAGTCATAATAATTGAATTGATAAAGTTATTTGTTTATAATATAAAGTTAGGTGATTATTAGGTGATATGAAATGAATGGTGTAGATTAAAGTGTGAATTATTGTTGAATAATTGAATTGATTTGTTTATAATATAAAGTTAGGTGATTATTAGGTAATATGAAATGAATGGTGTAGATTAAAGTGTGAATTATTGTTGAATAATTAAATTGATTTGTTTATAATATAAAGTTAGGTGATTATTAGGTGATATGAAATGAATGGTGTAGATTAAAGATAATATAATATTTGAAATGGATGGTGTAGATTAAAAGATGATCTTTAAATGAATGGTTTAGATTAAATGAATGATAAGATTTTTGGCTATAAATAGAAGCCTTAACTTAAGGATTTTTCATAAACTTCCTTACTTGTTCTTTCTTTCTCTCTCTAAATACTTCTTGTGAAAGTTCTCTCTAAGTGTGCTTAAGTCATCTTGAGTATTTGTGAAGATCTATAAGTATACGTGTACTGTTCAAGTTAATCAAACCTGCTACGGTAAGGGATACCATCTTTTTCATCTTCCATTATTCAAACATACTATGGTAAGGGATTATCATTATTTGATTCTCGATAATAATATTGTTTCTTCCTTACTCATAAGACGTGCCTTTTATTTCCATGTATTAAATTGTGGGAATAACCTTACGGAGCGGATTGCCGCCTGTTGGTGAATAACCTTTCGTATTCATTCATTATTAATCTCTGAGAATAACCTTACGGAGCGGATTGTCGCCTGTTTGGTGAATAACTCTTTGTACTCAAATTCTATTAAATTGTGGGAATAACCTTACGGAGCGGATTGCCGCCTGTTTGGTGAATAACTCTTTGTACTCAAATTCTATTAAATTGTGGGAATAACCTTACGGAGCGGATTGCCGCCTGTTGGTGAATAACCCTTTGTATTAATTTCCTTCACCTTTTGTTAATCAAACCTGCTACGGTAAGGGATATTATTTTCTTTCATACTCCTAAATCGAAATTTATTATGGAACTATTGCTTCTATAATTCCTGAAAATATTATATGTTCCATAATAGTTGAACTTCATTATTTCAACTGAACCTTCCTATTTACGTGAACCTTTCTATTGAATTGTAACCGTTATTCTGAACTGTGGATCTTGAATACCATTTTTAAATTTCACTCCACATCATGTTGACAATTTGGACATTATTTGAATCTGTACAAAGTAAACTTCCGATACTTATTGTTATCCTATTTCTTCTGTTCATCATTTATATCATTCTAATCATCCAAAAATCAAGCTGTTGTGAATATCTGTGGCCGGGGGCACAGATGTGATATATTTGTTGAACAGATGATAGGTTAAAGACGATATAATAGGTTAAAGGCGATACATCTGTTCGGTGTCTTTTATGGCACGTGGTGAATGTTCTCTTTGGCCCGTAGTGCAAAGATGAACTGTTGTTTGGTATGATTATGACCAAAGGCTGAATCTGGTATAATCATGACCGTTGGTGTTATATTGAATGTCTTTGGCCCGTAGTGCAAAGATGAACTGTTGATCTGCATGATTATGATCAGGAACTGTGAATTTGTATTATCTTGACTAATGATATTTCAGATGATAAAAGTTGATGATGTTTTTCCTAAAAAGAGAACCGAGTGGACATTATAGTCTGCATTATTCTTCTAATAGATTACTCATTCCGCTGCTATTATTGATCTGAACGTTGTTTAAGAATTTAACTGCAGTTTTTGATATAAACCTTGTAGTCTATTGTATTCTATCAAGAACTCAACTGTTGAAGACTAATGATAATTTATTCGTCATTATCTTAGTCATGATATTTCTTACTGGGCTATTTGAGCTCACCTTTTCTTTTGTTCCATTGTTTTTCAACAGGAGATGAAAACATAACATGGTCTAGCCGGGGAATGGAGTGAGGGTCCGAGGAATAGTTATCATAGTCTTCACGTTTTGTAAAATAGTGTGGCAATAATAGTGAAGACTTAGTTGTGTATTATTATACACTGTATTGTTGTACGTTGTGCTTTGTTATAATAATTTTGTTGTAGTATTTTGACGACTCAAGTTTGGGCTGTGTGGGCCCAGATTTGGGGGCGTCACATTGTGTTTGAAATTTTCTTCTTTGATATGGTAAATATATAAGTTAAGAACAAAACCTAGTTGGTATAATGTTCATACGAGTTGTTATGGTTAAGATATGATTTTTGAACCAAGGAGACTCATTTTAAGAACCCAATGTACAAATAGTCCACTTTGTGGCTATTTTTCATAACCAAAACCTTTCCAAAAATTTGATCCAATGATGGAATATTGTAGTTTAGGAAGATACGAATCCATCGATACCAATTTGAGGTCATTTGGATTTGTAGATTTCATTTTATTCAAGTTTTAATCAAAGGAGCAAAAGTTGAAAAATCAGAAAATGGCAATTCTGCAGTTTCTGCAAGAGGAGGGCCGGGGCCCTTGTTTCCTTTGTAAAAGGAGGGTCGGGGCCCTTGGTCACTGTTCACGGCCAGTGAGTTTTCCGTTCCGGGTCGGGTCGGGCCATCCGGGTCGGGCCGGGCCGGGTCTTTTAAGTCCAAAATAGATAAAATTGCTTAAAAATTAATATAATTAATTTGGGACCCAACTTTAATAATTATTTATTATTTATAATAAATAATAAATAAAGTAAATAAAAGCTATTATTATAATTAATTATTATTTAAAGGATATTAAATGGTAATTAAAGAAAGATGAAGTTAATAAGGTAATTATTTATTATTTTAATAAATAAGGATAATTAGTTAATTATTATTTAAAGGATGTTAAATAATAATTAAAGGGAGATGAAATGAATAAAATGATCATTTGTTATTTAATAAATATTAAATAATAAATGGGTTTAATTAATTAAGAGATTATTATTTAAATAATCATTAAAGGATTTGAGGATTGTTAAAATATTATTAAATGGTTAATAATATTAATAAGAGATTAAAATATTATTAAATGGTTAATAATATTAATGAATGATTAAAATATTATTAAATGGTTAATAATATTAGTAAGTTAATAAAATATTATTAAATGATTAATAATATTAATAAAGGATTAAAATGTTATTAAATAGTTAATAATATTAATGAATGATTAAAATATTATTAAATGGTTAATAATATTAGTAAGTTAATAAAATATTATTAAATGATTAATAATATTAATAAAGGATTAAAATATTATTAAATAGTTAATAATATTAATGAATGATTAAAATATTATTAAATGGTTAATAATATTAGTAAGTTAATAAAATATTATTAAATGATTAATAATATTAATGAAGGATTAAAATATTATTAAATGATTAATTGTGACGACCCCAAATCCGGGTTCTTTAACCTCGGGTTTGGTTCTCACTGTACAATACTTAACAATTATGAAATACATAAATTGTATTCAAACTTCGCGGAATAATACAAAAGGTTCCTTAATCAAAAGGCTACACTTCCCAAGGTCTATTACCTTAATCTTACCATTACATATCTTAAGGGAAATACAAAAGATTTACAACAGTAATTACATAACAGTAAATTAAACTATCATGCAATTACTTAAAACTAAGCATTCGCTTTCCCCTTGCCTTTGTCCGATTTAGAGCTTTCGGGAATGGCTGAAATATAGTCATGATATAGCAAGAATGAGCAACTAAATGGCTCAGCAAGTTTATAAACAACAATCATACGATATATCATGATGATGGGAAATAATCTTCAAGGTTTCAACAATAGCAATTGTGAAAGATAACAAGAATCAATGTTCAATAAAAGAGGAATTGACTCTTTACTGCTGAGTGGTCTTTAATGACCATGAACTGCTACTAAGGTAGAACAGACATACAATGTCTGACTCCTTGTTAAAATAACGGGACACTTGAGGGGATCAGTCCTCTCATGTCCTATGTATATGCATCACATTTAGTTTTCTTGCGCGCGGTCGGATCTCCGACAAATAAAAATCCCCTTTAACTAGGGTTGTTCTATCTCAGTCTTACTGTAAGAATCCGCACCAGCCAATGGTTTGGATAAGCTTTTATAATATTCAACTAAATGAATTTAACATGCATTCGTCTAGCCGAAACAATTAGCTTAGACGTTCTTAAACAATTTGCAAAAACACTATGTGCGAATACAATTATCAATAACGATGTGAAGTAATTTTCGATAATTAATTCACTCAAAGGTCTGTCAAATATCTACGAGTGTAGATACTTGCTCAACAATAATTGAATTGCTCAAAGTAATTAAAGTTGAATAATAATTGCAACAATAAGTACAAGTTAAGGGTAGAAGACTTGCAATAGGAATTACAAGTTAAAGTTAGAAAACTTGTCTCGTGCGTCGTTTACTGCTAATCAAATTAATCTAACAATTCTTGAACGGACCTAACAATTAAATCAATTTGATCTTAAATTAGTATCATATACTTGTAAGTATAATGACCTTTATAAACCTTACGGATCACATAATTGATTAATTATGGGTAAATAAACACTTAAGAAATATTATCATTATTTGATAATATTTCAAACACAAGGAACTTATATTAATTATTTAATATAGTTCAAATAAATATCTAATATTATTAATCATTTAACAATATTTTATTAAGTATATAATATTATTAATTATTTAATAATATTTTATTAAGTATCTAATATTATTAATAAATTAATAATATCTTAATAAGTATTTAATATTATTAATCATTTAATAATATATTATTAAGTATCTAATATTATTAATCATTTAATAATATTTTATTAATTAGCTAATATTATTAATCATTTAATAATATTTTATTTACTTTATAATATTATTATACACTTAATAATATTTTCATGATTTTCTAATATTATTATATTAATAATAATATTTTATTGATTTATTTATATTATTAAACCTTTAACAATATTTATTCTCTTTTAATTATTAAATCATTTATTTATAATTAAAAATACATTTATTGGCTAAAAATAATAAAAAAAATAATTTTTCATCATATAGGGCGTCTAGACGCCGTCCCAAGGCATTTTTGGGGCGTCTAGACGCCCATGGACAGAACTAGGGCGTCAAGCAAGGCGTCTAGACGCCGGGCCCTTTTTGGGCTGCCGGAACCTTTCTCAGAAATTTGACCATAACTTCTTCATACGGAAACATTTTGGGGTAATTTTTGAGTCTAAATTCATTAGAATTTCCCCCTCTACAACTTCTCTTTATATCACCAATCCAAATTACAAACGGAACATGACTCAAAATGGCTCACAATGACAGAGTGAAAACTAACTTTACAAATCCTTGGTTTTATTGGTTCAAACATTGATTAAATGAAATCTACACATCTAAATAACACCAAATTAGTGTTGATGTGTTCCTAACTTCTTGTTTTTCAATATTCCATGGTTCGATCGTCTTTTGGAAAACGTTTTACACAAAAATTACGGATCGAACCACTTAGGGTTTAAAAACGACATCATTTTCGATAAAAGCTATAACTTCTTCGTCATTCAATATTTTTGAAAGGTTCAAAAAGGGTTTTTTTTTTTTCTTGAAAACTCATAGATCTAGCTTTCTAGCCATAAAAATCCAATTTTTGATTTGTACATTTCAAAATACAACGTTTAAACATAACATGTATAGTTAGGGTTTTACCGGTAAATAGTGTTATGATCTTTTCTACAACTTTTATGCATTTATCACATACCAAATCATGTTATAAACACGTAGATCTATGAATATACATATATTACATAGTTAAATACTTCTAGATCCTCAAAACAAGTTTTGATCGGTTAAAAATACATTTTAACCGATTAAAACACATATATGCTATAAAAATGAAATAAGAAATGGTTGGAGAACTTTTAAACCTTAATGTTTTGTGTGCTCTTCTTCTCCTCCTACCAAAGTATGATATGAGACTATTGGACATCCACCAAGCACTTTCTTTAGCTATATTCTTCACACTCACAAGTGTTCTCTCTATATTACTCTCAAATGCTCTCACTTTGCTCTCTAGGAAATGCTAGAAAATGACTAACCAACATAACACTTGTGTGGAGTATGTTATATATAGCCCTCTACTAATCCTTCATCAATTCTCCTAATTCACCAACATAGTCAATTTAGTGCTAACAATGGGATTACTATTAGATGGAATGACAATGTGAGTGACATGTGATAGACAAGGGTTGGTGAACCACTAAAAATCAAGTGTGCAAGCAAAGAAACATGAAGAAACAAGTCACCCATAGTGGGTACTCCTTCATTGCCGGCAATCCCTCAATTTCTTTCCAAATGTGCTTTATTTATCTATATATTATATATGCATAGATACTCTTAGATATATATACACTTATATATAATGCTTGACCAAAATTTTGACTTCCCTTGGGCTCCATATTGGATCTAGTATTTAAATTCTATTGGCCCCATTCAATTTAATTGTTTGGGCTCAATTTATATCACACATTGGGCTAACATTTAATATACTATGTTACCTTTAATTAAAATAAGCATTGGCTTGTTTAATTAATTACATGGACTAGTAATTAAATTAATTACATGGGCTACTAGGTTAATATCTTTAACCTAGTTTACAACTCATTTGGATTAAAAATATAATCCAATTAAATTTGCTTTAATTAATTATACACCTTGCTTTAATTCTTTAAATAAATATACAAGCACATAAGTACATTTATTTAATTATCTAATGCACAATTAATTAATACAAAAAGTTTAAATTCATTGCTAAATATTTATTAAGTATATTTACAATGACTAATGAAATTCGTGGTCATTACATTAATAATATTAATAAAGGAGTAGAATATTATTAAATGATTAATAATATTAATAAAGGATTAAAATATTATTAAATGATTAATAATATTAATAAAGGCGTAGAATATTATTAAATGATTAATAATATTATTAAAGGATTAAAATATTATTAAAGGGTTAATAATATTAGTATGAGAATAAAATATTATTAAATGGTTAATAATATTAGTATGAGAATAGAATATTATTAAATGGTTAATAATATTAATGAAAGAAGAAAATAGTATTAAATGATATTATTTTGGGTGTAAAATATTATTAAATGGATAATAATATTTATGAGTTATTGAAGATATTATTTGATGAATAATATTATTTGAAGAGTAAGATATTATTAATAATGTTAACATATGATTGAGATATTATTAATTGATTAATAATATTAACTAAAGATAAGGGTATTATTAAAGGATTAATAATATTATTGAGAGGATAAAATATTATTAAATGGTTAATAATATTTATAAATGATTAAGATATTATTAATATCATTGGGGTTAGTGTAAAGCATTAGTTAATTATTACTAATGTTAATAAGTGTTTAAGATAATAAAGAGATTTAGATGATTATTAGATGGTTAATAATATTGAGGAGCTAAGTGATTTATTATTGAAATAATAAATGGTTAAAATATTATTATACGATTAATAATATTATATGTGGTGTTTATATATTATCAAAGGAGATAATATTATAAAGAAATGAAGTGATGGTTATGTAAGTTAAAATATTATTAAGGGATTAATAATATTATTAAGAGTTTTAAGGTTATGATTAAGTGATCGATGATTTAAGACATATATGTTAAGGTTATTAATGTTAAATAAACCTATATGTGTTATGCTAATTGGAGGATCAATGTTATTGAATATTAGGTCACCCAAAGGAAGTATTTTTAAGTTGAATAGCAGTAGTCAGCGGAACATGCAAGTTCTTCTTAACCCTAACTTGTATTTATTGTTGCAAGTTCCTTCAACTTTATGTACATTGAGCTATTCAAATTATTGTTGAGCAAATTCTACACTCGTAGTTATTTGACAGAACTTAAAGTGGATTAATTATCTAAAATTATTCCACCTCATTATTGGTTATTGTATTCGCACAGAGTGCATTTGCAAATGTTATAGTTCAGTAATTTACGAACTGTTTAAGAATGTCTAAGCTAATTGTTTCGGCTAGACAAATGCATGTTTAAATTCATCTAATTGAATATTATGAAAGCTTATCCAAACCATTGGCTGGTGCGGATTCTTACAGTAAGACTGAGAAAGAACAACCCTAGTTAAAGGGGATTTTTATTTGTCGCGAAATCGAATGCGCGCTAGAAATCTAAATGTTATGCATATACATAGGACATGAGAGGATTGATCCCCTCGAGTGTCCCGTTATTTTTAACAAGGAGTCGGACATTGTATGTCTGTTCTACCTTAGTAGCAGTTCATTGTCCTTTGAGACCACTCAGCAGTAAAGAGTCAATCCATTCTGTTATTGAACATTGATTCTTGTTATTTCACAATTGTTATCTATTGTTGAAACTCTCGAAGATAAATCTTTTTCATCCATGATATATCATTTCTTATTTATTTAAACTTGCTGGGCAAAGTAGTTGCTCACCCTTGCTATATCGTGAACTATTTTCAGTTAAGCCGAGTGATCTAAGGAGTACCACGGCAAAGGAAAGATGAACGAATAGACGTAATTAGTTTATACTATATGTGTACACTTTTTTTTATATAAGGTAATGATGATGTATTAAGGTTAGTGGAACCTGGGATTGAAGGTACGTTTTGTAATGAAATTATGTATATTTTCCGCGAGTTATTGAAGTTTTAGTTTTTGAATGTTTGTCAAGTGGTGAATAGTGAGCACCGAACCCGAGGTTCAAGAGACCCGGATTTGGGGGCGTCACAATGATCATTCGGTATACATAGAAGGCTGCATATTTGTATGTTGTCAACATCTGTTAATCAAAGATATCTGGCATTTGGGGCTTAGATAATGTCATTTTTAGGGTTTTTAATTTAATAATATCAAGTTCTTAAGATATAATGTATATGGATTTTTCATTTTAAAATATGTTGGAGTTGAACTCTTTTGTTATGTTTTACGAATTTCTTAAGGCAGCAAATATTGGTGTTTTTTCCACTTTGATTTTTTGACTAAAATTAAATTAAAATTAATTTAAATTTCTTAATTGTAGATGGTGTTATTTTCAATGGAACTGAACCATGGGGGCAAATTTGTGGACACACCCATAAACCATTATAAAGGTAAATGTAAATATTATTATGATGTTGATAGTGACTGATTAAATGTGCAGAAGTTATTGGATTTACCCAAGAACTTAGGTTACAAAAAAGGAGTTGCTATTTACTTTAGCATATCAAGGACGGGGTTGGAAGTTGGTTTAGAACTGATATATGATGATCATAGTGTAAGATTACTGATTGAAGAAGCTGAAAAAACTAATTCAGTTGATCTTAACTGTGATCATAATGGTGATGAGAATTTAAGTGAAGTAGAGGTTGATGAGGTTGATGTCACTATGGATGCACCTTCGCTCGAAATGGACAATGAAGACTCTGAAAGTGAAACTCAGTCTGATACTGATATAAAACTTACACTCACCGATGATGATGGAGATGAAGATTGATACCGCTAAGCAAAAAAAAAAAATATCAAGAATGAGAAGCAATGAGAGCTTGTAGTCGAGTGTGAGGTTCAATTAGATGATTAGATAATTCAGCAAAGTGGATCAGTTAATGTTCAACCTATTGGGACTGAAGCTAGCTTTTCAAGTGGGACTCAAAGTGTAAGAATGTCAAGAAAAAGAAAACTATTTCCCAAAAAACCAAAAGAAAAAGTTGCAAGTCCAAAGAAAAAGGCTGATACTACTGAAGATGGATATGAAGAACCTACTTACTCTGAGCAGTCAGATGTGGATGGTGTGTTTGGGATTGTTGGAATGACACCATGGACCAGTGACTATGAGGACTCAGATGTGAATCTACCTGCTACCCCACAAAACAATTCCAACGGTGAGTGGGAGGGTGAAGAAGCAGACAAGAAGGAAAGGGTTGTGTATCCTGTTTTTAACCCTAACACCCCTATGAAAGAAATAAAATTTGAGCTATGTATGACATTCACAGGGGTTGAGAAGCTTAGAGAGGCTTTAGTAAACTATGTTGTAGGTAAGGGAAAAGCAACTATACCAGTTAATGAAAAGACAAGACTCCAAGCAAAGTGTGCAAAGAACTATCTATGGAATCTTTGGGCTAGTTATGTGAAATTTGACGGATCATTTAAGATCAAAAGCATTGAAGACAGTCATTGTTGCATTAGAGCTACAAAAATAAAGTTAGTGAGAGCAAAGTGGCTAGCTGACAAGTTTGGGAATACAATTAGATCAAAACCTAGAATAAAGTTGAGGAAATTACAAGATGCAATAAAAAAAGATTTGGTTTGAAGAGCTCATTGGCACAATGCCTTAAAGTTGAGGAAATTACAAGATGCAATAAATTGCTTTGTTAGAGCTTGAGCATGCTATGCAAGAACATTATGAAAAAGTTTGGGACTATGGTCAAGAGATCATAAAAAACTAATCCTGGTAGCAATGTCAACATATGTAGTGACCTTGGTACTCTACCTAGGTTCCAAAGATTTTATATTTGTTTTGATGCAATCAAACAGAATTGAAAAGCTAGGTGTAGGCCTGTAATAGGACTAGATGACTACTTCCTTAAAACATACTGTCGAGGGGAGTTGTTGCCTGCGGTGGGAAGGGACAGGAAAAACTAGATGTTCCCTATTGCTTGGGTTGTGGTTGAAAGTGAAAACAAAGACTCTTGGACCTGGTTTCTAAAACTATTACTTAATGATATTGGAATGGACCTTGGAGCTGGATTAACTGTCATTACTGACCACCAAAAGGTAAATATATGTTTTTAATTCATTAATCTATTTTGTCATTACTGACCATTCTTTATATTATGCATTTATTTTAAGTCATATTTTGTCCAATGTTAGGGATTGATGTCTGCCATTGATGAGATAATGCCTGAAACAGAGCATAGATGTTATGCTAGACACATCTATGCTAATTGGAGAAAATCATACCCAGCGCAGGCTCTGAAGTGCATGTTTTGGAAGGCCTCAAGGGCAAATAATCTTGCTGAATTTAGAAGAGCTATGATAGACATAAGAAAAGAATCTAAAGATGCTCATGCTGCCTTACTTAAGCACCAACCAAAAATGTGGAGTAAAGCTTATTTCAGAAGTCATACTAATTGTGATGTGGTCACCAACAACATTAGTGAATGCTTCAATAGTTGGATACTTGATGCTAGGTATAAACCTATTTTGACGATGTTTGAGGATATAAAGACACAAGTGATGGGGATGATCCATATTAAGAGGGATGACATGATGAGGAAGGATGGCAAACTATGTCCAAGAATATTGATACAATTGAATAATGCAGTTGAATTGACAAGATATTGTGAACATGAATGGGATGGGGGACACCAATTTGAGGTCAGTGACAGGAATGACAAGTATAAAGTCAACATAGAGGAAAAAACATGTTCTTGTGGAATTTGGCAACTTTCTGAGATTCCTTGCCACCATGCAATTACAGGAATTTTATTCATGTAGAGGCCATTAGAAGATTATGTGGCACATTGGTACTACAATGATACTTACTTAGACTCTTAAAATCATTTGTTAAGGCTAATGAGTGATAAAAATGATTGGTCAGAGACTCATTTCCAAACCTTGTTGTCACCAATTGCAAAGAGAGTGGCTAGTAGATCAAAGAAAAATAGAAGAAATGATGCAAGTGAAGAGCCAAAGAATAAAAACAAGATATTTAGGAAGGGTACACTAATGAAATGTTCAAATTGCAAACAGTATGGTCATAACAAGTTGGGGTGTAAGTCAACAACTATAGAAGAAAGTCAGCACATTCAAGCCACCCAAGCTAGCCATAGTGGATCCAGAATTGCCAAGTTGGCTGTAAGTTTACTTAATTATCTACTTTTGATTAACTGAACTACTAAAATTTCAGTGACTGTGACTGAACTCTTTTTTTTTTTTTTTTGGTAATCAGGTAAAAAGGAAAACCAGTGCTACAACTGCAGGAAATACTTCAACTGGGGGGGGGGGGAGACTGATGTAGGATTAATGTAGTTTTATGCAGTTCAAATTGTTGTAGTAGTTAGGAGCCATATGTACTATTTTGGGACATGGATATTAAATGTTAAATAGGTTAAATGTACTAGATTTGGATGTTCTAGTATTTAGAATGGATGTTAAACTGTTGTACTAGCTTTGGATGTACTAGTTCATGGATATTGGATGTCAAACTAATGTACTAGATTTGAATGAACTACTTTTTAGAATGGATGTCAAACTTCAAATGTGTGTCTATTAAATTGAATGTGTCAACTGTTTTTAGAATGAATGTGTTTTAGAATGAATGTGTTTTGGAATGAACTAATTGTGGAATGTGGTTATTTTGGTTATTGTAGTTTTGGGTTAACCTATTTTTGGAATGAATATGGTTATGTTCAGTTGTTTTGGAATGGTTATGTTCAGTGGTTTTGGAATGAAGTATTTTTGGAATGACTGTGATTATTGGTATTATGGTTATGTCTTCTGTACAAATTGAATACAAGTTATAGTTGAATATGGACTTAGATATATTCTTTTGTAATTCTACTAGGTGAAGGAATAACATAATAAACTCATTCAAACACTCGAACATAATTCATTCAATAACTGCATCACAATTCAGTGAAACATAATTCATTCATTGGCATTTTACAACATAAAAGCTCTAGTTGTACAAAACAATACAACTAAAACTTATTACAGCAAATGTAATCATCCAAGATATTACAATGCACAATTGTTGTTTCCTATATGCCTCCCCTAATTTAATAGCTTCCAACTCCCATTTTAGTGCTTTATTCTCCATTTTTTGTAACTTTTCACCTAGCTTTGTAACTCTTTTAGTTAGGAGTATGACTTCATCACTGATACATTTTACCAAACTCATGACTTCATCATTGGATGCTTTTACAACCATCTCAGTTGAAGAATCACCCACAGGCATATCCAACCACTCGAAGAATTTACAAAATTTATCAACATCCTACCTAGCAACAAAAATGTTAAATAAAAAATATATATAATAAATGAAGCTAAAATTAAGCCAACTATATATACTAATAATACCACAAAAAAATGTTAAATCAAAAAATTAGGCAAAACTAAACCTAGTAAAATCTAAATAAATAAAACTGACATAAAGCAATCAACTCTAACAATTACCATGAAAATATAAACAACCTAAACTAACTTAAATCAGCCAACTATTACCAAGTTGCTGTCAATTTTTTTATACCCATTATCATCGTATAATTTTTTTGTTACAAAAAACTAAAATAAAAACATGACATATGCTTACATAATAATTTCGATACCCAAGGAAACGCCTTCCTTTTGTTTTTTCCTTTGTAGATATGCATGTTCTAACAACAACACCACAATAACATTTCTTCACCTCGGGACCAATCTTTGATGACCTAGAAAAAGACGACGACATTACTTACTACACATAGGTTCGGAATAGGAAAGAGATAACGACCTAGCAAAAGTCCCAAAATTTTCACACCAATCAACCTTTAATCTGTCGATAGTCTGTCTTTAAACCCTAGTTCATCAGCAGAGCATAACTTCTCGTTTGGCACAAATAAGTCTTATAGCTTCAGTGTAATATTAAAATAGTAGAGCACGCGACTAAGGCATGATCTTCTCTCCAGCTAAAGCTTTATATGTATTTTCACGTCATTTAACATTTAAACAATAATGCCACGTTTGAAAATCAGCTAACTTCTGTTAACTGATTTTAACAGAGTGACTTGATTGAAATTTTTTAATTAGTATAATGGTCTAATCGCATAAATTAAAAGTTCAGTGGCTTAATACAAAAAAATCGACAACTTCACTGACCAAAATGCTAGTTTTGCCATTATTATTATTATTATTATTATTATTATTATTATTATTATTATTATTATTATTATTATTATTATTATTATTATTATTTATTTATTAATAATAATAATAATAAAATAATAAAACCGGTACGTACTGAACCTAAAAGTGGTAAACCAGTACCGGAACCGGTACCGAACCTATACAGAACCGGTCCATTTTATACCGAACCAACAGGTTAGAACTGGTCCGGTTAACTTAAAAATTGAAAAAATTGAATAATTTGCACAGTCTTAACTATAGGCTATACATGTGCGGTCTACCATATGAAAATATCAAAAAACAGTGTGAAAATATCAATTTCCTAAATCATGTATATAAAGGTGTAATTTTAGCTTTAATTAATTATGTTTTAGTCTTTTGTTCCAAAATTAGAGTGACATAATGTTCTTAATTTGTCATTACTATTTTTTTATTATTTTTAATATCAAACCATCACAGCTGAATTCTGATATAATGTTAAGGTTATATTTAAAATTATTCTTAAAAGTTATCGTTTCTACCTAATACTAAAGTTATATTTAAAATTATTCTTAAAAGTTATCGTTTCTACCTAATACTAAAGTTATATTTAAAATTATTCTTAAATGTTGTCGTTTATAAATGTATCCGGAACATAATTAATCAAAAACTACATGATCAATATAAATAAATCATTTCTCTTGTTTTGTCATTTATTTTATCTATTGTATATATTTATATAATATTTGATGGCAATTTTCTTTTATTTGTTAAAAAATTCTAACCGACGAAAAATCAACTCCATGTTCAATTTGATCAAACTCGTGTTAAGTTTAGTAATATTAAACCTTTAAAAGGAAAAATAAGGAAAGAGTCCGTTAAATTTGTGCCTCCTTTCTCCTCCCTGGGATAATTTTCCAATTCTCATTTCTTTATTGATATAACAATCCTGCTAAAATAAAAAATTTAAAAATAAAATCACACAATAATGGTATTTTGGGTTCAAGTCTATGTTTCAGCTCAATAGCCTAAGCATGGTAAAGACCTGATTCAAGAAAAAACAAGTTCTGTTCATAGGTTTTAGCTACTCAACAGAAAACTTCCATACAATACTTGCTCCCTGATTAATGATCAACTTCTATCAGTCACAGTCACAGTACCCACTGCAACCATACAACTGCAGCAGTATATTAAATTTTGCTCGCAAATAATTCATACAAATACACATGATAATAGTGAAATAAGTAAATAAGTAACACTTTCTTCCTCAAGTTGACAAATATAAATCCATTTCGTTACGTCTCTGGCTAGAAACGACATGATAATAATGTTAATTTACTAGAAGCAAAACCCTGTCACACATGTAGTTGTAGATTGAATGCTTGTTCATAAATCAGCTCATAAGTCAGCTCTTCCGGGGTATCTGGGGAATGGTATCACATCTCTGATATTGTCGAGCCCTGTGGCAAAGAGAATCATGCGCTCAAAGCCTAGACCAAACCCACTATGTTTTACAGTCCCATAGCGTCGCAGGTCAAGGTACCACTCATATGGATCCAGCGGCAGTCCCATCTCCAATATCCTGAAGGAATGAATCTCATCAAATTTCCATATTTATTCATCAATTGTTAAAATTGCACATCAAAATATATAAATCCATCAAGCACGGTGCAGCACGCAAATTCGCCATCACAAGGAACCCTAACTAACAAACTGGATAACGAAAAGAACAAGTACAACATAAAAACCGTGTTCTAAAAACTGCAAGGCATACCACCCTGCCTAGCGCCTAGGCCACCTAGGTCTACATATATTCCTATATACTATATAAAGCATATAGTAGATGTAAAGATTCTAAATTTTACATGAAAAAATATCAAAATAAAAATCTTCTTAAATAACAAATTTGTTTCGAGAATTGTAGAGTTTTAAAACACCTTCATTAAAATGATGTGATTGAAGGCTGATTCTGCCTAGGCGGAGATAGGCATCCAGCCAAATTAAGGCTGTAGAGGACCTGCCTAGGTGGGGGCCTAAAAGGTTTTTTAGAACTCTGATAAAGGTTTATTTATTTTAACTATTACGAAATGAATGCAAACTACGCAAAGAACTTCTCAACCTTTCTTTGATGACTTCGTAACGCTCTTCTCTCTGACTACCTCCAATTAATTCTCCCACCTGAAAGGAAGACAGCTAATTGTCAGTAAATTATCCATGTATCATCATCTATTTGTTCCTCCTCTTAAAGTTAAAACTGGGATTTAGTGAGTGCTGCCTGTTAAAATAAAAGACTTGTTGCATTGAACAATTAAAGTTCTGGCACTTTTCTAGGAAGAGACTGCCTACCTTTGGTACAAGTACATCCATGGCGGCTACTGTCTTGTTGTCAGGGTTGACCTTCATATAAAAGGCTTTAATGCCTTTTGGATAATTATACACAATAACAGGTGACTTATATTTCACCTCAGTCAAGTATCTGCAAATGATAGTAAATCATGAAAGCAGTACATATGGGGGTATAAAGCCAATGGGACATATAATATATATGTATCTATTATATATAAGCTTGTGATACATACCTTTCATGTTCAGATGCTAAATCTACACCCCATTCCACTTTATTCTCAAACTTCCTCTCTTTAGCAGCTTCCTCAAGAATGGACACTGCTTCCGTGTAAGAAACACGGACAAAGTCAGTTGAAGCAACCATTGTTAGCCGATCAATGGCACCTTTATCAAACTTCTCCACCATAAATTTCATATCATCAAGGCAATTGTCAAGTAACCATTGACATAAGAATTTCACAAATGCCTCCGCGCACCTCATATCATCCTAAAAAGACATTAGATAATTTAGATCTTTTTAGATAGTGTAATTCAATGGAGCCACAAAACATATAATTACTACCAATAAGTACAGGAATGTTGCAGTCCTAAGAAAGTGAACTAGCCACTAGTATTCACATAGGCTCATACACAAGGATAGTGAGAGCTAATTGAATAATGTTTTGCCTACAATTTTCAATTGATATCTTTACGGACATCCAACTAATTGCTCTGCGGTCTGGATACTACTAATGTGAAGTAATTTGACATACAGACAACAAGGATGAGGGAGAAAAAAGAAGTGCTTCTTCTGATCTCCACTTGCAATGATACTGTACAGGGACAAAAGCATGCAATCTTGTATCTGCAAGTATCAAGTTCTCATGTGATAAAGAAAACAAGAGACTAGTAGTATTCCTGGCAAGTTCTTTTATATTTTATATAATTGATTCAGTTTTCACACATCCAATTCATCTGTAAATCATAGGCAAAAAACTATCACGAACTACCAATTTTCACCCCTCCATGTATCTTGTGAAAACTAAGAGAATACATTTGATAATGCTATTTTCCATAAGAAAACAATTAGCTGTCTGCGTGTTCAAAAACTATATGCATAAAAACATCAATTTATTCCCATCAAAAGCACACTTCAATGTTCTGGCCCTCTAAGATTTTAGGGAAAAAGTTGTAGAAAGTTATTTGTTTCGCAATCAAGTAAACTATTATCAATTTCCTTTCCTCCTTCAATACTTATTAAAAGGCACACGTAAAGGCATGATTAGATCCACAAATCTCACTGCACTGACCATACTAAACTCCTTGTGGCACCGAAATAGAGGTCTGATTTAATGCCCAAGTACAACATCACATTTGACACTTGAGGAAGGTCGAAACTCCCCACGTCCCATTATAGATGTTCTCTCCTTTTATGGATGTCCCAAAACTGTCCCCTTTCTATTTCCAATCATACAACATGTAGCAAATAACATTACCCACTACCCACGGCCATCAAATTTGTGAAGTTGATTCATAAAGGGTCCCATCAACTCAAAAGTAAACATATGAAGTTTGTTTAAATTATACTTTTTTATGGAAAAAAATTACTCATAAAAGAAAGGGTAAAATGGAAGTTTACAAAATCTTTACTACCATTCTCTTCTATATCTTGAAATGAGTTGAAGTACAATGAAATCACTAAAATGAGACAGGGAGTATTTTTGAAGAATTCTAAGAGACTTCCATCCATGATAAGATAATAAGAAACATACCTCAAGATCAGCAAATGCTATTTCTGGTTCCACCATCCAGAATTCTGCAAGATGCCTAGACGTGTGAGAGTGTTCAGCTCGAAAAGTTGGTCCAAATGTATACACACTACTAAGTGCACATGCAAAAGTCTCAACTTGTAGTTGACCGGAAACAGTCAAAAATGCTTGACGAGCAAAGAAATCTTGGGTATAATCTATCTTCCCATCTTTCTTGGGGATACCAGGTTTAAGCTTAGATCGCTCGTCTAGCTTGGAGAAACTCTCTTTAGCCTTAGTGAGCTCAGCAACAGCAGCAGTAATTTCTGCTTTACTTGCCTTAGCAGATTTTAGCTGGGCAACAACTGCACCTTTATCCTTGACAAGAAGATTAGCTGCTTCAATGTCAGCCTCTGACGGAGGAGGATTCTTAATCAGTTCCTTCTCCAATTTTTCTGCATCATTAATCAACGTGGTAACCTGAAACATCTCGCCAGCACCCTCACAATCGCTTGTGGTGATAATTGGAGTGTGCACATACAGAAACCCGTGCTCTTGGAAGAATGTGTGAGTTGCATAAGCCAGTGCATTACGAATTCGAGCAATTGCAGAGATCTAAATCAAAACCCAGGAAAAAACTTCAGCAATGATGTCACCATAAGCAGCTAACATCAAAGTGATATACTAATGGCAAGCAAAGGGCAATGCATTGAGGAACTATACAGTTGAGGCACATAAAATAGTGCATAAAATGTAATCTATCTGTTCATGTGTCTAAAAGATAGAAGGGGGAGATGGGGAGAGATGAAGCATCTATGTTCACCAACAAGATGAAATATGCATAAGCACTTATTAGTAACTTGGTCCTATAATTAGCTTACGCATATCTATCTATATATATTTAATTATAATTGTACTACTAGACAAAATAGAACCAGTGTAATATTTCTCAATTTTCGGCTTGCATTCAGGGTATTTTGTTCACACGAACATTGCACAGCACATATACACAAGCCTCCAATAAACTGCCAAGTATACATACTGTTCAGCTTGATTTTGCGGAAAATATAAAGACACAGCAACACATGCATTTCTCAAGTAAGCTTATGTATAGCAAAGAGTACCATATTCAGTCAACATATATCTGCATTTCTTTGTGGTGGCTGGGTGTTGGGTGGTGGGAGAAGGGGTGGGGGAGGACATCAGCAGTAGAAAATTTAATATAAGATATCAACATCACAGCATCAGATCTTGAACACTGACATGCAAATCACAAATTTCTTAAGCTAATTAGATAAACAAGTCCACAAAATTTAATGGGACAATTACACAGTCCTCAATTAGACCAAGCTAAAAATATATCACTTGCAATACATTTGGTTTAAGAAATTAATGAGAAATGGAAAACTAAAGGGAAAGGTGATATTAGCCTCAGTCAAATGTAAAACTAGAAAAATACTCGGTTACTTTCACTTCTATTTCATTTTCTAGTTCCTTTTCCTAATACAGAGTAGTAACCAAACTAAGAAAAATGGATTCTTTAATTTTAGAATCCTTTCTCTCAGCAAGTCCACACATTTCGGCAATATTATAAAGCACAATATGGCAATAAAATTAGCCAGTTTGCTTCAAAACATAATACCCATCTGCAAAAAAAATAAATTAGCAACAATTCTACATATGAGATTCACATTCAAATTCACAGCCTTGTATGATTATTAGACAACAATTTATAATATATAGACAGAGACATAGAAAATGTACAGTGTTGGTTCTGGGGCGAAGGTGGACGTAATCTCTGAGAAACTCAAGGGTAAGCCTAGTCTTGGGTAGTGGATACTTGGCCGGATCCACAGCACCAACATCAATAACCTTCTGAACCTTAAGCTCAATCCTCTGCTTGTTATTCCCTTCCGGCGGAACGTGGAGCTGGCCCTCCACGTGGACGCAAGTCCCGGTAGGCACAAACTGACCCAGTGGCGCAACTGTGGCGTACACAATCACCTGAAGGTTGGCCGGACAGGAGCCGTCATTGAGTTCCAGGAAAGCGAATTCGCCCTTGTTAGCCTCCCGGCCGGTCTTCACCCAGCCACCCACTTTGACCGTCTGGCCGGCGAGTCCAGCGCCGCCGTCGGGTCGGCTGAGGATGGTCTTGATCAGGACCCGTTGTGAAAACTGGGCTTTCTGGACGGCGTCATTGATTGTAAGCTGATCTAGCTTCGGCTGCGTTTGGTCACCCATTTTGGTCGGCTCTGAGAGTGCAGAAGAAGAGAAGGTGAGACTGAATTAGCGGTGAGAGTCCTCTGGTTCGTTATTTAAAACAAAACCCTAACGGGTTTGGCTGTTCGAATCGGGTGCGGTCTTTGAATTTTTTTTTCCTCTCTTTTGTAAAGTACGAGGAATTAGAAATTTATTTGCACCTTCCATTTTTGGACCCAAGAATTCTAACTTATTACATGTGAGAGGAGAAATTAAAGTTAAAATTACTTTTATTCCATGATAAATTAACAATTCACCTTTGAGCCCCTTGATCTTATTCGGGTACTTCTATCTTAAGTCAAAATTAGGGATCCTCCGCTAATAGCTTGTAAAGTAGAACTATTTATCATTTATTGATTGTAAATAAAAATCGAACTTAATTTTTTTTTAAAAATACCACATTTACCATTAGATCAACTTTATAAAAAAACCTACTATATTTCTTTTTAATGTTTACCGTGATGCTTCTCATTTTCAATTGATTTAGATTTTTAATTTTTCATCGTTTAAAAAATCTCACTATTCATGACACACATGTACTTTTTGGGTTCAAATTCTCTGTATGATTTCTTTGTTTCATGTCTGTGATAACAGAGACATGAAACAAAGAAATGATACAGAGAATCTCACACCGTACATTTTTTTATCATACTTTAAACATTCTCATTTTGGGGGAAGAACTTTTTTTTTAAAGTTTATTGTTAAATAAATAAATAAAAACACAATCTCTACCTTCTTGGTATACAAAGGTTGAGGATAATCGTTGGCCAAAGACTTTTTTTTTCTCTCTCTCTCTTCCCCGTTAGAATAGAGCTTCCATTATTTACATGTTTTGCTTTGTTTTTTTGTTTTTTTTGTTTTTGGGTCATTTTGTTGCTTTGCCACATGTACTCCTACTGCGAAGGCCCCAAAGTAGCCTCCATTCAGTTTGGGCCTCCACAGAAACCCAAATGGGGGATCTCATCCAATTAATGCTAAAGGACCGACTCTAAGCCCAATGTTTGGTCATAATTTAGCTTACACCGTAACCTCCACAACAGTTTAACCACTATATAACAACTCAACCTCCACAAAACCCTAACCCTAGAAGATCAGAATCTGCATCATCCGCTTTCTCTCGCTCAAAGCCTGACAGCCAGCAGTCGAAGGAGCTCAAGAACCTCAAATTGAATCATGGGTAAGCTCTAAAATCTCCATCTTTAGATCGCTAACAGAATCCAATTTCAATTTTCAAAGCTCCAAATTTGATTGGGAAAAACTTATACAGGAAAGGTACACGGATCCTTGGCTCGTGCCGGTAAAGTGAGAGGGCAAACTCCGAAGGTTGCCAAGCAGGACAAGAAGAAGAAGCCACGTGGCCGTGCTCACAAGAGGATGCAGTACAACCGCCGATTCGTCACCGCCGGTAATTTTATCTCAACTTTCATTTTTCATTTTTCCGCTATATATATGCTTCTAATGTGTATTAATACATGTAAGTTTAATATGTATTGATGCATAAGTTTTTTTTTTTCCTTTTTATTTTGATCTGCCAATTGGATTTGCATTCCTGGTACACCAATTTGTTTTTGTTTGAAGATTTATGATTTGATTACAGATATTAAAATTCTATTTATTTCCTCTTTGATTGATTTGAAAATATGGCTAATGAGAAGAAATCTGATGATTGTTGATTATGGTGTTCTTAGCAGTTATGGCTTCTATAAAACTACTCCCTATGATGTATATTCCTTTTTAGTCTGTCCTAAAATTAGAAAACTAATTATACATTTCTATTTTAATACTAAAATGACGTTTTGCCGCCGCATCTTTACTATCATAATATCATTTCCTTGCACACAACATCACTCCTAAACTTTTAGCTATTATAACTAATAGTAGGGTTCTATTTGAAAACATAACGTTATCGTTTTAGAAATGCAGCACCAATTTCAGTTTTAGAAATTCAGACTATTTTCATTGCTACAGCCTAGAAACCTAGGGTATTGTTTGGGGTCCCCTAGTTAATCCTAATCTTCAGTTAGTATATATTGTCCACCATGGTAAATTGGTTCACTTTTAACTGTAAATTATACACTCTTGGAGCTCAAATGGCTACTTATGCAGCACATTTACCAATTCCCTTTGGTTATATCTTGAATGAAAAATTCTTTGCATTTCTTTTACAAAGTCTACTGATGTTGTTTGTGATTGGTTGCAGTTGTTGGCTTTGGAAAGAAGAGGGGACCTAACTCATCTGAGAAGTAAGAACCTTCAACAAGGCATGATGTTTAGTTTTGTAGGCGAGGAGAAGGCCTGTATGCTATTAAGATGAATTGATATTATTTTCACTTTATAGTTTTCATTTTTTTTGGACTTCTTAAGTTTGTATTGATGGGCAATGTTTAAATTCTGTTTTCTATTTGAATGTAATGGATGCCAAGTTCGCAAGGTCTCAGTTCTTGAAATTGGCATGTGCTAAGATTATTTGGATGCATGAAATGAAAGTAAGATCGCTGTAGCCAACAACTTGTTAGGTACTAAGAAATTTAGGGCTTTTTTTTGCTGGAAAATTCTTGTTTTATGGCCACTTTTTATCAGGCAAAGGATTAATGTGGTTCATTGTTTAGTTATTGAAATGATGTTGGATTGTTGCCTCATATCTCTTAGAGAACATCTCAGGAAAGCATGAGTTTAAGATGGTAATTATGCAATTGATTATCTCACACATTATACCTGATGATGAAAACCAAAGGCAAAAGATACTAGCTTTTATCATGGTACTTGTCAATATTATTCCTTCTGTCGTCTAGAAGATGTTCTGACATAATCCATATTATGGAACAAATTATAATATGGTGAAAAGCACAAAAGAACAAAAATGAAGCGGGAAACGCAAGTGTAAAGATGACACAAACATCCGCAAACGGTTCTTTTGTCTAATCAAAACTATTGCAATCAACTAATAACCACATCACGGTTTTCCCATAAAACCAATACAAAGAACGGACCAGTTTTCTGTTCACCATACTTACAGTTCATCATGAAGACTTCCCTGTAGTGGAGTAGATTTTGGTTGGTTTTGAGGGAGGTACCTTGTGGCCAATGGACGCGTTTACAGTGAAGCAGGGGGAGTGACCTGATTCAAGTCGTCCTCGTGTCTCAATATGCATTCCAACGTAGTAAAAATACCCTGGAATAGCCTCCGCAAAATATGAGAAGTCTTCTGCTCCCATTAGTGGTTGCATTTCTTAATGTTCTTCACCCCCAACATGTCCTCTCGTGCAAGTCTTTGTTATTTACAGTAATGGGGTAAGAGGGCTTACCCTTTGTCTTGAAGTTATGCTTGTGTTGCACCTCTGCACAGCAGCTTGTCCAGTGATAAACTGTCACTTGAATGTAGAAAATTAACCTTCATTCTAAAACGTCCTAGGATAAACAACATAGGGATGCTATATAGCGAAAATTGCTCCCCTTATTTATCAAATAAAATTAAATTGAATATCACACACTCAGCTCGACAAAAGAATAGCTCCGGAATGAAGAAATTTGAAACATTTCAATATTCCAGTCTCCAGAACCTCAATATGTATCCAGATAACTTAATGTCTGCACTTAACCTCTTTGATCCTTTGTTTCAATTGCTCAAAACTCTCTTTAGAAAATGCTCTGAAGGTTCCACCAATCGTAACTGAATCAGGAATAACATTGAATGCACCAACACCTTGGAATTTCCCAATTGTCACTACCTGGAAGTTCATGCTTTTATGTAAGAATTGCAGTATTGAAAGAGAAACCATGGGTGTTGCTCAAGTGTAATGCAATTATTTTTCCCAAAACACTACTTAGCCAATGCAACCATGGGTGTTCACTTGTTATTTACCAGAGCATGCCATGGTATGTCGGAAAACAACACTGACAAGACATGATTCCACATAACTTTTGAATTAATATTTAATTCTTATTCTTTCATATGAAGATGAGAAAGGAAAATAAGGAGAAAATGACCAATAAGCTTGATGCCAAGGAAATAATCCAAGTCAAATTATCCAAGAGCAGTTAGAAATGCCTCTAACCATCAATTATGGACCTTATATGAACTTTGCACATTAAAATTAAAATAAAGAAATATTTTTTACAAGACAGATCTGATACCACAGAATCAAACACTATCAAAAATCAAAACCAACCTCAAAAGCTTACAAGCAAGTCTTATATACAAGCAATTAGTGCAAATATGTGTGCGTAAATGGCTGTTTTTGTTGTGTGAGAGTGAGTGAGAGAGTACACACCTGGGAATCCAAGGGATCAGCTTCACGTGAAACAAGATGTTGCAAACTAACAATTACATTTGAGGCCGCTAATATTGGGTCGATTGTGTGCTGGGGAATAGCTGCATGAACCCCCCTTTCCACTTATTACTTCCTCAAAGAAACCAATGGCAGCCAAAATAAGTCCAGGCCTGGTGGCAACTGTACCTATAGGATACTTAGAAGAGATGAGCAGCCCAAAAATGGCTTCAACATTCTCCAGTGCTCCATCATCTAGCATTTTCTTGGCTTCTCCGCCTCCTTCATCAGCTGGTTGGAAAACCAGAACTACAGTTCCCTATTTAGACCAATAAAAAATTATGAATCTTTAAGGTACAAAGTACTAGAATATTCTGCAATATCTCTTATCAGCTAATAGATACAATCTACGGCAGAATTGTGACCGATTTGAGAGGAAAGGAAAGCATTGAACACACTTTTTTGACAAGCCAAAGCTTTGTATGCACTTTGCAAAAATGAAGTGGACCCCCTTTTGGCGCTTTTAAAGATTTTTTCATTTATCAAAAAAAATGCCATACCAGAATAACTCTACAAACGCTTGGCATCCTATGGATGGTAGGTTGGTATACGTAGAAAAACAGGATCTCAACCAATCATTAAAATATGGAGTATGTTTTTTCTGTTAGATATTACCATTTTCCTATATAGGTAACTATGAGATAAATTCTTGGCTCCATACCTGATCTCATGCAAAAGATAACAACCAGTGAATTTGTATTACTAATTTGTACAGAAAATTCACTACGATTATCAGTCTAAATTAATTTAGAGGATTTTTTTTTAATTGCGATTAACTTATCCAATTTGTTTTTGCAAGATATATTCAACCTGGAGCCATTCTAAAAATTTCTTAAATGGTTTTACTACTACTTTGTCACTAACATATCTAATCATGACCCTACTTTAACACAAGCATTTTAAATCAATATATGCCATGTATACTGCAGTGAAATGATTTCATTTCACATCATCTCCACAGTCCCAAATTACCAACATAATATAAGATTAGGTAATAAACTAGCTGGAAAGGAAAAAGAAAAAAAAAGAGAGGAAGGAACCTGTAAATCGTTAGGATGCTCTTGAAGCATCTTTGCTGCCCCAAGAAGCACCGCAACATGTGCATCATACCTTTCATGCATCTCCCCAGGAACTTTACTTTTGTGCTCCCACTTCACACCCTCCTGTACCAATATAACATCCTTATTAGCTTCAGATAACCCCTCAGAATCATATTCTCATAAGAATACCAAATGCTAAATATTTGCACCACTAAACTCTTTTAAATGAATTTTTCCGCAGCTAATTAGCAACAATACATAAAAATAAACCTTAACATAAACTATAACATATGGGACTCCACAAAGGCAATCAAAAAATTTAATAGGCACATTTTATATATTCAAAAATAAAAAACAAAATAAAAGATCAACCTGCATAGCTAAAGCATCCATATCTGTTCTGATACCAATAAAAGATGGATTTCCTGTCCCAATGAAGCCAACAACACCAGTTACAACAAAAGGGTGCTTATAAGGAATGCCCATTTTATCAAGTTCAGTTCTGGGTTCTGGGTTTTCATGAATACTCCTCCTAATCCCCAAAATCCAATCTACAAGCTCTGTTCTTTTGGCCAGAGTGAGAAAATTTAGAGGGATTTGACTCAACCCTTCCTTAAAAAAAGAATCTGACGAAGTGGGTGTTGGAACAAATATGCAGAGACTGAAAATCAAAGAGACCCATTTGATAAAACCTATGAATTTGGCAGTCTATCTTCCAAAATAAGAATCGCGTGTAAGGGTTTTAAGAGAATTGACAAGAAGTTTAGGGAAGAATACAAGAAAAAAATTGAAGTGACCAAAATTAAGTACTAAACAACAAATAAAGCATATATCATCATCACTCACGGTTTGAAGCTATCTGCCAACAACTCTGCATCGTTTGGTATATAAATTATATAGACCTCCGAGACTCTTAAGCTTACTTGCCTATTTTCTGCGAAAATTGCATTTCAACACGTTTTTTTCACCTTTCTTCGTTTTTCAGACCAGGAAGACATAATTGATGACAACAGTTGAGACGTGGGGGCAGCACATTTTGTGAAAAAGTTGGGAAATATTATTCTCAGCCTCATTTTTAATTTTTCAATACAGTATCAAAAAAGAAAATAGTTTTCAATTTTTTTTTATTATGAATATTCATTTGAAAAATGTTTATAAACATGTTTTTACAATATCATTTGCGCCTTATACTCAAAATAAATTGAAAAAAAATAAAAAGAGCAAGCAAAGATGGATTTTGGAAAATGATGTCAAGCATCCTAATATATTTATTCATGAGTTTTATAGTAATATAAAAGGATTTTTATTGCAACAGGAAAGAAAAATTATACTACGATAAATTTCATAACTAAGTTGGGTTACTGATTAATTTATAATTTTAAGTAATAAAATGAAATAAATTAGTACAACACTCTTTAATGTATTTATAAACGTTGATATTTATTTGATGCAGGGTTACTGACCTAGGATTCCTCATATTTCTATCAGTTGTATCTTCCTTCGCTCGTCTTCACTCTTGGTAACATTTTTCCTTTTTGGAGTTAATGAAGAACCATGCAGTGACCACACATACCTTTGGCTTTATGGCTATGAATCAAACTTCGGATATATGTAATTATATACCCTCAAGGAACCTAAAGTTGTGAACTTCTGGTATTGCACCAGTGACTCCTTCCCATTTTAGCGTATAGGCATGCTAAAATATATGTTGGTGTTTATGAAGTCTGAAGGGTGTATCAAGGTTTTTCTTCATATATATATATATATATATGAGCATGGATAAATAGCATACCTCACTAAACCATATACTTAGCTTACCCCCTTTAGCGATGGACCCGGCGACGGTTTGGTTCATCGTCATAAGTTCGTCCGTCACTAAAACTTTTAGCGACGAATAACATATCGCGACGAACAAACATTTAGCGACGGACGAACTTATGGCGACGGACCAAACCGTCGCCGGGTCCATCGTTAAAGGGGGTAAGCTAAGTATGTTGTTTAGTGAGGTATGCTATTAATCCATGCTCATATATATATATATGGATGGATTTATGTATGTATCGACAATTCAGGAGTGTATTGTTCTATCTGAAATGTTTATTAAACCTCAATTGGTACCATGCAGCGGCTATACAATGTTTGAAGAGGGAAAGACTAGTGGAGCAGCAAATTGAGCAGCTTGGCAATTTCCAATTGCGCATCCACGATCAGGTTAGATTGGTAACTATATATGCTTAATGAATGCTGGTGGGTATCTACTATGTAGTTGATTTCATATGTCGGAATCTGTTGATGTTGTAGATGATAATATGTTAGAAGGTGCAAAAGCTACGACAGAAACTGTTGATGCATTAAGAACTGGAGCAGCAGCAATGAAGGCAATGCAGAAAGCAACGTGAGTAATAGTTTGAATATCTTGACTTCGTTCCTGAGCATAGGAGAAATCTGTATTTTAGCTTAAAATCTTGCATTATTTTGTAATGACACATTATCTTTCAGGAGAGTTGATGATGTAGACAAGACAATGGATGAAATAAATGAGCAGACTGAAAACACGAAACAGATACAGGAAGGCATTGGCTACTCCCATTGGTGCAGCAGCTGATTTTGATGAGGTCTAGTATTTCTAATCTTTTGATTGTTTCGAAGCCCCACTTGGATGCATATTATGATATCTTCTTATCTGGTTCCCAAGTATCTTTGGGTGAGCAAAATATGTTGGTCTCTCAAGATCGTCTACCATTGCGGGATGAATTGGAAGCAGAACTTGAAGAGCTGAAAGGTGCTGAGTTGGAGGAAGAGCTTCTTCAGCCTGCAACTACTACCCCTGTGGCTCCAGTACATGTCCCGGCAGCCAGCCAACCAGCTCGTCATGCTCCTCAGAAGCACACAGCTGAGGAAGAGGAACTGGAAGCATTACAGGCTGAAATGGCACTTTGGGCAAGTCCATTTTTAAAGCTGTAAGCAGTCCATTTCTTATCAGTTTGGCTAATAAAATTTATTAAAGATCGCAGTTGTGTTGTGAACACCAGGATCTCAGACATCTTCTTCTCCTTATCCCAAATTTTTTCGCCTCGGTGTGATATTATTGGAGGTCATGCATTCAAGGTGTTCCAGAAGCTAAGTATGCTTACTGCTGACATTGACATCTTGATATGCTCAGTTTTGCAGGTTATGTAGAGACTGGCTGTACTTACACTGGAGAGGACTGTTGAATCCTTAACACATTCAATAGGTTTCTAGGTGCATTTGCTGCTAATCAATAGGCTAGGTACATATATGTGTTGGCAGAAACTGCAGAATGTTCCATTAAGATTTCTGCCCTTTGGTATTTTATAAATAAGTTCCTGTCTGTCTTAAATAATTTTAATGTCGCTTTTGGATATATGTTGTAACACCCCGAACCAATCACTTGTTCGGAATGCCACACGCCGCAAGCCCGAAGGACTCGCAAGACAACAATATCAAAAGCGCAGCCCAAAAACCACACAACGATACTAGACTTAAAATCGAACAATCTTTCATTATCAAATTTCACATGAGTTCAAAAACTAAATACCGAAAACATAACTTCGGAGACGCAGCTCCCTTAAACAAAAGTCTTATCAAATTCAAAATACTAATAACGCCATAACTAAAAGGACTTCAGCCATCCACAAAAGCATCCACATTGTTCGACTCTTAACAATGGACCCTGTAAAAGTTAATGTAAGGGTGAGCGGTGAAGCCCAGCAAGTAACAATCTTCACTATTTAGGTGGATCAAGTACTATTTGCAAAACACTTTTTCGAAATACCTTTTGTTCAATAACAGTAATAAATATACCTTTTTGAAATAACATTTTCTTGTTCAATAACAATAGTCAATATTTACTTTCAAAATCAAAATCAATAATTACAAAATACAATTCAAAGACAAATTTCGATAAGCTCAATATATTCGATCAACGATTTCGATAAGTTCAATATATTCGATATATCTTTTAATCCACAGAACGACTAAGGTTACATCAGCCCTGTAACACGGCCCTAATGTTCGATAATGTCAATGATACGCCCCCTACTAAGGTATCTTATCATGCACGCGTCCCGAAGAGCGCCCCCCGAAGGGTATCTAATGGTGTGCGCCTTAGTAGGTCCTAAATTGTTCCGGAACTAGCGTAAACACTAACGGTTTCAATACATAGTCGGACTGAGGTTTCTAAAAGCAATTTCTTAATATTTTTGATATTCAAAACTATACTTATTTCACAGTTCAAAATCATATAATCTCATTTTCTAAATCAAAATTCTATTTTAATACTTGATCCGGGTTTTTAACAAAATATAAGTGTAACATTTTCATTCAAATGGAAGCCTTAAATAAAGAATAACAATATTTGAAACAATACATTTAGGCATCCGAATAATTTCTAAAGCATACATAATTATAAACGAAAATTTTAAAATACTAAATAGCTCGGAAAGTCACTTACCTCGATATCGCTGAACACAAAATTAATAGCTGAACAGATCCTAAATATAAATTCAGAACAATTAAACGTTATTAGAATAATTCTATTATGCAACATTCTTCTTATTCATTTTAAAATAGCTATAAGTATATCTTAAAATATTCTTTCAATCTTTAATCATTTTTCAAACAATTAAACCATTATTCCAAAACTTTAAAGTTACTAAAATAATAATCTAAAAAACAATACTTAAAGTCAATAATACTAATCCAAAATTATTTACTATTAATCTAAATACAAAACAATAATTAAAACTACAAAAATAACAACAATGCAAAAATACTAATTACCAACAAAATATACTAAATACTAACTAACAAACTAAATACAATACTTAAAACAATAATAACAATGCAAAAATTTAAATAAGAACATACCCGAAAAATACGAGTACCGAAGATTGCCTACGCCCTCGACACTGGAAAAATTTAACTAAGGAGGTCTTTTATAAAAACCCCTCTCACAACAAAGCCTTTCTCAAAATGAAGGTCTTAATTGTTGGTGGCTTAAAACCAAAGGGGTAGAGTTATATTTATAGCTAAAGGAAGGGAAATATTTTAGGAGAGTGGGTGATGTGGGACTTTTCATAAAAAGTAACCGGGTATTACATTACCTCCCCCTTAAAAAAAATTTGATCCTCCAAATTTCCAAATCATAAGCGTATATCTAAAAATAACATGTTTAAATAACAAAATAGTTACATACCTTAATACTGGTTGCCTGAAAGTTGAAACACACGTCCTCGAGTTAGCCTTGGACTTGCTATAGTTACTTCCTCCTTCCTTGCATCTCCTTTAGGTGGAGGGTTCTTGGGACATTGCGCAATTTTATGACCTAACTCTCCACAATGAAAGCACGCACCCGTATTCCAATGACATTCTTTGTCTGGGTGGTTCCTACCACATCTCCCATATTTTAATTTGTCCTCTTGGTTTCTTTGATTCTCTCGAAATCTAACAGTTTGGGTATTTATCTTTTTCGTTGGTCCCCCATAGATCGACTCTCCCCCGAATGACTCATCTCTCTTTCGATTGCCGTTCTTTCCATTCTCAATTTCTATTAGGCCCTTCTCAATTACTAACGCCTTATGAAGCACCGCATCATATGTGGGTAACTCAAAACACGCAACACCATGCCTTATGTCGACACGTAACCCGTCCTCTAACCTACGGGCTTTTGTCACCTCATCTGGTATTAAGGTCGGTGCATACTTAGCGAGCTTCGCAAACTCGACTTCATATTCAGCAACCGTCTTGTTCCCTTGTTCTAGCCTAATGAATTCCCTCTCCTTTTGTGCCCGAATTGTTCTAGGAAAGTACTTGTTGGTAAATGCCTCTTTGAACATGGTCCAAGTGTAGGGTACGGGATTTCCCTCGTGCTTCCTTTTCTCCATAAGCCACCAATCATAAGCCCCACCCTGCAGTTGGTAAACCGCCAACGTCACCTTATTAATTTCAGTGCTCCCTAACAAGTCAAACGCCTTCTCCATTTCCTGAATCCACTTATCAACGATAGCAGGGTCTGTAGTTCCTTCAAATATGGGCGGGTTCAATCGCTTGAATTCTGCTACTATACCACGTTGCCCAGACTGTTGATTTTGTACTAATTGGGCTAAGGTATTAACTAGCTGAGTCATACCATCAGCGCCACTATCATTGTTAGTAGAGTTACTTCTTCTAGGCGGCATTTTCTACACAATAAAACAATCCCCACTAAACAACACTATACAAAACTAGTATAAAAACATATATCAATTTATTCAATAATAAACGAAATACTAATCCGTAAAAATTTAAGTTCAAAATGCAAAATAACAACTAATCAGACAATGCAAATATTTTTCACCGTATTCTATCTCTCACTCCAAATTCTTAAATTTAGTCAAGACTATACCCACAGTTAACTCCCAAAATCACTCCCCAGGGAATGTGTAGGTTTTTCAACCTAACACACTACGAGGGGTCACCGCTCTGATACCAACTCTGTAACACCCCGAACCAATCACTTGTTCGGAATGCCACACGCCGCAAGCCCGAAGGACTCGCAAGGCAACAATATCAAAAGCGCAGCCCAAAAACCACACAACGATACTAGACTTAAAATCGAACAATCTTTCATTATCAAATTTCACATGAGTTCAAAAACTAAATACCGAAAACATAACTTCGGAGACGCAGCTCCCTTAAACAAAAGTCTTATCAAATTCAAAATACTAATAACGCCATAACTAAAAGGACTTCAGCCATCCACAAAAGCATCCACATTGTTCGACTCTTAACAATGGACCCTGTAAAAGTTAATGTAAGGGTGAGCGGTGAAGCCCAGCAAGTAACAATCTTCACTATTTAGGTGGATCAAGTACTATTTGCAAAACACTTTTTCGAAATACCTTTTGTTCAATAACAGTAATAAATATACCTTTTTGAAATAACATTTTCTTGTTCAATAACAATAGTCAATATTTACTTTCAAAATCAAAATCAATAATTACAAAATACAATTCAAAGACAAATTTCGATAAGCTCAATATATTCGATCAACGATTTCGATAAGTTCAATATATTCGATGTATCTTTTAATCCACAGAACGACTAAGGTTACAGCAGCCCTGTAACACGGCCCTTATGTTCGATAATGTCAATGATACGCCCCCTACTAAGGTATCTTATCATGCACGCGCCCCGAAGAGCGCCCCCCGAAGGGTATCTAATGGTGTGCGCCTTAGTAGGTCCTAAATTGTTCCGGAACTAGCGTAAACACTAACGGTTTCAATACATAGTCGGACTGAGGTTTCTAAAAGCAATTTCTTAATATTTTTGATATTCAAAACTATACTTATTTCACAGTTCAAAATCATATAATCTCATTTTCTAAATCAAAATTCTATTTTAATACTTGATCCGGGTTTTTAACAAAATATAAGTGTAACATTTTCATTCAAATGGAAGCCTTAAATAAAGAATAACAATATTTGAAACAATACATTTAGGCATCCGAATAATTTCTAAAGCATACATAATTATAAACGAAAATTTTAAAATACTAAATAGCTCGGAAAGTCACTTACCTCGATATCGCTGAACACAAAATTAATAGCTGAACAGATCCTAAATATAAATTCAGAACAATTAAACGTTATTAGAATAATTCTATTATGCAACATTCTTCTTATTCATTTTAAAATAGCTATAAGTATATCTTAAAATATTCTTTCAATCTTTAATCATTTTTCAAACAATTAAACCATTATTCCAAAACTTTAAAGTTACTAAAATAATAATCTAAAAAACAATACTTAAAGTCAATAATACTAATCCAAAATTATTTACTATTAATCTAAATACAAAACAATAATTAAAACTACAAAAATAACAACAATGCAAAAATACTAATTACCAACAAAATATACTAAATACTAACTAACAAACTAAATACAATACTTAAAACAATAATAACAATGCAAAAATTTAAATAAGAACATACCCGAAAAATACGAGTACCGAAGATTGCCTACGCCCTCGACACTGGAAAAATTTAACTAAGGAGGTCTTTTATAAAAACCCCTCTCACAACAAAGCCTTTCTCAAAATGAAGGTCTTAATTGTTGGTGGCTTAAAACCAAAGGGGTAGAGTTATATTTATAGCTAAAGGAAGGGAAATATTTTAGGAGAGTGGGTGATGTGGGACTTTTCATAAAAAGTAACCGGGTATTACATTACCTCCCCCTTAAAAAAAATTTGATCCTCCAAATTTCCAAATCATAAGCGTATATCTAAAAATAACATGTTTAAATAACAAAATAGTTACATACCTTAATACTGGTTGCCTGAAAGTTGAAACACACGTCCTCGAGTTAGCCTTGGACTTGCTATAGTTACTTCCTCCTTCCTTGCATCTCCTTTAGGTGGAGGGTTCTTGGGACATTGCGCAATTTTATGACCTAACTCTCCACAATGAAAGCACGCACCCGTATTCCAATGACATTCTTTGTCTGGGTGGTTCCTACCACATCTCCCATATTTTAATTTGTCCTCTTGGTTTCTTTGATTCTCTCGAAATCTAACAGTTTGGGTATTTATCTTTTTCGTTGGTCCCCCATAGATCGACTCTCCCCCGAATGACTCATCTCTCTTTCGATTGCCGTTCTTTCCATTCTCAATTTCTATTAGGCCCTTCTCAATTACTAACGCCTTATGAAGCACCGCATCATATGTGGGTAACTCAAAACACGCAACACCATGCCTTATGTCGACACGTAACCCGTCCTCTAACCTACGGGCTTTTGTCACCTCATCTGGTATTAAGGTCGGTGCATACTTAGCGAGCTTCGCAAACTCGACTTCATATTCAGCAACCGTCTTGTTCCCTTGTTCTAGCCTAATGAATTCCCTCTCCTTTTGTGCCCGAATTGTTCTAGGAAAGTACTTGTTGGTAAATGCCTCTTTGAACATGGTCCAAGTGTAGGGTACGGGATTTCCCTCGTGCTTCCTTTTCTCCATAAGCCACCAATCATAAGCCCCACCCTGCAGTTGGTAAACCGCCAACGTCACCTTATTAATTTCAGTGCTCCCTAACAAGTCAAACGCCTTCTCCATTTCCTGAATCCACTTATCAACGATAGCAGGGTCTGTAGTTCCTTCAAATATGGGCGGGTTCAATCGCTTGAATTCTGCTACTATACCACGTTGCCCAGACTGTTGATTTTGTACTAATTGGGCTAAGGTATTAACTAGCTGAGTCATACCATCAGCGCCACTATCATTGTTAGTAGAGTTACTTCTTCTAGGCGGCATTTTCTACACAATAAAACAATCCCCACTAAACAACACTATACAAAACTAGTATAAAAACATATATCAATTTATTCAATAATAAACGAAATACTAATCCGTAAAAATTTAAGTTCAAAATGCAAAATAACAACTAATCAGACAATGCAAATATTTTTCACCGTATTCTATCTCTCACTCCAAATTCTTAAATTTAGTCAAGACTATACCCACAGTTAACTCCCAAAATCACTCCCCAGGGAATGTGTAGGTTTTTCAACCTAACACACTACGAGGGGTCACCGCTCTGATACCAACTCTGTAACACCCCGAACCAATCACTTGTTCGGAATGCCACACGCCGCAAGCCCGAAGGACTCGCAAGGCAACAATATCAAAAGCGCAGCCCAAAAACCACACAACGATACTAGACTTAAAATCGAACAATCTTTCATTATCAAATTTCACATGAGTTCAAAAACTAAATACCGAAAACATAACTTCGGAGACGCAGCTCCCTTAAACAAAAGTCTTATCAAATTCAAAATACTAATAACGCCATAACTAAAAGGACTTCAGCCATCCACAAAAGCATCCACATTGTTCGACTCTTAACAATGGACCCTGTAAAAGTTAATGTAAGGGTGAGCGGTGAAGCCCAGCAAGTAACAATCTTCACTATTTAGGTGGATCAAGTACTATTTGCAAAACACTTTTTCGAAATACCTTTTGTTCAATAACAGTAATAAATATACCTTTTTGAAATAACATTTTCTTGTTCAATAACAATAGTCAATATTTACTTTCAAAATCAAAATCAATAATTACAAAATACAATTCAAAGACAAATTTCGATAAGCTCAATATATTCGATCAACGATTTCGATAAGTTCAATATATTCGATGTATCTTTTAATCCACAGAACGACTAAGGTTACAGCAGCCCTGTAACACGGCCCTTATGTTCGATAATGTCAATGATACGCCCCCTACTAAGGTATCTTATCATGCACGCGCCCCGAAGAGCGCCCCCCGAAGGGTATCTAATGGTGTGCGCCTTAGTAGGTCCTAAATTGTTCCGGAACTAGCGTAAACACTAACGGTTTCAATACATAGTCGGACTGAGGTTTCTAAAAGCAATTTCTTAATATTTTTGATATTCAAAACTATACTTATTTCACAGTTCAAAATCATATAATCTCATTTTCTAAATCAAAATTCTATTTTAATACTTGATCCGGGTTTTTAACAAAATATAAGTGTAACATTTTCATTCAAATGGAAGCCTTAAATAAAGAATAACAATATTTGAAACAATACATTTAGGCATCCGAATAATTTCTAAAGCATACATAATTATAAACGAAAATTTTAAAATACTAAATAGCTCGGAAAGTCACTTACCTCGATATCGCTGAACACAAAATTAATAGCTGAACAGATCCTAAATATAAATTCAGAACAATTAAACGTTATTAGAATAATTCTATTATGCAACATTCTTCTTATTCATTTTAAAATAGCTATAAGTATATCTTAAAATATTCTTTCAATCTTTAATCATTTTTCAAACAATTAAACCATTATTCCAAAACTTTAAAGTTACTAAAATAATAATCTAAAAAACAATACTTAAAGTCAATAATACTAATCCAAAATTATTTACTATTAATCTAAATACAAAACAATAATCAAAACTACAAAAATAACAACAATGCAAAAATACTAATTACCAACAAAATATACTAAATACTAACTAACAAACTAAATACAATACTTAAAACAATAATAACAATGCAAAAATTTAAATAAGAACATACCCGAAAAATACGAGTACCGAAGATTGCCTACGCCCTCGACACTGGAAAAATTTAACTAAGGAGGTCTTTTATAAAAACCCCTCTCACAACAAAGCCTTTCTCAAAATGAAGGTCTTAATTGTTGGTGGCTTAAAACCAAAGGGGTAGAGTTATATTTATAGCTAAAGGAAGGGAAATATTTTAGGAGAGTGGGTGATGTGGGACTTTTCATAAAAAGTAACCGGGTATTACATATGTAATCGATACTTTCACAATCTAAATGCTAAGCAGTCTGGGTAATTATTTCCTCGACTCTTGAGAATTTTTTTTCTCTAATTACGTTGCAGTTGGCAATATTTAATCAGTTTCTGTTTTTGTGTTAATTGTTTAGCTTGATGAATCAGAACACACAAAGATCAAGACAAAGAGCACCAAAGAATCTGAGTGAGGACCAAAATGAAATAATTAAAACCCAAGAATCTTTACATTGAAAAAAGAATAGATTTTGAACAAATAATTGTGAAACAAATAAGAACAGGGGCATTCAATTGAACTGATGAGCTAATCTTGAAAAATTCCACTACTCCTTCAAAAGGATCAATGAATGATGTAGGTAAGCGCCAAAGCAAGCAGCATCAGCACATATGCAATTCCTTGGTCTATTGCAGCTCCTGCAATTAAAAAAACACATTCTTGATTCTTCTACAAATACCCACAGCAATAAAACTAGAGTCTGACAATTAAAACCCATTATATACAAAATATGTGTGTGTGTGTGTGTGTGTGTGTGTGTGTGTATAGAGAGAGCATACCATCATTTGAAGGAGCAGGAGCAGGAGCAGGGATCTGGGCATTAATGGAAGGAAGTACCAGAGCCAATAAAAGTGCAAAAATGGTCATCACAAAAGAAACTCTCAACATCTCCATTACTACAAAAAACCCAAATAACCCAAAACCACAAAAACTTCAGAAAAATAAAAAATAAAAATTCCAATTCTTTTTTCTGGTTTTAACCTTGTGGATAAATCCCACAAAGAAAACAATGGCTTATGCTTGAATTGGCCCAACGAACTTATGTGTGTGTATATATACCCCTTTGGCTTTAGATTGGGGTTTAGAAAGGGTTTGTGGAAAGTAACGGCCACCCTGGATTAACTATTTTGGTCAAATTGTACTGCATCTTAGGCGTTGATAGTGGACGGGTGACAATGGCAGCACGTTCTATTCTCTGTACAGGCATTGTTGAGCTGGGGATGCTGGGACATGGGCCTTAGTACTTGTACCTACTTTCCACATGTACAAACTGATCGGTCGGAATATTCTCTTCTTTAATTGAAATTCTTTTGAATTTTGAATTTATTAATAAGATTAGGCCGTTGCCCTTTTAGTTTAGCACCTGGCAGAACAATTTACTAACCTTTTATGATTGATTGTTAACAGCTCAGAAATTTAAGGTGTATCATATTTCAAGCAATGGAACTAATTTAAAACACACAATAAATTTATGTTGACATTAAATATCGATGAATGTAAATATATGAGATATAAAAAAATTAAGAAGGGACTCACACATTATTATTTAATCGAATTGTTTAGAGCTTCACGTTAGTCACAATCTAATTTTGTTTTCATATTTGTTGCCATATATATCATTTTTCCTAATTTAATAAGTATTCATGTTATGAGTTTTACTTTATTTGTTTGACAATAGTAATTTGGTGATTGAAAAATAAATTCAAAAATAGAATTTTCATCTACATGGACAGACGGCTAACTAAGAGATTCCCAATATCTCCAAAGTTAATTGTTTCAAACAAAACGACATTTTATCTATAAAAGGACATAAACAAACGTGGGCATATTCGTAGGAAAAAAAAGATTGAGATCTTAATCAAATCAAGAAATTTCTTTCTTGTGAGAAGAGAGAAATTACACTATAATTGATTATAATTATTAGACTTACTCATATATTTAAACTTACGTCTTGAAAGCTCATATGGTTTGTTATACAAATGTACCACATAAATATATATATATATATATATATATATATACACATACTAATATGCTAAACGTCCTATGTTCAAATCATGAATTATGTACATTTTAAGTTGCAATTTAATTATAACTTGTTTATATACATTGCATCAAGCAGGTAAATACTACTATATCAATTTATTTTAATCAAGATAATATGATACATCTTGCGTTCGCACTCGAGACATATTATTATTATTTCTGAAAATTAATTTACAAAATTTTAAATTTCAAAATTAGTACGAATTTATTTGATATGCATGATCCGCTTAAGTAATCCTTCATCATCAAACAAGAATTACTGCTGACTTGGCCCAAAACACATGTACTGCAAGTCCTTTGTTAAATACTACCTGAATTTACATTTGAAAACTTAGCCCAAAGTAGCTGAACTGCGGCATCTCAAGCTTCAAATATGGCCCATTCCGTTAAACTTAGCACAAATAGAGTTGTGGTCCTTATCTGAAATTTAGTAGTATTCTTTTGGGCCTTTTCTGTAATTGAGAGATTCTTAATAATGATAATTATATTCATATTCATTTGTACTTGTATTGATATTTTTTCAAATCTAAAACGATTTTCTTGAGCTGTTGATGTTAGCAGTGAATTTGTGACGCGTTATTTTTTTTCTCTTTTGCTTTTAAAAATTTAATTTTATTATTATTTTGTCATTTTTATACTATTTTTAATTTTTTTTAATTTAATTAGTCCTCTAAATTTTATAAAATTTTATTTACTTCAAATAATTTATACACCTACCGCGTGTGCCGACAAGTGCTAGTTCAAAATAAAGGGTGTTAAAAAAATATTGACCAAGACTAGTGAGATAGCAAGTAGCAGATTAAAACCACTTGGGGGTGAAAAAATAGTTGCGTGAGTAAGAAGATTAAAAAACAATTTGTCCCTAGGAGTTGATACATAATTGGAGTACCATGTTGTGTAGTATACTTTTTCATTGACTAAGAAGTAAGCAACATATCTTTATAATTTAAAGGATGACTAAAATTTAAGAGGTAGCATCACGTGTATTAGACGTCGTGAATGAACAATACATATAATTTATTTGTAATTATAGTAATAAGGTCTTCCTCAACTTATACAAGTGGACAAAATTAAGGGGAGTTAAAAATGCAAGTGTTAATATTCTAAGCATGTTTAATTTAGTTATGTGCTTTAATTTGTTTTACCAATAACTGGGAGTATTAATAAATAAATTGGTGTCAAGGTTGAGAAAAATTTGATATTATTTTGGATGGAGTTAGTATTAAGTTGTTTGATGTTAATACTAATAATATTCATGAATTAACACGATACGTCCTCGGTAATTATGAGACTATCTAAAATAAGAATATTTTTTAACAAAGTAATTTTAAAAGGTTAAGATTTTAATATTTTTAAATATTATGTAACTTCTTATAGAAACGACCTGCCTATATTTGAACGAGAATGCCGTGTCGTCCAATCGGAGTCTAGAAGAAGGTGACTGTCATATACAGTTGACTCTTTTTCAATAGAAAAGCTAGAAGCTAGAAGCTAGAAGCTAGAAGTTATCTAAGAAAAAATTAAAGCAAACAAGAGTATAGTATCTCAATTTAAATGAGAGGAAGTTCTACCTAATGCAGGACGTCTTCACTCTTGAGCCACAAAGAAGTTCAATTACACAATGATGTTCTTCTTGTTTTTAAGGGGAATATATATAAACTAAAACAAAACTGCCTTGATCACAATTATTTCTTCATGCCTAGTTTTATTAATCATTCATAGACTCGTAGGTGCATACTTTAGTATTGCTTTGAGAGGGTAATTAATAACCTAGCCGCCCCACAAATGGTCAATAAGTACTCAATTAGATAACGATATTTATATAATATTCTTTTTATTTTAAGATAAAAAATATTTATTATTATTTTAAATAATTTTAAGTTAAATGTCTATTTATTTTAAATAATATATTTTTTATAAAAATTTATTTATAATATCTTTAGTATTAACTGTCATATTTTTATTTTATATATATTTTTATAATGTATCACTAATTATGTATAAAAAATTATATAATTAAATAAAAAATTTAATATAAATAATTTAATCATTTTATTTTCTTTTTTAATTTGCATAAAAAGGCAACATGACTTTTTCATATCGTGAGACGTAAGAAGTAATATTCAAATGAAGAATGTTATTAGTGTAACAAATAAATTAGGTGGTATATAAATCAACGTACCTAACTCTGGCGCCCAACCAACCCCCCAAGGCCCCAACTTCCCAACAACAATTCCCCCCCGCCCATACACAACCAAAAAAAAAAAAAAAAAATTAATAGGCAAAATACTAAAATACATAATTGTTATGAATTTGTAAAAAGTTTTAAAATAACAAATATAGTAACTAGTCATACTTTTTTTTTGTTAGTTTATAATATTTATAATTGTTAATATTAAAATAAAATAAATTCATATTAATTTTGAATTTTAAGATTTTAAAAATTAGTTCTAAAAAATTAAAGTATATTTTAAATTCTATAACAAATAGAGTGACATTTTCCCTTTTGGTACTTAGATTGAGCACGTGTTTCGCTAAGTGTGTGAACACGTACGTTTTCGATCCAACTTGGAAAGTACATGTCCTAGGTTTCGTGTGTTTGTGAGTTTTAATTTAGAGAGATGGAATTTCCTTGTCATCCCTTTGCTTTCTTCTAAATCAAAACTCACAAACAGTTCACTAAATCGAGCTCGATTACAACCTAAAACCTAAACAAACAATAATCCAATATAGTAAGTTCAGGTTGACTCGGCTTATTTTCGAACACAAGCTAGAGTACTAAAACACTCAAGTGCTGCATTAATTATATTATCTAAAAGGAGTATCATGATCATTTGTAAAATATTTAAATTCTAAAGGTGATTGATATTATCGTAACAAATTATATTATGTTGGCAAAAAAATAAATGTCACTTAAAATATTAAATGTCGTTAAAATAATTATAAAAATATAGTTAATTGTTGTATATATACTGACGCAGTATTATTTTTAGTTTGACAATATTAACAATGTGCTATTTTAAAGTTAAAACTTATGTTTCATAGTTAATCCGAATTGTATTGTGATTGTTTAATTAATTAATAATTGTGACATGATATAAAATTGTAGCAATTTATTCTATAGTCAATAAAAATATTAAATTTCTTTTTTGAAAATAGGACTTTGAGGGAGAGGGAATATGTATTACAATCTTAGAAAACTTGTCTCGATGGTGTTTACGATTGATGTTCTTCTAAAATTATTTGTCTGGATAGTCATCTTATTGGCAGTATCGGCCTCATAATCTGAAGAAAAATACTGCTCAATTCTTTAGAGTTCGAGATTTAAGTAATACTACTACTCTACTAGTTCAACGTGTGTGTGTGTCGGCATGCATGCGGCATGTCCATGCACAAGCACTTTCTTTGAAATAATACTAATAATCATTTTTAATAATGCTTACAAACTACTTCATCAATTCTAAAATTAAAAATATATTTTTAAAGTGACTATATTTAAGACTTTTTCCCCTTCAAAAATATCCATAACATTTACTAAAAATATAAGTAATGTCAAACTAAAAATTTTATTTCACTTCATAATTTAATTAAAATTAAAAATATATCTCTACCGGTAAAACAATCTAAAATGAAAAATGGAATGGAGAAAGTATAATATATATATATATATATAGACAAGGGGCGGAGCTACTAGTAGACTCCGAAGGCTGTAGCCCGGCCCAATTTTTATTTATTTTTTAGATATACCAAATAATTGAATTAAGTAACTCGAAGTTGGAATAGTCTTAATCAACTTAGCTCAAAACAGACTTAAGTTGAAATAGTCTTGATCAGCTCGATCTAATTTAAATTTTTGGCTCCGTACCTGCATATAGATCATAACCCATTTGTGCATTTGTGGTTTTTTAACGAATGAGAATGAAATTAATTATAGTAGATTTATTGACTATGTAAATAATGACCCAAACAGAAAGTTTCTCATAACAAACGCATAGACGCACTCCATCTCTCTGAGTACCTGGCTGAGTTCGTCAGAGTTGGACCTAATTTTAATTACTCTGGCGGATATATATATATATATATATATATATATATATATATATATATATATAACTATACATGCAACTTTATACATGCAACTTAATTTTGTGACCACTGACTACCAGTCGGACAGATAACCAAACTTTTATTGACGCACTCCATCGCCCTTCCTCTTTTTCTCTCTCTCGTGTTCATCAACATTAATGTTCCCCCACGAATTTAATCCGTAAAAGCTCAATTTAAAAGAAAAAATAAATAAAAAGAGAAGTATAAATATACATATCCGATCCTCATTAATCTTGATATTATTTGTTAGCTTGATTTACATGTTAGAACTTTGTTATGTAAAATTAAATAGAATATGAACGCTCAGTCCTTAAAACGATATTCAATTCGTCCCCAATTTAGTTCGCCTTTTAAGATAAGATAGGCACCAAAAAAATATTTCAATTCCAATTGTAAGAGTAACTATATTGTCTTTCAATTCCAATGGTAAGAAATTGTTTGTGTATTGGCGACGCAATCCCAACCTTCCCCCCCCCCCCCCCCCCCCCCCTCCCTAAGTTTCACAAGTAATTTGACTATTCACATAAATGTTTATAAACCCTTGTATATCCTAGACTTGTATTTAACGTGGGACATTCATTTAAAACATGATCAACACTAACTTTGTTACGGGTTACTAATATAAAATCTTAAGTACTCTTTAAAAAGTTTTCAAGAAATTTTCAAATTCTAAATATCATACTAACTAGATCTTCCAAAATCAATGACTTGATAAAATCATGAACTTAATAAAAAAAACTCAAGAATTATTGAGGCCTTTTTATAACCATTTAAATTTCTAAATGAGTTAATTTCTTATCATAGTATCAAAGCTATAGGCGTTGTTTATGCGTATGATTTTAGATGAGTTGATCACATTACAATATTCAATATCACAATCTCAGACTGACGACCAATCAAAAACCCTACACTCTCGCACATATTCTCAACTTTCTTTTCCTTCAAGTTGTCGCTATATTCTCTTCCTTCAAGTTGCTGCAAAATTTATGTCAGATCGGAACAATAATCAAATCCAGTTTAAGAATTGGAGACACTCAACAAAATAATAATAATCTTGCATTAAAATTTACCTTTCTAACCTCATTCATTACACTAGCCAGCTACAAATCTATAAATATAAAGAACTCATGATCCATCTCCATCTACATCTACCATCATTACAAAGTTATTAGTAACATGTTCTCGTAATTAATTTAAGATCTCTCCTACTGCATGTAATTAAGATCTCAGAGTTCCTTGCTCAATAAATTTGCATAACTCTGGTAATAAAACTGATCATCTTGTGGTGGCTTAGAGTCAGAAGTTCTGTTTGGTAAAGTAGTAGAACCAACTTCATTTGTAGTCTTGATTTCTTCAAGAAAATCAAATCCATCAAAAAAATCACCATTAACAGCAGTAGCAGGGCATGAACCAGAACCCGACTCAAATATAAATCTATCATCTTCACCACCTCCATTTCCAGGCCAGGAACCATGATTATTGCTATTATTTTCTTGAGAAAATGAAGGAGAAAGAACTGATACATCTTGTTGAGAATTTGGCAATGTAACAGTGAAATTACTGAAACAATTTGTTCCATTTTCTTGAATCTCTGTTTCCCCTGAAAAGGGGAATTCGGTATTTTGATAATTCATGTCCATTAAATATGGAAATGCACCATAAGAACTGTTGGATGATGAAATATTAGAATTAATGACCACGCTAGCCTCTGCTGCCATTAGTTTTTTCTTCATTTTGGAGTTCCAATAGTTCTTTACATCATTGTCAGTTCTTCCTTGTAGATGTGAAGCTATAACAGACCACCTAAATCCATAAATCATTGGAATTAATTAGCTTAATCAATAGAGTATAAAATAATAATGATACCCAGAAAAATAAAATGGCTTAATCAGATCTGGAATTTAATATTTAAGTTAATGGATCAGCTTGCCTGCTTCCAATTTTATTGTAGAGACTTAATATAATGTGATCTTCTTCTTCAGTAAAACCTCCATGTTTTATGTCCGGCCTAAGATAATTAAGCCATCTCAAACGACAACTCTTCCCACAACGCTTAAGCCCTGTATATAATTTGTAGTATATTGCATCTAAAAGTTATACACATTTAATGAAAGAAAACAAGAAATATGTATGTCCTTATTCCAAGCAGTCCAAAATGGGCAATCCATTTTATCAGTATATAAAAGTGAGTTGGATTTAGATATCGATATGTATTTTCTATTGCGATTAAAACCATTTGCGATACAAATACAACTTATTTGAACTGTCTGGAATTTTTATCCAAAATATATAAACACATATATAGGGAGAGAGTAAAAAAAAGAGACCTGCTTTGAGTGGTAAAGCAATCCAATTGCCACCAGTGCCATATTTGTGAAGATAGTTCTTGAGAATGGAGTCTTCTTCAGGTGACCATGGTCCTCTCTTCACTTTGGATTTGTCACAACAAGGACTTCTTCCCATTCCCAACCAAAAGCTAGCTAAAGCAATTTTCAGAAAGAAAATGAAGCTATAACAAAGAGAAACTATATTGTTTAGTAGTTTTCTATCCATGAGAAACAAAACAATGGGCTTAGGTTAAAACTTTATACTGTTAGTAGAAGGGGAGGGAGAGAGAGAGCGCTTGACTTTGTCTAATCCTACAAGTTAAAAGTTTATTTATTTTTATTTATTTGTACTTTTTCTTCAATTGAACTTTTTACGTTTTCTCCTACCGGATAAGAAGATAAACTAAGCAAGAGTTAACCTAGTCAATTAGGAGACGCATAATTTGTCAATATATATAATGCTGCTTTTGATATCATCAACTTATGGGACCACGTGCCCAACTTACTTTGGTCAATAAAAATGTGTTCACACATACTGTGTGAGGAATGCCTTTTATGTCATAAACATGTGGAATGGTCCCCAAATATATATATATATATATATATATATATATATATATATATATATATATCAGTAATTAGTAGTTAGAATATCTAGCAGTAGTAAAAAAAATAAAAATATAACACTTGTTAGCTAGCAACATGCGTTAATTTTTTATTTTTTATTTTTTTGCCGCTAGAGGTTGTAATGGCAGGGATTTTCAAAACCAATTTGTCTTATGTATTAGTTGATACAACAGTATTTTCAGCAATCGATTGTTGTAGATGCACCCCATATATATATATAGGGACTGATCCATATATAACATTGTAAATGAGAATTTATCCTTACAACAGATCTCAGCATAAATCTTAACTGTTTATGTTGATATTTAATGGTTAAAAATTCTCTCGTCCGCAGTTTAATTACTAGTATGTGTAGTTTAATAATACGGATAAGGAAAAATATCAAAAATACTTCTGCAGTCCTAATATGGTCAATCATCGTCATCGCTGATAATTAAACCGGGGCATGACATTATTGTAAATACTGTCGTCCGTAGTATTAAACTGCAAACAATAGTATTTAGAAAAATGTTATTCAAACAATGTCGTTTAAACATGTCCAAGCATCCACAGTTTAACACTGCGAACAATAGTTGTTGTTTTTTTTTAACATATTGTCCTTGGAATTTCTAGGCTCCCTGTAACAACAACATCAACATATCTTATACCAATTAACAAACTGTAAATCCAATATAATATATCAACTCGAAATATGTAACTCCATATATATCAAACAAAACCAACGTGTACAAAATATACTAATCAACATGTAATTAAATCTACCATAAAATATACCAATCAACAAACTGTAAATTCATTACTCATAAAACTGTATTACCATATATAAAACAAAACCAATATGTACAAAATATATTAATCACAAACTATAAATCAAATTTAATATACAACATAAAATTATTTTTCCCTTTACAATGTACAACTTATGATAAGTCTGTAATAGAAACTTTATTATTCATCTGTGGTTAAATTAATATCTCTAGTCCTATGCTTACATAATTCATGGGCAATTATATACCTAAATAAGGTGGCATCTTCTTCAGACCAATTAACTTCTCATAAAGATGATATGACTTGGATAGTGTATGTAACGATCCGTAGTTTCGTTAAATATTATAAAAATTATAAATAAATAATGAATGGTAGAATAGTATCGTGAGCACTGAACCTGAGGTTCAAAAGTTTCGTTAAATGTTGTAAATATTATAAATAAATAATGAATGGTAAAATAGTATCGTGAGCACTGAACCCGATGTTTAAAGAACCTGGATTTGGGGGCGTCACAGCGTAGTCAACGAACTTCATCATGTAGACTCCACAATCAAAAGCATTCTTCTGTTTAGGTCGGTCTGTCTTGAATTCCCACCCAAATTTTTTCTTCGAATTTTTTTTTTAGGACTATAAATCTAGATGAGGTTTGCAACAAAATCACGTTGTACATTAAAAACACATAACATTAGTACATATATTAATATAAATGTAATTGAAAAATTAAATAGTAAAAAGTTGGGACATACCATATATTCTAACTCTAGTCGATATTGAGTAATTATTTTAGTCAGTACATCGTCGTACAAAGAATCTATAAGTATAACCCTCCAATTCTTTATATCTAAAACGAATAAAAAATAATGTTCTACATTGTGGTTAACTAGAAAAAATACATAATCGCAGTCGGACAATACCGGTTGTGTTCCCTGGTTGATGAAGAAATGAGATACATCAGAAATGTCAAATCTATTCTTCCGTGAGGCCGATATTTTGGTGTAAGCAACGAACCATGGTGAAAGTAATTGAAAGAAACAACAAAGCATGAAATAATATTTAATTCGAGTGTATCCCCCTTGTTTCAAACGTTCTTCGCGTAACTTCAACAAACTCAGATACGCATCGATCATATGATCTCATACCAAGTTCCTTGGAATAAGAGAGAGAACATCCTTATGCACCAATCTGTACTCATCATCCAGATTGACATGAGGGAACTGTGCTTCATCCACCACCACCGAAAACCAATATTGATTGAGCTATTCCACCTTATCTGCCTTTAATGGTTTGAGAGGATCATTCTTAATGATGGACGTTCACTCCACCCATATCAAAAAAGGAAGATTATGAGACACGACCTCAGAATGTGAAGTAGGTATTGACGTTTCTTCCCATATTGGAGTCAACTACATCGACCATAATTGACCCATACTCTCACCATCACCCGATGTACTCAAGTGATACATGTAAGGGGATGAGGTGGTAACGTCATCTTGGGTTCCATCTAAATCTTAAATGGGATGTCAGGCTGATAAGGGGATCCTTGGTTGAATGGATTAGAACCGGTGAATGGCATTTCTTATGTGTACTGATATGGAGGAACGTTAGGGATGGTGTCCTTGGGATCCTCAAATATGTCATGGTTTTCTTCTTTAAAGAGTATGGACCTTGCATACCAATCCTCGTACACATGGTGAGGGTTGTGCACTTTTGGTACGCTCAGAATATGCCGTACAAACTCCTAAGCTGCATTAATCTATAAAAGAAAAAAAAAGTGTGCATATGATTAGCAAAGAACACATAACCAATCAGAATGTTTTAAACATAATAATGAATATTAAACTTACAAGGTTTCCAGCCTCTGTAAGACCCCGAATTTTATGAAATACAAAATTTAATTTTTCTTCATATATATTTTTTTTGAAACAGTAAGTGGTTAAATTAACAAAATTGAAAGTTAAGGATGTTATGTGCAAATTTTATTTTGTCGGACAATATTCGCTTTGTCGGGGAATATTCGTTTGGTCGGGGAATATTCGTGCCGTACGACGGCGCCGAAATAATAAATTATTGGTGGACCCCACAACGGAATATTTGTCGGATATAGAAAACGACAGAAGTAACCTTTTTAAATAAAAATAGTCAACGGAACTGTTAAAATACCGGTGATAAAAGAATAGTAGCATACGGTAGTTTATGGTATTTTCTGTAGCACACGGTACTCTACAGTAACACACGGTATTGCATAGTGTCTCATATTATTGGTCTGATAATTGACACCGTAACTGTTACGCATCATTTCATCGATAATTGTCACTGCATAATATTTTATATTATCAATTCAATAATTGTTGTTACACAGTATTTTGCATTATTGATTTAATAATTGTCATTACACTGTATTTTATATCATTGAGTCAATAATTGTTGTTGCACTGTTTTTAAAATTATTGAACCTAATAATTGTCACAGTAACATATGCACAGTAATTCACATTATTGAATCAATAATTGTCATTACACAGTAACGTATGCTTTATTTTACATTATTGTTATCTCTGTTATGATGTTATTTAAACAGTTGTATTTCATTAATTTATTGACTTGATATCTAAGAGCTAACTATACTGTATTTATAACAATTAGTCATAATAATTGAATTGATAAAGTTATTTGTTTATAATATAAAGTTAGGTGATTATTAGGTGATATGAAATGAATGGTGTAGATTAAAGTGTGAATTATTGTTGAATAATTGAATTGATTTGTTTATAATATAAAGTTAGGTGATTATTAGGTGATATGAAATGAATGGTGTAGATTAAAGTGTGAATTATTGTTGAATAATTAAATTGATTTGTTTATAATATAAAGTTAGGTGATTATTAGGTGATATGAAATGAATGGTGTAGATTAAAGATAATATAATATTTGAAATGGATGGTGTAGATTAAAAGGTGATATTTAAATGAATGGTTTAGATTAAATGAATGATAAGATTTTTGGCTATAAATAGAAGCCTTAACTTAAGGATTTTTCATAAACTTCCTTACTTGTTCTTTCTTTCTCTCTCTAAATACTTCTTGTGAAAGTTCTCTCTAAGTGTGCTTAAGTCATCTTGAGTATTTGTGAAGATCTATAAGTATACGTGTACTGTTCAAGTTAATCAACCTCATTTAAATCAATATTCAGTCACGTGTTACGGTAAGGGATACCATCTTTTTCATCTTCCATTATTCAAACGTACTATGGTAAGGGATTATCATTATTTGATTCTCGATAATAATATTGTTTCTTCCTTACTCATAAGACGTGCTTTTTATTTCCATGTATTAAATTGTGGGAATAACCTTACGGAGCGGATTGCCGCCTGTTGGTGAATAACCTTTCGTATTCATTCATTATTAATCTCTGAGAATAACCTTACGGAGCGGATTGCCGCCTGTTTGGTGAATAACTCTTTGTACTCAAATTCTATTAAATTGTGGGAATAACCTTACGGAGCGGATTGCCGCCTGTTGGTGAATAACCCTTTGTATTAATTTTCTTCACCTTTTGTTAATCAAACCTGCTACGGTAAGGGATATTATTTTCTTTCATACTCCTAAATCGAAATTTATTATGGAACTATTGCTTCTATAATTCCTGAAAATATTATATGTTCCATAATAGTTGAACTTCATTATTTCAACTGAACCTTCCTATTTACGTGAACCTTTCTATTGAATTGTAACCGTTATTCTGAACTGTGGATCTTGAATTTCACTCCACATCATGTTGACAATTTGGACATTATTTGAATCTGTACAAAGTAAACTTCCGATACTTATTGTTATCCTATTTCTTCTGTTCATCATTTATATCATTCTAATCATCCAAAAATCAAGCTGTTGTGAATATCTGTGGCCGGGGGCACAGATGTGATATATTTGTTGAACAGATGATAGGTTAAAGGCGATATAATAGGTTAAAGGCGATACATCTGTTCGGTGTCTTTTATGGCACGTGGTGAATGTTCTCTTTGGCCCGTAGTGCAAAGATGAACTGTTGTTTGGTATGATTATGACCAAAGGCTGAATCTGGTATAATCATGACCGTTGGTGTTATATTGAATGTCTTTGACCCGTAGTGCAAAGATGAACTGTTGATCTGCATGATTATGATCAGGAACTGTGAATTTGTATTATCTTGACTAATGATATTTCAGATGATAAAAGTTGATGATGTTTTTCCTAAAAAGAGAACCGAGTGGACATTATAGTCTGCATTATTCTTCTAATAGATTACTCATTCCGCTGCTATTATTGATCTGAACGTTGTTTAAGAATTTAACTGCAGTTTTTGATATAAACCTTGTAGTCTATTGTATTCTATCAAGAACTCAACTGTTGAAGACTAATGATAATTTATTCGTCATTATCTTAGTCATGATATTCTTTACTGGGCTATTTGAGCTCACCCTTTCTTTTGTTCCATTGTTTTTCAACAGGAGATGAAAACATAACAGGGTCTAGCCGGGGAATGGAGTGAGGGTCCGAGGAATAGTTATCATAGTCTTCACGTTTTGTAAAATAGTGTGGCAATAATAGTGAAGATTTAGTTGTGTATTATTATACACTGTATTGTTGTACGTTGTGCTTTGTTGTAATAATTTTGTTGTAGTATTTTGACGACTCAAGTTTGGGCTGTGTGGGCCCAGATTTGGGGGCGTCACAGCCTCATACTGCTGAAATAAGCCACGTGGCATATATGTCTTGTCTGGTTGGATTTGTGGTCTGAAAATTCTTATCTGAGTCATTCGCCTATACCTTCTTAGGTATTCGGCAAAACCTGTCTAATCGCCACTGAAAAATCCAGAACAATATCTTGCTAATAATGCCATGTGGCAATGTACTCTCCCTATAGCTAGATGTAATATACTGCACTAATCCCTTTCTTATCCCGACGAAGTTCATTTATCTTTATCAGGGCTTCGGGAATATCTTGTAGTTCCCTAAATTGTCTCAAAACTTGATCTGGCATTTGAAATTCTGCAATGTCGAGCCAAATAAGAGGGATACGTGAGGCTCCATTATACCAAGCTGTCTGGTACTTGTGTGTCACTAAATGGTCAAACTTTGCATATGTCATCCACTGTACCATAACAACTGCCATCCCATCAAACTCGCTTCTATAACAGATTTGATTGTGGTAGGGGTATAGTTTTCTACTCTCTTTGATGATGTCCTTATTTCTTCCATAGGACTAAGCTCTTACACGGGGCAACCAATGGTCGACCCCTCGTGCGTAATTCGGCCTCCCGATTAAAAGGTGTTTGTAAACTCAGACATGTGGCATAAGTGTTCAAGTTAAAAATTACAAATACAAATTAAGGCATAATATCAATGTAAATAAATATGAAACTACATTCAATAAGATACCTGAAGAAGTATCAAACATCCAGAGAAGCTCTTAGCCTCGATGCGGGTTGCTTTATGTAAGTTGCGGTACAAACAAGACAAAACTGCAGCTCCCCATGCGTACTCACATACTCTATCAACATCTTTTAGAAAAAGAAAATATCTAGGATGTATGACAACATAATTTGATAATGCGAATAATATCTTCCCCAGTACAAACAATATATAAGCTTTAGTATACGTCACCACGGTTTTCATGTCAGCATCTAGGGCAGTTTACAAAATCTAGTGCTTAACCATGATAACATAATACCCCTTCCGCTATATACCTTCTCATTCTCAACAACATAATTACTAAATTCACCATCGTCAAAAATTTGTTTGGGATTTTTTTATTAATATACATGTAATGGGTTCCCCTACCACTAGTAATCCTAAAATGAAATAGACATCTTCTAAGGTTTCTGTCATCTCACCCGTGGGGAAGTAAAATGTATTTGTCTCATTTCACCAATGCTCAACCAATACTACTATCAATGAAGTATCTAACTGGTTACATACATTGGTATTACTAAAAAACCCCAAACCCCCAATGTTGTAATAATTATTTTTGTGAATCATTTAACACCCCTATATCCAAAGATTTTCCACTCTCATCTATTCTAAAATATTGTGAAAATGACAATTGTTTCATACTTTTGTAAAGATGTAGTTAGACTGATCCCACAACAAAGAGTTGTTAACTGGTCCAGTATTGAATTCCATTATAATAACTAAACCAACCAACCAAAATAAACATATATCAATATCACAAAGATGGCATAACCATTATAAAAAAAATTATTTAAGAAAAATCCTAATTCAACAATTATATTGCAACTGAATGGTAATAATGTTACATTCATATATACATATAAACGTTTGCAATAAGAACTTGTATACAACACATTTATAAAAAAGAAATATAGATCTAACAAATATGGTGTTTTGTATATAACAAATAATATTAAAAAAAATATTATCAACAGTTAATAAGGGATTGAACAACTTACATGAGTTAGAGGATTTAGTAAAAAAGTAAGATTGTAGGTAGAATTTGTTGATCAGTTAGGACGTTTGCTTTCTTTGCTCTCAAATTCGCTTATGGTTGTTCTAGATCTCAGTTGAGGAAGACACTAGTCTACTACGTTTGAATGTTTACATCGTTTGCAGTATTAAACTGCAGACGCTTGGATAGGTTTAAACGACATCGTTAGGATGGCATTTTTGTAAATACAATCCTCTGTAGTTTAATACTACGGACGACAGTATTTTCAAAATACCATCCAAGTAATTAAATTGGAGAATGGTATTATTGCAAATACTGTCGTCTGCAATATTAAACTATGGACGACAGTATTTACAATAATGTCATTCCTTGGTTTAATTACCAGGATAGCATTTTTGTAAATACTGTCGTCCGCAGTATTAAACTGTGGATGATGACTGACCATATTAGGACTGCAAAGGTATATTTGATTTTTTCCCCCGTCCACTATATTAAACTGCACGTACTAATAATTAAACTGCGAACGAGAGGATTTTTAACATGCATATATTATGGTGTTTATGTATTTGTTCATTTATTGAAGTGTAGCAAGGTAAGATAATTAATTAAGTAAGTAAGTAAAGAAGAGTTCTTCATGTATCGAAATAAGGTAAAATATTTAATCTAGTGGCCTAATGTACTTTTATAAGGTAAGTCTAATTAGATTATATGCTAAGTTCAAATGAATTATTAAACTAAGTCCAATGGAGTTAATCTAGTAGTCCATGTACTTAATTAATGGGTAGTCCATGTTGTATTTAAATATTAGTCCAATGTTGGTGACTAAAATAAATAAACTAGTAGCCCATATGAATTAATGTTTGAGCCCAAACAAAAGTAAAATGAATGAGTCCAATAAAATTAATTCCTAAGTCCAAAGTGGAGTCCAATATAAGGTCAAATTTGGTCAATATATATATATATATATATATATATATATATATATCAAACATGGGTAGAAATAGGGGCATTTGGCCGGCCACTTTGGGTCCCATTAAGGGGTGGATTGCTAGCTCTGTGGTTACTTCTTTTATACACTATATCGTGCTTCACTCAAGCTCCAAAATGGATTGCAAGCAACATGTCATTCAACATGTCAATCCATTAAATAGTAAGCATGTTTTAACATCCTAAGTATGTTTAATTTATGTTGTTAGAGGATTAGTAGCTTAAGTAAGAAGACCACTTGAGCTTCATAAATAAAATTCATGAACACTTGTGCAATGTTGGTTCATTTGCTCCTTGTTAGTATTTTTAGAGAGAGATATAGTTCTAGAAAGAAGAGAGAGAAAACTCTTGAGAGAATACACTTAGAGGGTCTCTTGTGTTAGTGATCAAGTGTTCAAGGTGGAGGCTTTAGCTCAATTCTTATCTAGTAGGAAGAAAGCATGCAAAACCAAGAGGTTGAATTTTTTTTTTATACCTTTAGTCTTTTCATTTCATGGTTAAAAAGATTTTATATGTGTTTGTCATGGTTGGTTATGGGAGATAACTTATGTGTTGGAAGCCATGAAGGGTGTCGAAGGTATAAAGATGGTTAAATGAAGGAGAATATGTGTTTGTATGATATCTACATGTATTAGGTCATATATATGCATGTTAAGTGATTTTGATGGTCAAAATATATTTTTAATTGTCCAAAACCTATTTTCAACTCTTAAATGCTAGAATTATGATAAATATGTAGATACGTGGTTATATATGTTCAACATGTGTATCAATATGTTTGGTATGTAACTAAGTGGAAGATAAGTGCATATAAAGGTTTGTCAGTACAACCCTAACTTGCTAAATGCTATAAATAATTGTAGTTTAAAATGTACAAGTTGGTTATTTGATTTTTATGGCTAGAATGTTAGATCTATGAGTTATAAAGATAACCCAACTTGAATTTTTAAAAGATGTGAACAAATGTGCAAGTTATAGTCTTTATTGTAAAACATGTCATTTTTGAAACCCTAATCGATCGATCTAAATTTTTATGTCAAAAAAGTATTGTAAATGTGATTGATCTATGGAATATTGTAGATCACTAAGTTACAAAACTAACAAGACCAATTTGAAGTCATTTGGATGTGTATAACGTGTTTTATTAAATATTGAATCAAAAGTGTCAAAGTTAAAAAAATCTGAAAAATAAAAAATTGTATTTGCTTGACTATGCTGGAGCGCAGTGTTTAGTATAAAATACTGCACCGGGGCGCAATACTATTTTCCAGAAGAAAAAAAAGTGAATTTTACTGGACCGAATTTTGTTGGTTCAGTTTGGGTCAGAAAGTTTAAAAATATTTTAAATTCTATAATATTACTATGGGATCCAAATAAAGTAATGTAAATATTTCAGATGTTTAATTAAATAAGTTAAAATGAATAAAATATTATTAAATAATCAATAATATTAAAAAATAAATAAAATATTATTAAATAATTAATAATGTTAGAAAATAAATAAAATATTATTAAATAATTAATAATATTAAAAAATAAAGAAAATATTATTAAATGATTAATAATATTAGGTAAAGGTTTAAAAATTATTAAATGATTAGTATTGGTATTATGTGATTAAAATATTATCAAGTGACGATAATATTTCTAAGTGTTTAGTATATTATTAAATATTTAATTATTTGAGTAAATATTTGTAATGTTAGATGTATAAGGGTAATTATATGAACCTAGATGCGATACTAATTGGAAAATCAACTTTATTAATTATTAGGTCATTTCAAAGGAAATTAAATTTGTGTTAGTTAGCCGTAGACAACCATCAATGCAAGTTTCTTATACTTAACTCGTATTTATTTTGCAAGACTTATAAGTGGTTTACTTATTAAAAATTAAATCACATCAATGTTGTTTATGTATTCGCACATACTGCATTTGAAGTTTTCTAATTCATTTAATTCATGAATTGTTTAATAATGTCTAAGCTAATTATTTCGACTAGAGATCGCATGTATAAATTTTTTAACTTGGATATTTTTAAAAACTTATCAAAACCATTGGTTAGTGTGGATTATTATGGTAAGACTGAGAGTGAACAACCCTAAATAAGGGGATCATATTCGTGAAACCGACCATTGCACAAGATGTCTGAATGTTATGCATATACATAGAGTACAATAGACTAATCCCCTCGACTACCAAACCAAAACAATAAAAGGTCAGATACATATATGATTTACCTTAAGTATTAGTTCATAGTCTTTAGTGGCCACTCAGCAGTAAAAAATTAATCAATTCTTTTAATTGAAACTTGACTCTCGTTCTTTCACAATTATTATATATTGTTAAAAACTCTGAAGTTATTTTTATTCAGTCATAATATATCGTTCTTGTATTAATTATTCTTAAACTTGCTGAGCAAGTTAGTTTCTCACCCTTACTATATCATAAACTATTTTTCAGCTAAGCCCGAGTGCTCCAAAAAAGACAAAGGCAAGAAAAAAGTCAAAGAGTAGAATTGCATACTAGTAGATATTGTTTAATAAATAAAATTGCATGCTAGTAGCTATTGTTTAATATTTATTTTAATGTTATAAATCTTTTGTAAACCCTTAAAATATGTATTGTTTATGTTAAGGTTAGAAGACCTTGAGATTGTATTATCTTTTGTAAGGAACAGTTATGTATTATTTCTCGAAGTTTAATTAAAACTATGTATTTAGTTGTTATTTATGTATTGGATTGTGAGTACTAAACTCGAGGTTATGGAATCTGAATTTGGGGGCATCACACCCTAACACTGTAGACAGGTAAAAATAAATAAATTATACCATCCACAATATTAAATTGCAGGCGGACACTACTTTTAAAACTCATTGGAAAAAAAAGGATAATTGTCCGCAGTTTAATACTGCGAACGGTATTACTTATCAAATGTTGTTTTTAATTTTCTCTATCCTCTTCTCCCTCAATTTTTGCCATCTTTTCTCCCTCATTTTTCGTCATCCTTCTCTCCTCTGTTTCATTCATTTTTGTCGAATCTAATCCCACTCACCCCTCCTTCTTTCACCTCCTTCATTCATTTTTATCCTTTACGTTTAATTTTGTTAATCGAAATCCTTTATTTTTCCAAGATCTCTCTTTCAATAAATACGAATGAGAGTGCTTCGTAAATGCATCAAATTCTGGCTTTTCAACATCTTCTGCAAAAACAAACATTGGGAATTCGACCCCCCTTTATTACACGGATAAAATATAATGATAATGCACTCCCTTCCATCTGTTAATAAATTTGGTAAATTGGCTTGAGAAAAATATTTCAAGTCATTGTTATAAATAAAAATAATCCATTACTTGTAAATGGGATGGGAACTTCTTGATTTCTGTAGCATTAGTCTAATAGTAATTAAATGTCCAAAATAAATTTGGGAAAAGACGATTTTCAAACCCAAAAATGAAGAAAGGTACAATTTACAAATTTTCCACCCTCCTCTAGCCATGAATATCTCTCATAATTTAAGCAACATAAGAATTGACCTTGAAAATGCCACAAGTTTCATAATCCAATTGAATCAGCACCTTAAGAAAATCACAAAATTATCTTACAATTCAAAAGTAGTGAATGCCAATTTAATGATTTCGAGCTTCGTCCACCTGAGAGACCAATTTATAAAGCCAGCTTTGTTAGTCCAAATATGTATGCTTAAATAATTTGATGATGATAATAAAATGAACTTGATTATATATATGTGTGTGTGTGTGTGTGTGTGTGAGAGAGAGAGAGAGAGAGAGAGAGAGAAATAAGAATGATGAGACTTAGTTAGTTAATACATGATGATTGTGTTGTACAACTCTTAAAAGAAAGCAATGTACAAGAGCTTAGAACTTAATACGATTATTAATGTATATTTGTAAAAACATTTTTTGTAAAGTCTTTATTTGATTCGTATTGTACAAGGACTTAGCTTATAAAGATCAAACTTATTAGGTTAATCTTCTGAGAAAAAGTGTAGCATAGACTTTAGGACTTAAGTGGTCAACTCATAAAGATCGTAAAGTAAGAAGGCAGGATCGTGTTCAAAGTTTTGAATCATATAACAAACTCAGTTCAAAGAGTAATGTCATAATTGTATAGTAAAATCAGTTCGTACGATGAAGATATGATCGCAAGGTTAACTCAAAAACGTATAGTAAATGAAGATTGTATAAAAGCTTTGATTGTATAGCAGCTCTAATTGTAGTATATTTAGTTAAGATCATGTTGCAGAAGAGATCATATAGTAATGACAATCGCAGAGCACAAAACTAGTTCATAAAGCTCATTCTGAGTTGTATAGTAAAGATCAGATCAAAGAGAAAGTCAAGAGAAAAGACAAAAGTATATATGGAAGAAAGATCGAAACATATGACATATCCACTAAGGACAAAAACTGTACTACAAGCTGAAGATTCCAAGAATGCTTAAAAATAATGTGTGGGCTCTAAGGAAGGTGAATGATTCAGGAAAATAAAATCATTCCAAGATCTAAACTAAAGCTCATAGAAGTTCCATCAAGTTTGTAGAAAGATGGTATAGAAGTTCATATGCACAGAATAAGTCAAAACAGTATAATGAAGTTCATCAAAGTGGTGAAGGCAATTTAGAACATATAGTTACAGCTATGTTGAGACACATCTGTATCATACTCATCAGAGTATATAAAGACAACAACATAATTAGATGAATTCACCACAATAGAAGACTCCATTAAAGGAAACTTTAGCAAAGAAGTAAGCTGAGAACAACTGGTCAGAAAAGATAAAGAGAAAATGATGTAGCAAATGACAAAGACTAAGGATGATTAAAATGAGGACATAAAACATAAAGTGTGACTCAACAATTGATAGAAGATAAGGAACATAAAGTATCAACAAATGGCTCGACTTTGATACTCAAAGGTACTGACTGTAAATCATGCTGACAAAGAATAATAAAGCAATGGGGAGCTAATCAAGAAAGTGAAATAAAACTTAAACAAGAAGTTCAGACAAAGGTTCAACTTATAGGAGTAAAAGTCTTCAGGCAGGCAAGCTCAAGGGATATCAAGAAGATGAAGAGTATGAAGAACGGAATAGCACAATGAAGACTTTACAAAAGTAAATTACAAAGCTAATCATAAAGTTTACAGAGAAGTTCACTCTAAGTTTTCAGAGTTTACAACTGAGAAGAAGACTAATAATGCGGATTACAGAGTAAAAGACAAGTTCGCATTGAAAAGATACGATCGTATGGTAAGATGACCAGATCGTGGAATTAAGACAGAATCACATTGCAAGTTCAGAATCGTACAATAACATCGAAATCTTATTGAAAGTTTAGAATCGTATTGCAAGCTAAATCGTATTGTAAGAAGTTAGGTAGTATTACTAGTTCAGATCATATTGCAACATCATGATCATATCGCAGACGTAGTTCGAATAGTAAGGTCAAGATCGTATAGAAGGATTCAGTTCGTAAAGGCATGATCATATAGATAAAGGAAGAACATAAAAGAACATTAATCGTATTGAAGCTTTGATCGTATTGCATAATCTCTACTATACGATCCATTCATTTTGTAGACTGAAAATTGTCAAACTATTTGCAATGGACATGTCACAAATTGAAGACTCCAAGTCAAAGTTAAAATTTGGAAATCAGAGCATGTTCGTATCTACTAGCTAGTTTGATTTTGGAAATATCAGTCGACCGTTGGATACGTATGATGGAGATCAAGAGAAGATGTACAGTTTGATGTTATCCACGTGGTTGCCATTTTTAGCATACTGGATATAGAAACAAAGCTGAAAGCAAGCTAACATTCATCCATAAATGTCAGCATCAAGATCTTTCGAGATTAAAGCTTTAATTGGAGCAATGGCTACTTTCCAACGGATAATTCAAACAAAACATCTCTCTGTAAATAGGTAAACTTATTTGAAATTTAAAAAGAGAGAAGGGACTAATATTGTCAGATCAGGTTAATGAGAGGACGATGAGACTGTCATTATAGAGAAAGCTGAACTTTTAAATCGTAGAGTTCAAAAAGGAAAGAAGTGAAAGGAGAAGAAAATTGATCTGTAAAATAAACATATCTTCAACCCACAGTTATTAAATACTTTGGAGGATAGACCATATAGTGATTAGAGAGAAAAGAAAAAGACACATCAAATAACTCTAGAGATCAATTGCTCAACTGCTAAGTTCTATTAACACCTCAACTACATTTATCAACAATAGTAGAAATACGAGACTTAGTGGCTCACCTAATTTTAAGTAAATTAGACCCTCAGTGGGATGGACTAAATATCCAATGGAACGATTCTCAGTGAACCAGATCTTAGTGATCTTTGCCGATACTTAATGACTTGAAAGAATCTTTGTTATTCAGTGTTGTAATAGATTTTAGTGATCTGACTGTAAAGATCAAGAATATCTTTAGTGGATTCCCTGTCAAAAGTGTAGAAGAGTGGACTAGGAGTTCTTTATGCTTCGAAACATTTAAAATTCTTCGTCATCTCTTATGTTTTTTACTACTTACATTACTGCTACTCTAACTACTTTAACTATTTTACAATCTGTAATAATATTTTAGTAGCATAGCTTAAAACAAAACGACAATTTATAATCTCAGATTAGGGAATGGTATTTTATCAAATTAACTATTCCGCTGTAATTACAAAGTAAATAATTTGATAACTGTGTTTTGAAAGAATAAAGTGATCTATTCAACCCCCCTTCTAGATCACCTTTGTGCTCATTGGGAAACAATAAACTTCTCTATAATACTAACCCAAAACTGCACCACTAACACCTAGTACTCATTACTCATCTTCCTTTCAATTCGAGTCCAAATCTTTGGAAGAATGTCAACCGTAGAGGATGTCGTTACAAAGAAAGATGTTTGAGATTGATCCCAAGGGTGGTGTGCTTCAAAGCCAAAGATTTTGAAGGAGGAGAACTTGAATAACACTGAACCAATGATTGCCAATGGTGTTAATGAAAAGGAAGGGTATCATGATAACGGAACAAAAGCAACAGAAGAGCCAAAGGAAGAGAAAACCCGCAGTCGACCACGTAATGGAAGTTAATAAACCAAAAAATAAACCCATAATGGAAAAAAGAGAACCGGACCCTAAATGATGGGATCAAAAACAAAGAACAACAATCGATTTGACTCCGACACTGAACAATAATCAAAAAGAGATAAAACAAACATAGCCCACGGTATTAAATTGAAGTCAAAACCAGGAAACCCCAACTGGAGGAGTCGACAAAAGAATGAAATAAAAAAAAAGATGGAAGGGAACGACTAAAGAAGGCGAAGTCTCAAAGCAAAGATGAAGGAGGTGAAAGAATGAGGGGTGGGATCAGATTTCGTAATAATGAATGAAACAAAGGAGAGAAGGATAACGAAAAATGAGGGAAAATATGAGAGAGAAAATTAAAGACAACATTTGATAAGTAATACCGTCCGCAGTATTAAACTGCGAACAATTCTCCTTTTTTCCAGTGAATTTTAAAAGTAATGTTTGCCTGCAGTTTAATACTACGGACGGTCTAATTTTTTATTTTTTTTTATCCGTTCACAGTATTAAACTACGAACATCATAATTTTTTTTATCCGTCCGCAGTATTAAACTGTGGATGGTATAATTATTTTTTTTTACCCGCCCACATTATTAAACTGCGAATGGTACATTTACGAAATTGAATGTTGGGAATTATTTTGGACATTTAATACAATCTACAGTATTAAACTGCGGTATACTAGAAACTATACTGCGGACGACAGTATTTTTAATCATTAGATCCAAGAATAGACAGTTGAGATCTATTGTATGGATAGATGTCTTTTTATAATGTTGTCAATTGATTAGTCCCTCACACACACACACACACACACACACACACACACACACATATATATATATATATATATATATATATATATATATATATATATATATATGTCAATTGATTGACTGAAAATAACTAAGTCACCCTCTAATAATTTATCTCTGACCGCATGTAGGAGTAGCGGTCAGGGTAAAAAACAATTGGCCTACTAAAACGACACTGTTTATCCCTGATCGCGTGTAGGAGATGCGGCCAGGCCAAATCTAAAACGATGTCGTTTTTTAATTTTTAACACTATGTTTGTAGATCAAACACCACCATTCTTGTGATCTAAGTAAACAATGTCTTCTGTTACGGATATTCGAGTCTCCGTACAAACTCCAAGTGATCTAATTTGAGTTTGGATCGAACTCCAGAAATTATAGGGAAGAAAGAGAAGAATTTGGATAGAGAGATTGGAAAATTGGTTTCATAATATTCGATACCTTATGTACAGTACATAGCTAATATTATATATACTACATTGAACAATCAATCCTAACCATCCATCTTAGTCTAATCTCTACCCTCCATTTATTTATATATATTAGGCTATATTTGTTACATCTTCTCTTTCCCAACTACACCCCTTCAACACTCCTTCAACGTGGCTCCTTCAGCAATTCCATGAATTTTACCTTTTTCTCATCATCATCACCGTAACTCAAGATTCTTTGGCCAAAATTGTTTTAATTTTTCAAAGAACCGTAATAAAAAACCCTCAAAAAACATCATATCTTGTATTCAATAATGCCAAAAACTTACATAATCGCCACAATGTCGGTAAATCTTTGACACCCATTACAACAATTGACTTCCATTCTAAGGTTTGGCAAGTGGGTCATCCCAAAAATACTCTACCCAAAGAATTTTGGTGAAATCTTCATATTCAGACAACAGTACCACTAACAGGGCATTTAAAGCGTGTGTAATTATGCATCCAAGCTGACATTTTTTTTTATTTGTAACCATTTTGAGTAATCCTAATCAAATATCCAATTAGTGGATTTCAATTGTTTGAGATTTGATTTATCCAAACGTATCGGCATTTGATCGTAAAAATGGTGTTTGATTTGCAATGACAATGTTAAAAAATTAAAAAACAAAGTCGTTTTGGGTTTGGCATGGCCCGACCAATTAGATGTAAGTTTATTTGATTGTTAACACAAAAGAATCAATACTAGTAAAATATTTACACCTAGAGGTAAACAACGTTGTTTTAGTAGGCTAATTGTCTTTTTATCCTGACCACAACTCTAGATGCGGCCAGGAATAAATTACTAAAGGGCAACTTAGTTATTTTTAGTAAGTCAATTGGGCGTATGTAAAAGTTGTATTGGCCACAACTAGGATATACGACCATGCCCATGTCCTATCCTGTATATCTTGGCATGGACGTTGCAAATTTTGTTTGCTAGAATAGTGTTTATAACAAACGTTTGCTATGAATCACTACCTATATATATATATATATATATATATATATATATATATATATATATATATACTTAAATTATATAAAAAATAGAGTATATATCTTGGACACACACAAGTTTACATGTGTTTTGCATCTTAAATTTGAGTGTCTAAGACAAATTTTTTCCCCCTCTATTAGGATTAGCTCATAGTTCAATAGGTCATTCTAATGGTCATTATAACAGGGTTGGAGATTTCTAATGGTCATTATTAAAAATTGGTTAGTTTTCTTTTGAATATTTTACTAATTTGGATAGTATATATTTAATTATTATAAATGTGTATAATACTTGTACTAATTTGCATAGGAAAAAAAAATATTCTTTTTTTCTCTTTCTATTAGAAATAAGAATTTTTTTAAATTTAGATAGTATTTAATTGACACTAATTTGGATAGTACTTATTTTAATATGAATAGGAAAGTTGAATAAAAAATTTGTGAAATCATAAATTAGTAAAGTTAAACTAAGTTTATTCTTTTAATTATATAGTTGATAAGTTGATTTGGAAGCATATTTAATTTTAGTTAAATTTTATGAGCTTGAGTTTGATTCGTTTATTAAATGAACCTAGTAATTAGACCATACAAACAGGTCGGGCCAAATTTGGGTTGAAAATAAAAAGCCCATGGTCCAAGTTTCAAATTGGGTTAATCAGGCCCAGCTTGTGGACTAATATTTATTATTATTATTATTATTATTATTATTATTATTATTATTAATTTTTAATAATTACAATTATGTTATATAAACTAAAAAATTGACTTGATTTTCTTTTTATTAGTGTTTATATTTTAATAGGAGTCCACAGGAAGCAAACTATCAAAGTTACATTTTACGATTATCGATTATCACAAATTTATGATTATCGATTCCTATGAATTTATTACATTACTTTGCAATCCTATCAAAGTTATGGTGGATGCCAACTTTCTTGTTATAATGTTCAATGGATTGATTGTACAGCACCACATGGATCATTATCATGATGATAGGGTTAAATTATACGATATTTTTATTCCCTAATACTTAGTTTTTATATATATTGTGTGCTTAAATGTTTAATTATTTAGCTTATTTTGGTTTTAATAGGTTTTATAAGGTTTTAGTTAATTTATGTTAATTTAGGTAATTTTGTAGTATTTTTATATTTATTTTTATTTATGTGTTTTTATTTATTTTTAGTATTTTAGGTGTTTTATTTATTATTATGTGTTTTTATTATTTTTATATTATTTTTATTTATTTTATATTTTATTTTTGTAGGAAAAATAAGCTTGGAGGGCAAATCTATAAATTTTGCAAAGATCTAGTGGCAAAATCGTAAATTTGGCAGGATACAGCCGCGCATTGCGCGCGTACCGGCTAGACAACAAGGAAGCAGAACGACGTTGTTTAGCATATTGGAGGGCCGAATAAAGATCGCGCCATGCGCGGACACCAACGCAAGATCAGGCGCGTGTCTTACACGCGCCAATGGTAAAAATAAGAGATTGGCGGCTGGGTAGTTTTTCTCTCTCCGCGTGGCTCAGGCGCGTGATTGGCCGAATTTGTTCCTTTTCCTTCCTTTTTTTTGATTTCCTACATTGCAATGCAACAAATCAGTAGAATAAACGTCCAATTTTAATTTGGAAAAGGAAGCAATAATTCTTTATTTTATTTTTAATATTTTATTTAGACTTCCAATTAGGGTTAGGATAATAATTATTTTATTTTATTTTTATTTTTAATTGTAAATCCTTTTAGGGTTAGGAGGTTTATGAAGCCTATAAATAGAGGGCTTGAGACACAATGTAACATACAACTTTTCTATTAGAAAAATTTTCTCTTCTATTATATAGTAATTTTTTATGAGTAGCTAAATTATTTTTTTCTTAGTTTAAGTGATTGAAGCCATCAAGATTTATACACTGTGAGATCTAATTTATTTTAATTGTTCAATTTATATTTTGAGTATTGAATATTTTTCTGTGCTTAAATTTTATGATTGGTTTGTTTAATTGCTAGGATTACTACTAGTTTATTATTCATATTAATCTACTGTTGTTAGTGACGCAACTAAGTTTAATAATTGTTTTGCAAATTAAAAGATTATTTTATCTTAGGAAGAATATTCATCTAATTAAATGCAAATGCGTGGCTTGTGTTGTTTAGTTCAACGATCTCTCTAATTCTTAAAACTACTATTAAATTAAATATTTAGCACGTGTCGGGGGTTGTTTAATAGTAAACGTAATTTAAAATGCGTGTGTCTACTTATCTAAAATTAAGGAGAAAGGAGAAAAATTATTCCACATGCGAGTAGTTCTTTCCACGGTGAATGTTTAAAATATGAATTGAGTTATTCTTTCATCAGTGATCAGTTGTAAATTCTTGATGGTAAATTTTGGCTTAAACCAAGGCTTTTTCTTCTCATTAAATTTCTTGCATATTTATTTTAGTTAATTTTATTTAAATTATTTCTTTAATTAAAAAACCCCGATTTTGGTTTACAAAACATAAAATTAAATTAATCATTCTCTGTGGGATCGACTCTTACTTGCACTACTACATTAATATTTTTCCAAAGTAAGATTTTATTTTTGGGTGCCTGCGACAGCACACCAAATTTTAGCGCCGTTGCCGGGGACTGATTTTAATTTAATTTTGTGCTTTTGTAAATATTTATTTAATTTAGTAATTATTCTTAGTTTTTTTATTTTATTTTTTCTCTAGTTTTCATATTTTATTTGAGATGTGCAGGCTGAAGATGGAAATCATGGCTAGAAATTGGACTTTGAAAGAGCTTGCAGCCCCTGATTTGAATCAACAACCTTTAATCATAACTTTTCCAAATTTAGATGTTAACACTTCCTTTGAATTAAAATCTGGCTTAATAGATCTATTGCCCAATTTTCATGGCTTTGCAGGTGAAGATCCTCACAAACATTTAAAGGAATTCCATATGGTGTGCACAAGTCTGAAACCTTCTGGAGTGACTGAAGAGCAAATCAATCTAAGAGCTTTTCCATTTTCCTTGAAGGATTTGGCTAAGGATTGGCTCTACTACCTACCCTCCGGAAGCATCACTACATGGGAAGAGATGAAAAGACTATTCTTGGAGAAATATTTTCCAGCTTCAAGGGCAGCCAATATCAGAAAAGACATTTGTGGTGTGAGTCAGAACCATGGAGAATCCATGTACGAGTATTGGGAATGTTTCAAGAAACTATGTGCAAGCTGCCCCCACCATCAAATCAGCGAACAACTTCTCATCTAATACTTCTATGAAAGACTTATGTCTATCGATAGGAGCATGATCGATGCTGCCAGTGGAGGAGCTTTAATGGACAAAATGCCCGAAGCTGCAAGGAACTTAATTGCAAACATGACTGCTAACTCCTAACAATTTGGCACTAGGCTTGATTTTTCATCCAAAAATGTTAATGAGGTAAATATTTCTTCACTTGAGCAACGAATTGATAGTTTAACCTTTGTTGTTCGTCAAATGGCTGTAGGTAATACACAAAAAATGAAAGCTTGTGGGATTTGTACGGTAGTAGGACATTCGACGGATATGTGCCCCACTCTTCAAGAGGAGTCTCATGAACAAGCGCATGCAGTAGGTGGTTTATCTGATCAACCACAAAGGAGATATGATCCTTACGCGAACACGTACAACTCAGGTTGGAGAGATCATCTGAATTTCGGCTATGGAAATCCATAAGGGAATCCATTTGCGACTCAAAATTTCTCAAGCTACCAATAATACAAGCAATCATATCCCAACAAACAACAACAGAGCCAATCATCTAATTCTCATGTGTCTTTGGAGGATATAGTTAAACAACTTAGCACTAACACTTTGCAATTTCAACAGAAAACGAAGGCAAATATACAGAATTTAAATACACAGATGGGACAAATGACAATTGCCATCAATAGATTGGAGATGCAAAATTCTAAAAAAGTACCCTCGCAAACAATGGCGAATCAAAAAATAAATGTTAGTGCAATCACGTTGAGAAACGATAAAGAGATCGAAACTCCAGCAAAGACAGAGTTTGTATCAAAAGAGCAAAGCAAAGTTGAAGTGGACAACAAGGAGGCAGACAATGGTCAAGAGGATGACAGTGTTCTAGGCAAAAATGGTACCCCTAAGCATAAATTTTCACCTCTCTCTGATTATAAACCGGTACCCCATTTTTCTCTTGCTTTAACAGAAAAAAAAAATATGAAAGAGATTTAGATTTATATGAAACTTTTCATCAATGCGAGGTAAAAATTTCATTGTTAGATGCTATTAAATAAGTACCTCGTTTTGCCAGATTTCTGAAAGAGTTGTGTACACACAAGAGAAAGCAAGCACTTAAAAGATATGAAAAGGTACAAGTAGGAAAGAATGTGTCTGCCGTAATTCAAAGAAAACTCCCTACAAAGTGCCAAGATCCAGGAATGTTTACTATTCCTTGCAAGATAGGTGACACTAGAATTGAACAAGCCATGTTAGACTCAGGAGCAGCTATTAATGTTATGCCATATTATATATATGCTTCTTTGAAACTTGAACCTTTGAATAGAACTAGTACTATGATTCAGTTGGCTTGATAGGTCTAACACTTATCCTAAGGGTATAGTAGAGGATGTTCTTGTGCAAGTAGATAATTTAATTTTTTCTGCTGATTTTTATGTGCTTGATATGGAAAACGGTGATCAAAATGCTCCTATTTTGTGAGGAAGACCTTTCTTAAAGACTTCCAAGACTAAGATCGATGTTCATAGTGGTACACTGACAATGGAGTTTGATGACGAAATTGTTAAGTTTAATATTTTTGATGCCATGAAATGTCATAATCCTGTTTACTTTATTGATGTGATTGAATCTTTAGTAGAAAAAGTTTCTAAAACTGATGAAAAGGGTGAAATTGAAGACGACATGCAGTCAGAGTTATGGGAAAGAGAAAGAGGAGTTAGTCTTAAGTGCTGATTTGAAGAAAACTGTTGCGGCTGTGAATGGTTCTCCGAAAATAGGTAATGATCCATATTTTGACTTACCAATTCCTAACAAGAAATCTTTACCTTTTGTTTTGTAGGATTACATTCCAGATTTGAGGCCTCTCCCTCATCGCCTCGAATGTATGTTCATTGAAGAGGGAGTCGAACCTTTATATCAACTGCAAGGGAGTTTGAACAAGTCCATGATAAATGGAGTAAAGATGGATGAGATTGTCAAAATTCAAGAGGAAGGAGTAACGTAATGTTTAAATATGTTGTCAAACCAATGACAATAAATAAAGGCGCTGCTTGGGAGGCAACCCAAGGGGAGTAGAATTTTCTTTTTATTTGTGCATTTATAGTTTAGTTATCTATACCTGTTTCTTTGTTTTTTTCTTTGCATTTTATTTTACATTAAGGACAATGTAAATTTTAAGTGTAGGGGAAGGGATTTAGGATTTTTGTTATTTTTAACTCATATTTTGAAAATTTTAGGAAATTTTGAAGAAATTTTGAAATTTTGAATTTTGTGAATAAATTCACTGCAAACCCTCACGAGACACAACTCGTCCACTTGGGGTAACCTTGGGGTTTAAATGCTTGTTGCACATGCTAAGTGTAATCGTGTTTCCTACGAAAATGGGGTAGTTTTTTATTTTATTTTTAGGATGTGTTACTTGAGCAATGAGTTCATTGAATTTAAATTTTTAGCCAATGATAAAATCTTGATTTTTATTTAATAACTCCTGAAAAAAGGATAAATTTTTGCTTAGTTTGAATTTTGAATTATTATTGATATTTTCTTTGCTTGAGATTCTTTAAATTTTTATGCATTTATATCCATTTGTTTGAGCTAGTTTTAATTAAAAGAAAGTTTATATGGTTAAATGCTTATGGAAGATATTTTTGAGCTCTATATCTTATTTGATCATTATTTGAAGTGAAATATAGGACAAAATATAATTTGGAGGAGATGATTTAGGCATTTTTCTAGGATTATTATTGAAATATTAAAAATAAATTATGTGTTCGGTTGAGATGGAACGTAAAACGCACTCACTCATAAACACATGAAAAAGTGAGATGTAGCATAAAATACACTCACTAAAGAAGGAAAAAAAAGTAAAAAAAAAAATGAGATGGAGCACAAAATACACCCATTAAAAGAAAAAAATTGAAAAAATATTTAAAAATTGATATTAATAATCCTAGTGTGTTTCATTAATTAAAAGTCTTTTGATCTTCTGGTATATATTTTTCTGTATTAGCAAAGAGTGATGTGAAAAATAAGTATATTGAGTTTTGTTTTATGTCTTTTATAAGGTAATTAATAACCTAAACTTATCCGAGTTTTGATTAGTTTGATACATTTGAATTCACACACACACAAAAGGTCTTGAGTAAAGTAAAATTAATAAATATGTTAAAATTCTAGATTTTGCATAGTTTTAAAATTTTCTTTGAGTTATCATTTAAAAAATCTTTGAGGCTGATGTTGAAATTTATATTGATCTATTGTTCAGGTAAGTTGTTTGGTTATTAGTTTTAATTTTATAATTTTTGTTCTTATTTTAAATGTTATTAATGAATAATGACAGTGGGATTAGTTGGAAGATATCAAGTGTATTTAGGTTTGAGCATTTAAATTTTGATTATTGATTTTCAGAATTAATAGAAACTTTAAGATTTTTGGGATTTGTTTTCTCTATGTTTATATAATCAGATTTTGGCAAAATCTAAAGAGTAAGAAAGATTTGTTTTTGGCTTTTGAGTTTTTACATAAAAAAAATTTAAGAATCAAAAGACTAGCAAGTTGTTGTTATTACCCTATTTTAATGACATTGGCACACTCGTCAAAATTAAAAAAAATAACTTTTCATTATATTTTTTGTCATGATAATATTAACTATTTGTAATAAATTTGATATATTTTTAAATTCAAAATACAGATGAATTTATTAAATTTCAATTAATATAATTATAAATATAATAAATATTTAAGACATGATATTAATTACAGATTCTATTGATTTTCAAATTTAAATGAGTTGAATCGTAAAGAAAAAAAAATATCCCATGGGCCCGACCACAAAAGATCAGACCAAAATGATCAAAATTTTCATAGACTAAAAAATTAAAGCCAAAGCCCAATTTTTTACGAGCATTTTGGCTGGCAATCTGAGGTTGTTAGTTTCATTAAGCGAACTTTTACTATAACCTTTTTGGGTTTTTAAAATAGATGAAAAATAAGAGTAGTAAAAAAAATCGGCCATTTTTTTAGTTATTGAATTTTTTTAATGATAGGAAAAGTAAAGAAATTGACAGAAAACTTAACCACGTTTTTTGTCAATTTTTTCTGTCAAAAAATAGATGAATTTGGAAAAAAAATTAAATAATATAAGATCATTTTTTATAATCCCTATAATAAAATTAATTTAAGGGAAACTTAGTAATTTAAATATAAAACTTAACTTTTATTTTTCTTTTTTCTTTATAAACTCAATAATAATATGAAGAAGAAAAATATACAATTTTTTATTCTTTTTTTTAATTATAAATTAAGTTTTCGTTCTCTTTTTTTTCCGTCTCAAACTCAAAAACATAGGGTAACAAAACTTGGTTCATGGTTCATTTGTATTGCAAACCTATTTAAAAGTGTTTCAGTGATATTATTATTTAGAATTTACTACTTGGCTGCAAAATCTCCTATTTATGCTTGCTTTATTTAATTTGTTTTGTTTTTCAGTTTTCTTCTTGTGGTTTTATTTTAACGCTTTATGGGAATCATTTTCAACCCATCTCAATTAATTTGGAATATTTGCGTTGCTGATTCCAGCTGGGTTGGGTTGTGTTGTATGAATCTGATGTTTATCCATCATACCCATAATCCATTATAGCCATATCTACTAACATAGACCAATGTACTAAATGAGGTCCAATTTCCCTGTCACATAGTTTGCCATGGACCTAGTTGGGCTCGCCCAAAAAATATTATTGGGCTTAGTCCACATTGTCCTCATTTATAAAACAGTAATCGTAATGGCAAATGAAAGGTTTATGGTAAAGATCCATCTGTTATAAAGAACTCAAAAATCTTTTTAACGGTGAAGAACGAAAGAATGCCTTCGTCCTATGGATACCAGTGAAGTCCGGAGCAAGGCCGGGGCATGGGGGGACTGGAGAGGTTGAGATCTAAATTTGTTGGATCTGATTGTTAAAAGTAGGTGGACTTCGTTTCAATTTCTCCCTCAAAAGTTTTTCACGCTAGAAGTCTTATTAGGCCGAGGGAAAAGGTAACTGCATTTCATTGGGCCTAAAGATTTTCTCAGCTTTGAAGTCGGGCTAGGCCTTGAAAAAAACTGATACCAGCTTGTTTTCTCAATCCAATCTCGCACTTGGTCACGTACTTCATGAAATGGTTCATGCATTTATATCTCCAGAATGACCACCTGATGAAATGTGGAGGAAAGTGGGGTAAATGGCTAATACTACCGGGAGGGATTCTAAAAACCAATGTTCTTAACACCAAAAGAGTAACAGAAAAAGGTTACAAATGTTTTCAAACAAATTTTTTCACGTAAATGTGACACTCATTCACTATCCATGTTAGAGGGACCATGTGATAATATTATTTTTACATTTGAAAACAGTAATTCTAATAAATAAATAAACCTTCATAAATCTAATCATTTCTTATTTTATCCTAAAAGATAGAGTAATTAATAGAGAGAGAAGAAAGAGTAATTAATTAGTGCATGAGTAGTAATAGAATTTTAAATTAATATTAATTAGCTAACATTTGTATTAATGATTTTTTTTAATATATGTAATCATATCTTAAACGACTTATATAATAAAAAAAAGTGAGTAATGTTTAGTCGCAAAATATAATAGGACTCTAATTATACGATGTTAGGATGAGTATGTCGCTAAGCCTGATCCGGTAATTCATATTGGGCTATGCCCAATGGACCATCAGCTTGGCAGTCTCTTATGAGGACTCCTTGGTCCGATAGACTAGGGTTGGGTTCCTAAGACTACTCAAATGATGACTACTTACTACATATAATCCTAATTAGAGTAGGAGTCATGCGTCCTAAGTGGCTTAGGATAGTTACCTTCCTACTCAACTATTACTCCTTCGATGGACATTTCTATTAGGACTGGTAAGTGTTAAAGTGTTATAAATACCCAGTCAATAATAGAGGTGACGGTGATACTATTCTACTCTACTAAATATTAAGCCCCCATTGTTGACCTATCTGAAAACCTTCACTAACACTCACACCGGAGGAGTCCACCGACGGCCTAAGCCGTTAGGACTTTGGTGCAGGTATTCTTCCCGGACAGTCAGTAGGAAGTGCGGACGAAATTCAAGCGTTAATATTAGCGCTAGAAGGAGGGGTTTAGTACCGAGTAAATTTCCCATCGAGAATAATCGATATGGAGACTTCACAATCGTAGAGTAATTCACGACGACCACCACCCTCTTAATCTCGCCGGGAAACGATAACAGATAAAGAACGTCGCCTCCAGTCGATCCTCGACAAAAAGAAAGCTCTGGACATCCAGCAGAAAGAGCTTGATAAGCAATATTAGGAATTGACCGAGGCCGAAAACGATCTTTTGAGCTAGAGAAGATCGGCCTTTCACTCAGAACATCGTAACCGACGATATAACAAACACTCAAAATGACGTGGGGGTGAAGCACGGGAGCGAGACAGGGAGCCGGTCCATTCCAAGTCAATCTGGACAGTAGATTTGCGAAAGTGAGTCAAATCACCTTCAAAGAAAAATCGAGCAGACAGACGAAGCCATGAAAGTCATACTGGAGAATCCTCACTGAAGAAGGCTTCAGACAAATATTATAGATCTAAGAAGACCCGATTTTTCCCGTTCTCAAAAGAACTAGAAGAAGCTAAGATCAACCGAAGCCGTAAAGTACCTACCCGGAGATGTATGACGGAACAGGAGACTCCCATGACCACACCTACTCCTTCGAACTGGCCATGCACTTCCATGGCCATGATGCAGTGGCGATGTGCCACCTATTTTTATCCACCCTAAAGAAGACTACTAAAGAGTGGGTCACCTCCCTTCCATCCGGGTCTATTAAGTTGTGGGAAGAACTACAAGAACAATTTCATACCCGTTTTGGGAGCAACAAGCGACATGCTAGGATAATGACCTCTCTTCTACAGGTCAAGCAAAGGCCAAATGAGAGTCTTCGGTAGTATGTTAAAAAGTTTCGGGAGGCGGTTTCTGAGAACAACAGGATTGACCTGAAACAGGTAATCCAGTTTTTGACTATGAGATTAAATGTTGATAAATCTAGCAGGTTGATCGAAGACCTCATCTCGAGGGCCCCGAAAACTTTATCTGAGACCTACAAGAAAGTTGACAAGTTCGTTGAATTGGAATAGGCTTTCGCCAATCTTCGGGGTTCATCGAAAAACACAGGTGATTTTCACCAAAGAGCCCCCGAAGGCGATAATGTCGAAAAGAAATCCAACGGCAACGGCAAAAATGGAAATGGCAGAAGAGATTCCAACAGGGATCGACAGCAGAAAAACGATCCCCCGAGGGACAGAAGGGGTAATGAAAAGGATTACACGCCCTGAGTACCAGTAAAAGCAATATCGTGAAGGCGATAAAAAATGAACCTTTCTATGAGAAACCCCCGAAGATTCGAATCATCGCAATGCAGAAAAATGGGGACATATACTGCACCTATCATGAAGCAAAGGGGCATGATACGGAAGAGTGTTACCAACTGAAAGACTTATTAGAAAAATAAGTTTGGAATGGTAATCTTGACGGATATGTTGTCGATTCCTACCGACAGTCAAACTTTGATTGTATCTAGCCACCTCCACCAATTACAGAGCCAAGAAGTGTGGTTAATGTCATCTTCGGAGGATCGATCTCAGCCCTTTCTAACCGAAAGAGGAAGGCTTTCGGCAAAGAAGTTCACCAAGTGTCCGGCAAGTCACAGGACATCAAGACCGACCCCATCACCTTCTCCGATGATGATTACCCATCGGGGATGGTCACTCCCCACCAGGATGCACTGGTCATTATCGCTCAAGTATAAACTATGAATATGAAGCAGATGCTTGTTGATAATGGAAGTTTAGTCGATGTACTCTATAGCCGAGCATACAATCGCCTAGACTTGGGAGGAAGGAAGCTGGAGATCTACAATGAGTCCCCCTTATACGGGTTTGGGAATAACCCAGTCCGTATAGCAGACACGATTTAATTGTTTGTGATCTTCAGGACTCTCCATAAGCAAGCCTCTATTATGGTTCGTTTCAATGTGGTTCAAGTGAAAAACAACTACAACGCCATCTTGGGAAGAACAACTTTGTCAGCACTGAAAGCAATAACCTCAATCCCACATCTGAAGATGAAATTCCCAACCAAAAATGAGATCGGGGAATCAATCGGCGATCAGGATCTTTCCCGAAGGTGTTACCTCTAAACCATTCAAACATCCCCTGCCAGTGATAATCGGCAAAAAACTACAATAAAATTTGAGCTTGAACCTTTCACCGAAGGATGTACCGAGCCAATTGCAACACCTACCAAAGACACGGTGGAGATTCCATTATTTCAAGAGGATGATGAGAAAACCATACAAATTGGAACTAGCCTTCAGAGATAGACCAAGACTCAGCTGGTTGCCCTTTTACAAGAATATTCGGATATCTTTGCATAGGTTCCGGCCGACATGCCAGGCATTGACAAGACCGTGACCATACACCAGCTAAGTGTAAGCCCGAACTCGAAGCCTGTAAAATATAAGCGAAGGAATATAGCTCCCAAGAGACAAAAGGTAATTGATCAAGAAATCGATAAACTCTACTAACTTTATTTTTGAAATTAATTATCCATAATGGCTCGCTAATGTGGTACTGGTAAAAAAACACAACGGGAAGTGGAGGATGTGTGTAGACTACACAGATTTGAACAAGATGTGTCCAAAAGATTACTACCGAGTATCGACCAGTTAATCGATTCTCCCTTGGGACATATAGTAATGAGCTTCTTGAATGCTTTCTCAGGATACAATCAGATCGCTATGATGGAAAGTGGTATCTCGAAGACTGCCTTCATCACTCACCGAGCAATTTATGCCTATAAAGTCATGTCCTTCGGCTTAATCAATGCGGGAGCTACATACCAACGAATGATGAATAAGGTATTCAGTAGCCAGATCGGGAGAAACATGGAAGTCTATGTTGACGACATGATCGTCCGAAGCATGAAGGAATAAGACCATTTATCCAACCTGAAAGAATGCTTCGATAATGTCAAATCCCACAACATGAGACTCAATCCAACTAAATGCACTTTTGGCCTCGGGTCAGACAAATTTTTAGGATATATGATTAGCCGAAGAGGGATAGAGGCAAATTCCGAAAAGATATCGACTATCCTGGAAATGCAACCACTGAAGAACTTTAAAGAAATACAACGGTTAACGGGGAGGTTTCGAGCTTTTCGCTGGTTTGTGGCTCGCTTAGTGGAGAAATGTCTCTCTTTCTTCGGCACTTTGAAGGGAGTTCAAAATCAGAAGACATTTCTATAGGCTGAAGACTGCCAGGAGGCCTTTGACCAAATCAAAAGGTATATATTTTCTTCGCCAATACTTAGTAAAGCCCTTCCCGAAGAAGATCTATAGTTATACTTGTCTGCCACATCTGTGACAATTGGGTCAGCTTTGATAAGAGAAGATTTAGAAGGGCAAAAACTTATCTATTACGTAAGTCATTCTCTTCGAGATACTGAAACAAGATACCCAAATCTAGAGAAGTTGGCTTATACATTAGTTATCCTCGTCCTCACAGATCAGCCTATTCGAAAAGTGCTTTACAGACTAGAGTCATCGGGAAGGCTAGCAGCATGGGCCATCGAGCTAAGCCAATTCAACATAGAGTTCCGTCCTCGGATGGCTATTAAAGCGCAAACACTCATCGACTTCATCATCGAGTGTTCATTTCCTGATGATCCAGAAGAAATAAAACCCAACCATAATGAATTGACAATCACTCCCGAAGAATCTGTATGGACTTTGTTCGTGAACGAATCCACTACTGGGACGAGGAGCGGTGCAGGCGTAATCCTCACTTCTCCGGAAGGTTTCATAATACAACAGTTGATACGATTCAGGTTCATTGTCGGTAACAATATGGCTGAATATGAAGCATTAGTGGTAGGATTAAAACTGTTCCGAAGTCTGGAGGTGAAAAACTTGGTAATTTACAGCGACTCCCAATTGGTAGTAAAATAAGTGTTAGGGGAGTATGAAGCAAAAGAGATTCACTTGCAGGCCTATGTTCGATTAGTACGATCACTGTTGGCGTCTTTCCCGAAGTATCAGATTATAGATGCGATTAGATCCGAAAGTACAATAGCCGATACCCTTTCTAAATTAGCAACCACCGATTAAGGGGAGTTAGAAGGATCTGTTTATTTGGAAAATCTTCAACAACCGAGCACTCTGGTTCAGACAGTAATGGACATTGAACAGGGGGATTCTTGGATGACCCCGATCTCTAAGTTCATTCTAACTGGGGAACTACTCGAAGATAAATCTTTGGTCCGAAGAATAAAATACAATTCCTCCAAATACTACGTCATAAATGATCAGTTATAACGAATGTCTTATTCTTCTCCATTATTTCGCTGTCTCGACCCAAGGGAGTCCGATTATACTATTCAGAAAGTTCATGAAGGAATCTGCGGGGACCATGTGGGAGCAAAAATACTGGCTCATAAAATTTTATGACAATGATATTTTTGACCGACCATGCTTGAAGATGCCAAAAAACTTCGTCAAAAAATGTCACAAGTGCCAACTCTTTGCATTTGTCCCACATTAACCACCCGAAGAGCTTGCTCCGATAATTTTTCTGATACCTTTTACCGTTTGGGAAATAGATATGTTGGGTCTGCTTTCACAGGGTAAGGGACAAGTGAAGTTTGTGATTGTAGCCATCGATTACTTCACTAAGTGGGTAGAAGCCAAACTCTTCGCCAGAATCACCGAGCACACATGTCTCCAATTTTTTAAAGAACAAGTTGTATACCGGTTCGGCATTCCGATAATTCTGGTCTCTGATAATGGACTTCAGTTCGTAGGCAAGATATTCGAAGGATTCTTTACCAAACATAACATTCAACATCGTTGAACTTTGGTAGCCCATCCACAGGCAAATGGTCAAATAAAAGTTATAAACAGAACACTTTTTAATGGTATAAAGAGAAGATTGGAAGACGCAAAATGAGCTTGGCCCGAGGAGATGTTACATGTTCTCTAGGCTTACCGAACAACTCCTTGGACTACCACTGGGGAGACACCCTTTAAGTTGGCCTATGGTTCTGAAGCCTTGATACCTATTGAGATCAGGATACCTACACCTAAAGTCCTAAACTTCGACGAAATCCTCAATAGCAAAAGGGCTTCGGCAGAATCTCGACTTAGTGGAAGAGGAATGTGATTCAGTGGTCCTCAAATTAGCTACCTATCAACAGCGGACTGCTCGGCATTTAAATAAAAATGTCAAGAACCGGTCATTCAATGTCGAGGACCTGGATCTTCGGCAAGCTGAGGCATCTACATCTTAGGACACTGGTAAATTGATGCCAACATGGGAAGGGCCTTCTTCAGTGATTGAAGTCTTGAGGGCTCAAACTTACAAGCTTCAATGCATGGATGGAAAGAATGTTCCCAATACTTGGTATGTTGTTCAGCTTCGTAGGTATTATCAGTAGTTCAGATCTTGTACTTAGTCCAATTTTGAGGCTATATTTTAGCTAATAGGATTTGTATTTAGTGCATTTTTTAAGGCTATGTTTTTAGCCGATAAATGTTATCTTTTCAATATTAATCAGCATCTTTTACATCTTTCTTTTGTATTACTATTTTGATACAAACCCTTTCAAATTATCTCCTAGCCTCGTCGAGTATGCATCCGATTAAGCTAGTGGGGGGTGAAGTAGTATAAGTAAATAGTTATACATGCAGATGAAGAGACTTAACTCATGAGAAAATATAGTAGAGCATAATCAGTCAGTTATAACAAAAAGTTGATTAAAGTGAATTTTAAATTCATATTACAACAAAATATTATCCCGATAGTACAGTTAGTCATCGGGAATAACAATTCCTAATTGATCAGGATCATAACCCTTTCCCCTAGCAAGTTCCCGAGCAAATTTGAAGCCATCATTGAACTCGTTCACCACGGATGCATAGATATTTGTCTGAAAATCGTCCGAGCTTTGTACTCGTCAATGACCTTTTGCTTAAGCTCGGGAGTTAAGACATTTGGGGAAGCAGAAGCTATCGGTCCCTTCAACCAATCGGCCTCCTTAGCAGCCCAATCTTCAACGGTCAGTTCAATGTTGTCTTTAAGGTTCTTCATCTGATCGGTTTGAAGCTTGATAATTCTTTTCGATTGATCAAGGAGCTCCTTTTACTTCTGGAGCTAGGCTTCGAGCTCGACCTGATTCTTCTCAAGAAGGACTTTCTTCAGCTCCTTCGCCTAGGCCAATTCAACTGCTTAGGTCCTTCTCTTTTCAGAGTCATGCATCTGGGCCTACAGATGGATGATCTCTTTATCTTTGTCGGCTCGCACCTTCCGCATCTCTTCATAGTCCTTTTTCATGATGTGGAAGGTATAATTGTGACAACCCCAAATCTGGGTCCACACAGCCCTAACTTGAGGTGTCAAAAGACTACAACAAAATTATTATAAGGTAGAACAACGTTCAACAATACAGTGTTTAATAATACACAACTAAGTTTTCACTATTATTATCACACTATTTTACAACACTTGAAGACTACGATAGCTATCCCTCGGACTCTCACTCCATTCCCCGGCTAGACCCAGCTACATTCTCATCTCCTGTTGAAAAATAATAGAACAAAAAGAAAGCGTGAGCTCAAATAGCCCAGTAAGCGTGAGTTCTTGATAGAATACAATAGATTACAAGGTTTATATAAAAAACTGCAGTTAAATTCTTGAACAGCGTTCAGATCAATAATAGCAGCAGAATGAGCAATCTATTAGAAGAATAATGCAGACTATAATGTCAACTCGCTTCTCTTTTTAGGAAAAACATCATCAACTTTTATCATCTGAAATACCATTAGTGAAGATAATACAAATTCACAGTTCATGGTCATAATCATGCAGATCAATAGTTCATCTTTGCACTACGGGCCAACGACATTCAATATAACACCAACGGTCATAATTATACCAAAATCAGTCTTTGGTCATAATCATACCAAACAACAGCTCATATTTGCACTACGGGCCAAAGATATTCAATATAACACCAATGGTCATGATTATACCAAACAACAGTTCATCTTTGCACTATGGGCCAAAGAGAACATTCACCACGTGTCATAAAAGACACCGAACAGATGTATCGCCTTTAACCTATTATATCGCCTTTAACCTATCATCTGTTCAACAATTATATCGCATCGGTGCCCCCGGCCATAGTTATTCACAACAACTTGATTTTGGATAATTAGAATGATATAAATGATGAACAGAAAAAATAAGATAAACAATAAGTATCAGAAGTTTACTTTGTGCAGATTCAAATAATGTCCAAATTGTCAACATGATGTGGAGTGAAATTCAAAAATGATATTCAAGATCCACAGTTCAGAATAACGGTTACAGTTCAATAGAAAGGTTCAGGTAAATAGGAAGGTTCAATTGAAATGATGAAATGCAACTATTATGGAACATATAATATTTTCAGGAATTATAGAAGCAATAGTTTCATAATAAGTTTCGATTTAGGTGTATGAAAGAAAATAATATCCCTCACCGTAGCAGGTTTAATTAACAAAAGGAGAAGGAAATTAATATCCCTTACCAAAGTAAGTTTGAATAATGGAAGATGAAAAAGATGGTATCCCTTATGAGTATAAAGGAAAATAATATCACTTACGAATATGAAAGAAAATGATATTACAAACGAATATGCAATAAAAGTGTTATGTGATAATTCGTGTAAACAAATTATTTTCACAAGAGACAAATAAGAAATGAATACAAAAAGTAATTCACCAAACATGCGGTAATCCGCGTAGTCAGGTTATTCTCAGAGATTAATAAGGAATGAATACGAAAAGTTATTTACCAACAGGCGGTAATCCGCGCCGTAAGGTTATTCCCACAATTTAATAAACATTGAATACGAAGAGTTATTCACCAAACAGGCGGTAATCTGCGCATTAAAGTTATTCTCAGAGATTAATAAAGAATGAATACGAAAGGTTATTCACCAACATGCGGTAATCCGCGCTGTAAGGTTATTCCCACAAATTAATACATAGAAATAAATGGCACATCTTTATGGGTAAGAAAGAAACGATATTATTTTCGAGAATCAAATAATGATAATCCATTACCTTAACACGTGATTAGATATTGATTTAAATGAGATTGATTAACTTGAACAATACACGTACACTTATAGATCTTCACAAATACTCAAGATGACTTAAGCACACTTAGAGAGAACTTACACAATAAGTATTTAGAGAGTGAAAGAAAGAACAAGTAAGGAAGTTTATGAAAAATCCTTAAGTTAAGGCCTCTATTTATAGCCAAAAATCTTATCATAACCAAGATTTTATAATTTAATCCAAACCGTTCATTTCAAGATAATGTTTAATCTAAACCATTCATTTAAAGATCATCTTTTAATCTACACCATCCATTTCAAATTCTATATTATCTTTAATCTATACCATTCATTTCATCTTTTAAGATTTTTTTAATCTAAACCATTCATTTAAAGATCATCTTTTAATCTACACCATCCATTTTAAATTCTATATTATCTTTATTCTATACCATTCATTTTATATCACCTAACTTTATATTATAAATAAATAACTTTATCAGTTCAATTATTCAACAATAATTCACACTTATTCATTATTATGACTAATTGTTATAAATACAGTGTAGTTGGCTCTCTGAGTTAGATATCAAGTCAATTAATCAATGAAATACAACTGTTTAAATAACACCATAATAGAGATAACAATAATGCAGAAAGTATGTAAATGAAAGAATACGTTACTCTGTCATGACAATTATTGATTCAATAATGTAAATTACTGTGCATATGCTACTGTGACAATTATCAGTTTAATAATATGAATTATTGTGCATGTGACAATAAAGTCAAATATTGTACGATAACCACTTTATCAATTTAATAATACGAAACACTGTGCAATGTCGTGTGCTACTGTGCAATACCGTGTGCTACTATGCAATAGCGTATGTTACTTGTAATACCGTATATTACTATTCTTTTACCACCGGATATTTTAACAATTAAAAGTGATAGTACCATTGATCATTTAAAAATTATTTATGTTATTTTCTATATCTGACAATTATTCGTTGTGGGATCCACCAATGATTGGTTCGTACGGAGTCGTCGTACGAATATTCCCCGACCAAACGAATATTGTCCGACATAATATAATTTACACATAACATCCTTAAATTTTAATTTTATCAATTTAACCACTTACTGTTTCATGAAAATATATATGACGAAAAAATTAAATTTTATTTTTCATAAAATTCGGAGTCTTACAATAATATAGAGTCTTCAGCTGATCCCGAGTTTTCTGGTGATTTTTTAAAGCCTTGGCACGCTCGCCGCAGCTTTCTTCCAGTTTTTTCTCCAAAGCCTTCTGCTCATCGAACACTCACAGGAGAACATCATTTTTCTGCGACACGAGGTTCGAATTATTAGGCAAGGGGGACTATTGTAAATCAAGACCAAAAGGCAAATCAGGGATGTGACGCCCCCAAATTCAGGTCTCAAATACCCGGATCCAGTCATCACGATCCAATACAAATATCCACCTCTAAATAACATACAATAACTAAATGCGAAATAATAAACATATGTTGTTACATTCAAAAGGTGTAACTAGTCCCAAGATACGGTAACCTTACACAAAAGTACATAAATACCCTTAATAAAGTACTTAGGGTTTACATCACAAAACAAGTAATTTTAGCTAGACGAATAAACTAAAGAGTGTCTCTTAAAGTCTATCACTTCATATTTCCCTTACCCTTGTTCTTTCCAGAAGTCTCGGGTTTCACTGCAATAAGGTTCATCATATAGCAAGGGTGAGCAACTAGTTTGCTCAACAAGTTTAAATAACAATAAGAAACAATATATCATGAATGAAAGGGAATAGCTGAACAATTCAACAATATGAATAACATAAGCAGGAATAATAATTTGCTTTTAGAATCAAGATAGTCAAATAGACTATGAACTATAAACATCTACTAGAGTCAATAGCAGGTTGACCTAATGGTTACTACCAGAAATATGTACCCGAGGGGATCAGCCTCAATACAATATGTGTATGTATAACATTTAATTTTCGTGTTTTGTACCTGATATTAGATACAGGGTACTCCCTTATAATAAGGAGGTGTTCATAATTGTCCAAGAATCCGCATCTTCAATGATTTGGATAGCTTTTAAAATCTTTAACATAAATTTCTAGTCGAACAATGGCTTAGACCTACTTTGAACAGTTCTTTAAACAATAAAACGTTAACTAAAGTACAAGTCAAAGACTGTACAAGATCAAGTGCACCAAGTGCGAATAACAACAGCATCGATGTGGAATAATTGTAAAGTAATTTAAACCACTTAAAGCATGCTTGGAATTATAATTCAAGCTTAAATAAATAACTTACTCAATGAAATGAGTTTAGAGATAAGGAACTTACCTGTTTTCTCAACTACAACAAACTAACTTTAATTAAATGACTTTGAATGACCTAACATTAATCAAGTTGGTCTAACAATTAATACAGCGTATACTGGTACATTTGTATGCTAATTAGAAACTTATCTATCAAATAAGTCTAACATATAATTCGATATGTAATCCCTAACCCTATATACACTTAAACAACTTAGGTTAATGATTTAATAAGTTAAGAGTATTTTTCTTAAGTGTTAAACACTTAAAGAATCTTTAAACAATTTAATATAATTGTTTAATTGGCAAATTATTAAATACATTATATTTAATTAACTCTTTCTTTAATTAATTACTATTTATTGTTAATTAAATAGTAATTAACTAACTACCTTTAGTCATTATTTAGTTATAAATAGTAACTAATTAATCTTACCGAAAAGATTAGTTTATTTTGATGCTTCTTAATTATTACATAAGGTTAATTAGAAAATAATTAATTATTTATCTTTATTATAATTTTATTACTTAATCTTAATTAAATAATAATTAATTAATTAATCTTACATTTCTTTAATTATTATTTAATAATAATTAATTTCTTAATATAATAAATGATTAAATCATTAACTTTATTTACCTTTTAATTATTATTTATTAATTAAATAATAATTAATGACTTCTAAAATCTTATTAGTGAATATAAATCAACTAACAATTTACTAAGTAATTATCCCCACTTATTATTTAATTTAAAGAAATTAAATAATAGTTTATTACTTATAAACCTCTTTAATTATTATTTAATGTCAATTAAATTAATAATTAAATATTTATCTAATTAAATTATTATTTAAGGTTAAATAATAATCAATTCATTTATCCTTATTTATTATTAAATTTTTGATTAAATAATACATAATTAATGAAATTTGTATTTATGTAACTTAACCATAAATTTAGCTAACTAGATTAATATTTAAAATATTTAAATATTAATAAAAATGAAAAATATAATCCCAAAAATCACTTTCGTATTATTATTATTTTATTAAAATTTTAAATTAATTTTTAAACATTTAAATTAATTAAAAAAATATGCAGAATGGCAAACTTGTAAATAAACTGAAAAATCGAACTGATGGCAATTTGGTAATTAAACAGAAAACCAAACGGAGGGGCAAAACTATAATTTCGTCGGAATTGGCACCCGCGCATTGCACGAGCCTAACACCAACCAGACCCCAAAACGATGTCGTGTTGAAAAAACGGAAACGACTTCCGCGCATTGCGCGCGGGTTATCTTTTTATACGCCAAACAGTGTCGTTTAGCTCCGCGTCTGGCAGGAAAATGCTGGCGTGCAATGCGTGACCATCCTTTTTTTTTTTTCTTAACAGCTTGTCCACAATACCCGGAATACACCACTTAATAAAAATTATACCTTCAAGTAATCTTTAACTCAATAAAAATCCAAAAAAATTACCAATCACTTAATATCAATTTATAACATGAAAATTTAATTTTTCGTGATTTAATTCCATTTTTTTTTCATAAAAATTATTGTACCAAATAAACTACTATAAATCATAACTTTTTGTGTATAACTTCATATTGAGTGATTCAAACTTTGTTTTTCTCATGATTTAATGTTCTATAATATTAGAACATTAAATCTAAATTTTATAAAAAGTATTTTTGGTCATTATTTTGAGACTTGTTTACACACTACCAAACACATGTTTTTAGCATACAAAATATACCAAAATACAAACCAAACATATTAAACTCAAGCATGGCATAAATATTACTAATACACATTACTAACTATATTAACATGTTTATACTAACATGATGATTTATTTTATTTAAAAACAAAGCTAGATTTAAAATAACCATTACCTTGTTTTAGTGGCTATTTTTCTATTTCTTTCAAAATAGGTAGTATAAGAAGATGACATGAACTAGCTTAGAGCTCCTCCTCCTTCTCTTGATCTCTCTCAAAATACTTTGCTCTCAATATAAATGTAAGACCCCGAATTTTATACAAAATTTAATTTCTCTTCATATATATTTTTTCTGAAACAGTAAGTGGTTAAATTGACAAAATTAAAAGTTAAGGATGTTATTTACAAATTTTATTATATCGGACAATATTCGTTTGATCGGAAAATATTCATTTCGTCGAAAAATATTCGGGTCATACGACGGCGCCGAAATAACTAATTATTGGTAGACCCCACAACGGAATATTTATCGGATATAGAAAACGACAGAAGTAACCTTTTTAAATAAAAATAGTTAACGGTGTTATCACTTTTAACTGTTAAAATACCAGTGATAAAAAGAATAGTAGCTATGGTAATTTATGGTATTTTACTGTAGCACGTGATATTCTACAGTAGCACAAGGTATTGTGCGGCGTTTATATTATTAAACTGATAAATTTATTATTACACAGTATTTGCATTATTGATCTGATAATTAACACCGTAACTATTGCATTTCATTTCATCAATAATTGTCACTGTATAATATTTTATGTTATCAATTCAATAATTGTTGTTACACAGTATTTTGCATTATTAATTCAATAATTGTCATTTCACTGTATTTGTAATGACCGAGAAAATTACGAACTCAATTTTATTTTTTTTTATTTAATTTAATTATACCCATAAGAATATATGAGGTATGATGTATGTGTGTATGTGATGAGTTGTATGATGATAGGTATTAAATTAGTTAATTAAATGAATTAACTAAAGAAGGACAAAGATTTCAAGAGAAGCTTATGTGATGAAATCACAAAGCTTGAATGTTGGCCTTGTATGGCAATTAAGAAGTTTTATAATGAACAAGTTAATTACTTGTATAAATAATGAGAAAGAAGAAGCAAGTGAATTATTAAAGATAACCCCATTGTGGAAATAATTGTACGTGTATGAGTAATGATATTATAAACCCAGTTGGATGATAGGGGTTAGTGAATGAATTAATTTAATCAAGTCCAAGTACTTGTATTAATATGTGTTAGGGTTTTATTAAAACAAACCCAATAATTTGTAAGTAATAACGTTATGTAAGCTAATTTAATTAAGGAGTCCAATGGACTTATAAATAGCAAATCTAATTGGATTATATAATAAATCCAAATGATATATTAAACTAGGTTCAATAAACTAACCTAGTAGCCTATACAATTTAATATTGACCCATGTAATAATTAAACAAGCTCAATGCTTGATTTAATTAAATGTAACATAAGTTATTTAATGTTAGCCCAATAGAATAATTAAATTGAGCCCAACCAAATTAAATGGATGAGCCCAATATATTTAATCCTAGAGTCCAATGTGGAGCCCAATAGGAAGTCAAAATTGGTCAACAATTGAGCACATGTGTATATATATATATAGATGTATATATGCATAATAAAAGCTAGAAAAATAAAGGAAAAATCAAGCCAAAAAGGCCATAATGGCCGGCCAAATGAGGGCCCCACTTGGGGTGAAGACTTGCTTTCATGTTGCTTATTTTGTACACAATGAGTAGCTTCACTCAATCTCCAAATTAAAATGCAAGCAACATGTCAATCAAAGATGTCATTCAAGTAGTCTTTCAATGTAATAGTAAACATGATTGGAAATGTTAATTGACTAGAGTTGGGTGATTAGGAGACTTAAGTAAGATTAGGTTGGTCCTATATATAAGACTTACCTAGTACATTGTGGAGAGTTTGTTCATTTGTTACCATTTCAAGTATTATAGAGAGAGAAGTGCTAGAGAAAAGCTAGAGCTCTTGTGGAAGAATGCTTGAGAGTTTGAAGTGTGTTAGCTATTTTTGGGAAAATCAAGAAGATCAAAGAATAGATCTAACCAATTGTAAGAAGAAGATCGCCATTGAAAGGTTTAAAAGTTTCTTTGAACCTTAGTTTGATTATTTAGTTTTATATGAGGAAAGAAAAACATTTGTGGTGTTAGATCTTGAATATTTATGAAGGTTGATGGTTATGTATGCTAGATGATTATTCTAACATGGTTAGTATGAAAGATAATGGAAGAAATGGTGGTATAAGCATGATTGATAATAAAACCCTAGTTAACATCTAGGTTGATGATTTTTGATTTTAGATGTGTAGTTTATAATTATGATCTAAGAGTCTTTAATGATAGATCTATGTATTATAAAGATAACCCAACTTGAATCTTTCAAAAATATTGAAAAACAAAGAAGTTATAGCTTTTACCGCGAAAGATGTTATTTTTAAACCCTAGGTGGTTCGATCCGTAAATTTCGTGTAAAACGTTTTCAAAAAGACGATCGAACCATGGAATTTTGTAAAACAAGAAGTTAGGAACACATCAACACTGATTTGGTGTCATTTAGATGTGTAGATTTCATTTAATCAAGGTTTGAATCAACTGTCTCAAAACTGAAAAATGGCAAAACATTCTGCCACACTGCGCCGGGGCGCAGTCCACTGTTCCGGGAAAAATGATTTTTTTTCGAACCGGGTCGGGTCGGGCTGGGTTTTCCAGGTCGGGTCGGTTCGGGTCAGAAAAATGAAAAATGTTCCAAATTTTTTTTTTATTATTTTTGGACCTAATAAATATATTTTTAAAATTGTGGAAAGTGGATTTAATATGAAAAAGGTAATAAATATTATTAATGGATTAATAATATATGTTATTTAAATAATAATATTAGAAGATCATTAAAATATTATTAAATGTATAATAATATTAGAAAGTCAATAAAATATTATTAAATGATTAATAATATTAGTAAGTAATAAAATATTATTAAATGGTTAATAATATTAGTAAGTTAATAAAATATTATTAAATAATTAATAATATTAATAAAGGATTAAAATGTTATTAAATGGTTAATAATATTAATGAAAGAAGGAAATAGTATTAAATGATATTATTTTGAGTATAAAATATTATTAAATGGATAATAATATTTATAAGTTATTAAAGATATTATTTGATGAATAATATTATTTGAAGAGTAAGACATTATTAATAATGTTAACATATGAGTGAAATATTATTAAATGGTTAATAATATTAATGAAAGAAGGAAATAGTATTAAATGATATTATTTTGAATATAAAATATTATTAAATCGATAATAATATTTATAAGTTATTGAAGATATTATTTGATGAATAATATTATTTGAAGAGTAAGTCATTATTAATAATGTTAACATATGAGTGAAATATTATTAAATGATTAATAATATTAACTAAGGATAGGGATATTATTGAAGGATTAATAATATTATTGAGAGGATAAAATATTATTAAATGGTTAATAATATTTATAAATTATTAAGATATTATTTGATGATTAATATCATTGGGGATAGTGTAAAGCATTATTTAATTATTAATAATGTTAATAAGTGTTTGAGAAAATAAAGAGGTTAAGAGAATTATTAGATGGTTAATAATATTGAGGAGCTAAGTGATTTATTATTGAAATAATAAATGGTTATAATATTATTATACGATTAATAATATTATACGTAGTATTTATATATTATTAAATGAGATAATATTATAAAGCAATAAAGTGATAGTTATGTGATTTAAAATATTATCAAGGGATTGATAAAATTATTAAGATTTTAAGGTTATGATTAAGTGATAGATGATTCAAGACATATATGGTAAGGTTATCAATGTTAAATAAACCTATATGTGTTATGCTAATTGGAGGATCAATGTTGTTGAATATTAGGTCACCCAAAGGAAGTATTTTTTTTGTTGAATAATAGTAGTCAACGGAACAGGCAAGTTTCTCTGAACCTTAACTTGTATTTATTTGGCAAGTTATTTATGTAGAATCTGAAATTTATTTCAAAAAGCATGAAGAAATAATTATTAAGAATTATTTCAAATCTATATTGTTATTGACAATCGCACTTAGGTGCATTTGCATGACTGTTCACGTTATGAACTGTTTAAAGAGAAATATCTATGCTATTTGTTTCAGCTAGATATTGCATGTGATATTATGACTGTTCTTGTTATGAACTGTTCTAAGTTAGGGTTTTATGCCAATTGTTCCGAATAGATCATGTACGATTTAAATTCATAAATCTGAATATTATTGAAGTTAGTCTAAACCATATTGTTGTGGTGCAGAATCTGATGGGATAAGCTGAAATGAACAGAGCATTATAAGCAGATAAGCTTACGGTCGGATGGAATATTCCCGATCAAAACGAACTAGATGGTTATATTGTGCACTCTATAAACGTACGATAGGCTGATCACCTAGAGTACCCATTACCGGATATGTCAATCGAAATAATTGTTAATATTCAAAACGAACTGACAGTCTTCTGTCTACAGGGTATTGTAAATACTCAAAACGTGTGTTCATGGTCTTGTGACCCTTTCAGAATGATGAAGCAGTATGTTATATCAATTGAATTATATTATTCAAAGTTGCATGTCTTCACAATTATTATATATTGTTGAAGTTTCCAGAGCTAAATCTTTTTCATTCATGATATACCTTTTATTGTTTATTTAAACTTGCTGAGCAAAGTAGTTGCTCACCCTTGCTATATCATGAACTATTTTCAGTTAAGCCGAGTTATCTAAGGAGTACCACGGCAAAGGACAGATGAACGGGTAGACGTAGTTAGTTCGTACTATTCGTGTAAACCTTTTGTATTATAAGGTAATGATAATATATTAAGGTTAGGGGAACCTGGGATTGAAGGTACGTTTTGTAATAAAATTATGTATGTTTTTCGCGAGATATTGACGATGTATTTTATGAATGTTTGACAAGTGTTGAATAGTGAGCACCGAACCCGAGGTTCAAGGGACCCGGATTTGGGGGTGTCACAGTATTTCATATCATTGAGTTAATAATTATTGGTGCACTGTATTTTAAAATTATTGAACCAAATAATTGTCACAGTAGCAAATCCACAGTAATTTATATTATTACATTAATAATAATTTGTAACGTGTTTATTACATTATTATTGAATTATTGTTGTAGTATTATTTTAATATATATGTTGGACCCACAGGAAGAATAAATAAATAAATTTTTTTTAAAAAAATTAATTAATTAATTTTTACTATTTTGAATAATAACCATGTGGACCCTCTGTGGGGGCCATATGAATTATAAGCATGCAAATTTACTGCGAATTGGTAGGTGGAGGTTGCGCAGCCTCTGTTGAAAATTTTCAGCTGGCGTGCTCACTTACCACGCATAGTACTTATTTTTTCTTATAAATAGCTTGCTCAGCTGAATAGAAAAATCACACCTAAAACATAAAAAATTTCTATAAGAATTTTATGAGTTTTCTTTGAGAACAGTAAGGTTATCTTGAGTGTTTGAAAGCCAAAAGGTATGCAGGATTTTTTTAAATAAGTCTTTTATTAAAGAGTAGTAATTTCATAAATTCATATTTTTCACGGTATTCACAAATCTTCCTTTAGAAAACTCTTCTTTGAGAAGATTCATTTTTAAAAAGATTTCTTTGGAAGATTTATTTTAAAATATTATTTTAAAAACTATTTTAAAGTTGTTATATTATACTACAAAAATTATGATAAATATATATAATTTTTATAGTTCATATTATACGAGTTATCATACACTTTAAAATTTATATGTGGTAATTACTAATTATATTATAAATATATAGGTTGATCAACCTCATTTTTATCAATATTCAGTCACGTGTTAAGGTAAGGAATATCATATTCTTTTATCTTCTATTATTCAAACTTCCTACAGTAAGGGGTATCATTTTTTTCATTATCATCATTGATATTATTTTCTTACTTGTAAGAGATGTCATTTTATTTCATACTCTTAAACTTACTACGGTAAGCGATTATCATTCTTTGATTCTTGAAAATAATATATTTTCTTTCTTATTCATAAGATGTGTCATTTATTTCCATGTATTAAATTGTGGGAATAACCTTACGGCGCGGATTAACGCCTGTTGGTGAATAACTTTTCGTATTCATTCCTTATTAATCTCTGAGAATAACCTTACGGCGCGGATTACCGCCTGTTTGGTGAATAACTCTTCGTATTCAAATTTATTAAATGGTGGGAATAACCCTACTATGCGGATTACTGCCTGTTGGTAAATAATCCTTTGTAAATTTCTTATTTGTCTCTTGTGAAAATAATTTGTCTACACGAATTATCACATGACACTTTTATTCCATATTCGTTTATAATATCATTTTCTTTCATATTCGTAAGTGATATTATTTTCCTTTATACTCATAAGGGATATCATCTTTTTCATCTTCCATTATTCAAACTTACTATAGTAAGGGATATTATTTTTTTTATACTCTTAACTTACTATGGTAAGTACTATTTAGTAAATTTTCTGAAATGATTATATGTTCCTTAATAGTTTGTGTTTCATCTAATATCATTTCAATTGAACATTCCTATTTACGTGAACATTTCTATTGAACTGTAACCGTTATTCTGAACTGTGGATCTTGAATATTATTTTTGAATTTCACTCCACATCATGTTGACAATTTGGATATTATTTGAATTTGCACAAATACTTATTGTTTATCCTATTTCTTCCGATACTTATTGTTTATCTTTTTTCTTCTGTTCATCAATTGTATCCCTGTTATTTGTACTAATAATCAAGAATCAAACTGTTGTGAATATCTGTGACCGGGGATATAGATACGATATAATTGTTGAATAGATGATAGGTTAAAGGCGATATAATAGGTTAAAGGCAATACATCTATTCAGTGTCTTTTATGACACGTGGTGAAAGTTCTCTTTGGCCCGTAGTGAAAAGATGAACAATTGTTTGGTATGATTATGACCAAAGGCTGAATACTGGTATAATCATGATCGTTGGTGTTATATTAAATATCTTTGGCCCGTAGTGCAAAGATGAACTGTTATTGGGTATGATTATGACCAAAAGGCTAAATACTGGTATAATCATGACCGTTAGTGTTATATTGAATATATTTGGCCCGTAGTGCAAAGATGAACTGTTGATTTGCATGATTATGACCAGGAACTGTGAATTTGTATTATTATGACTAATGGTATTTCAGATGATAAAGGTTGATGATGTTTTTCCTAAAAAAGGAAGCGAGTAGACATTATAGTCTGCATTATTCTTATAATAGATTGCTCATTCCGCTGCTATTATTGATCTGAACGTTGTACAAAAATTTAACTATAGTTTTTGATATAAACCTCGTGGTCTATTGTATTCTATCAAGAACTCAACTGTTGAAGGCTAATGATAATTCATTCGTCATTATCTTGGTCATGATATTTCTTACTGGACTATTTGAGCTCACCCTTTATTTTTGTTCTATTATTTTTTAACAGGAGATGAGAATGTAGCTGGGTCTAGCCAGGGGATGGAGTGAGAGTCCGAGGGATAGCTATCGAAGTCTTCACATGTTGTAAAATAGTGTGGCAATAATAGTGAAGACTTAGTAATGTATTATTATACACTATAATGTTAAACGTTGTAATAATTTTGTTGTAGTCTTTTGACAACTCAAGTTTGGGCAGTATGAGCCCAGATTTGGGGGTGTCACAATAGTTTTCTCTCAAACTCTCTCTTTTGGACTTTGAAAAAATGAAATGTAAATGTTCTACAAATGTAAGTATACTTGTATAATATTTTAGATACAAATATTATATCTTTAAGTCATCATGCACCTAGATGGAAGCTTACACAAGAAAGTTAGCTAAGGACTAAAGTGGGTGAAAAGAGGGATGGTCCATGTACTAAAAAAAATCATACAAGCAATCCAATTATTAAATAAATGGAAAATAAAATATCAAACATCTCACTCCCTCTCTCATAAGCATACACGATTGATGACAAAAAAATTTCTCCCAAAAAGGTTGTCACATGCTCACTTTTTTAATAAATAGTAGTTACAAAATAAATTTCAAGTGGGTTCATGCTTTGGGCTTTATTTAAAATACCAATTGGGCTCCTATTAAATGACTTGGACTATTATTTAGTCAAGTCCATTTAATTTAACATTGGACTAATTAATATAACTCAAAAGATTGGTTATTAATTTTTTTACAACTTAATTATCCAATCCATATTTAAGTAATAATTGAATTGATTAATTAATTAAATACTCTAGCCCATTAATGTTAAATTACTAAATGGACTAATAAATATTATTATTAATATTTCACATTGTTCACATTAATTAATAATCATATTAATTAATTTACCAAATTTAATTAACACATTATATTCAATTTAATTGAATATTTAATTAATAGGAAATTTATCAATTATTTTAATATTAAAACTTTAGGGTTTGTTCACTAATTTAATTAACATATTAGTGACCCCCTTTAATTAATTTTAGTAATTAATCACATAATCATTTAATCATGTCATTAATTAATCACACAAAAAGATTTAATTAATCTCGTAAAACTAACTCGTTAGAAATTAAATTAATATTTTAATTAATAATGATGTAAAAATTATAGGACATTACATTCTCCCCCCCCTTATAAAAATTTCGTCATCGGGATTGTAAAATAAGGTTACTCAAATAAAAACGGGTAATTCGTCCTTATTTCCTCCTCTAGTTCCCACGTAGATTCTTCAATTACGTGATTCCTCCAAAGTACTTTGACAGAATGAATTATCTTATTCCTCAGCTTCTATTCCTTCCTATCGAGTACCTGAACAGGAACTTTTTCATATGACAAGTCCTCTTGGCCTCTTAATTTCATACGATTCAGGGATATAGAACTCTGTTAGCGCTAGGTCAAACTGATGGTTTCGGATGGAATAGGGGGGGTGTTCGCTACTCTGTGTTGGAGGGTGAAATATTTGGTCTTATTATATTATTCTACATCTCTCATTCGCTCGATAACTACAGGTTTCCACGGTTGACCCTCTGGGATCTCAGGTTCAGCGACCGTGACTCCGTCTTCAACTTGGAAAGACGAAGCTTGTGCTCTCGTGTTTTGTGTGCTTTCAACCATTATAAAGTATTTGAAGAATAGAGGTTAAAGAACTTACTTGATGCTGAGATGAGGATCGATGGATCGATATCGGAGGAAGGCAGGTCGAGCACGATAGAATCTCGAGTGGGCGATAGGAGTCTCTCTCTCAGACTTCTTTTCTTCTTCAGAAATAACTGATTCCAGTAAAAATGACGATTGTGTGATTTTCCTTATCTTATTCAACGTTCAATGGTCCGGATAGGTTTGATCCAATAGATGGGGTGCGTTTACAGTGTTTACGGTGGCTTAATAAATGACCTTGCCCGCGTGCTCATTGCCAGCTGTACAACACTGTTTTTGAAATTCAAAAAATATAATACGAAACGTTTGTACAAGTTGATAGGTCGGGTTGGCTGGGTTGAATGACAAAATTTTGGGCTTGATTGGTACATAGGGCCCGACATATGAAATCCTGTTTACAAGGGCCCAAGGTTGTTGGAACAGCTTTCTCTTCGATTCGATACCTCCAGGTTCCCGAATGACTTTCTCCTCAGTTCGATACCTCCGGGTTCCCGAATGACTTTCTCTTCGGTTTGATACATCCGGGTTCCCGAATGATTTCCTCTTCGGACTGAGACCTCTGGGTCCTCGAAAGGTTTTTCCCTTCGAATAAATACTCGTGTGTTCCCGAATGAGCTTTCCCTTCGGTTCGATGCTTTCCAGCTCCCGAAGGAGTTTTCCTTCTCTGTTATGTTACCCCTGAATTTTTATATGAAGTTCAAAGAAGGTATACCTTCGGTCTGATATCTTTTGTGTACATACACCTGGAATCCCGAAGGGTTGATTTTCCTCTGGATCTGTCCGTTTACATATACTTTCGGAATGTTTTATTCTACTTCCCCAACACACTTATATACTGGAGGAGTAGGGGACAATGTTAGGATGAGTATTTCACTAAGTCTGATTCGATAATTCATATTGGGTAGGCCCAATGAACCATCAGCTTAGTAATCTCTTATGAGGACTCCTTGGTCCGATAGGCTTAGGTTGGATTCCTACGATCGCTTGGATAATGACTACTTATTACATCTAATCCTAATTAGAGTATGAGTCATGCGTCCTAAGTGACTTAGGATAGTTACATTCTTATTCAACTATTACTTCTCCGATGAAAATTTTTATTATGACTGGTAAGTGTTAAAGTGTTATAAATACCCGGTCAATAATAGATGTGAGGGTGACACTATTCTACTCTACTAAATACTTAAACCTCTATTGTTGACCTATCTGAAAACTTTCACTAACACTCACACCGAAGGAATTCACCGACGACCTAAGCTGTTAGGACTTTTGTGTAGGTATTCTTTTTAGACTGCCAACAAAATGTATGGACGAAATTAGAGCGTTAACACCTAATATTAGTATTAATAAAAAAATTTAATATATATAATTATGTATATCTTAAACGATTTATATAATTAAAAAAATGAGTAATATTTAGTCGCAAAATATAATAGAACTTTAATTATACGATGTAAAGTTGGGTCAAATCACATCCAAAATCATTCACAAGAATAAAGTTAAACAAAAAAAATAGGGGATTATTATAATATGAAGCAAGTGAGAATTTTGAAATGATTTCACAAAGCATTATTCCTCGTACAGTTAAATTAATAATTCCATCGTCGTCCAGAACTGAATTTCTTTAGTTTTTTTGCTTGAACAAAACCTTGGGTTTTATTGGTACATAGGGCCCGACACTTAAAATCCTGTTTACAAGGGCCCAAGGTTGTTAGAATAACTTTCTCTTCGGTTCGATATCTCCGGGTTCCCGAATGACTTTCTCTTCGGTTTGATATCTCCGGGTTCCCGAATGATTTTCTCTTCGGACTGAGACCTCTGGGTCCCCGAAAGGTTTTTCTCTTCGGATAAACACTCCTACGTTCCCAAAGGAGTTCTCCCTTCAGTTCAATGTTTTCCAGCTCCCAGAGTTTTCCTCCTCTGTTATGTTACCCCTGAATTTCTATATGAAGTTTAAAGAGGGCATACCTTCGGTTTGATATCTCTTGTGTATATACACCTGGAATCCCGAATGGTTGATTTTCCTCTGGATCTGTCCGCTTCCATATACTTTCGGAATGTTTTATTTTACTTCCCCAGCACATTTATATACTGGAGGAGTGGGGGGCAATGTTAGGATGAGTATTTCGCTAAGACTGATTCGTAAAATTCATATTAGGCTAGGTCCAATAAACCATCAGCTTGGCAGTCTTTTATAAGGACTCCTTGGTCCGAGAGGCTTGGGTTGGGTTCCTAAGACCGCTCAGATGATGACTACTTACTACATCTAATCTTAATTAGAGTAAGAGTCATGCGTCCTAAGTGGCTTAGGATAGTTACCTTCTTATTCAACTATTACTTCTCCAATGGACATTTCTATTATGACTGATAAGTGTTAAAGCGTTATAAATATCCGATCAATAATAGAGGTGATGGTGACACTATTCTACTCTACTAAATACTTAAACTCCTATTGTTGACTTATCTGAAAACTTTCACTAACATTCACACCAGATGAGTCTATTGACAGTCCAAGCCGTTAAGACTTTTATGTAGTTATTTTTTTTGAACGACTAACAAGATGTGCGGATAAAATTAAATCGTTAACACCTAACATTAATATTGATTAAAAAAATTAATATATATAATTATATTTTAAACGATTCATATAATAAAAATAAGTGACTAATGTTTAGTCGCAAAATATAATATGACTCTAATTATACGAACGATGTAAAGTTGGGTCAAATCACATCCAAAATCATTCACCAAGAATAAAGTTAATTGACAAAACAACAGGGATTATTATAATACGAAGCAAGTGAGAATTTTGAAATGATTTCACAAAGCATTATTCCTCGTACAGTTAAATTAATAATTCCATCGCCGTCCAGAACTGAATTTCTTTAGTTTCTTTTTGCTTGAACAAGTCAAATTTGGTTTATGTAAACATAATAATAAATCAAATTGGTGGGGGATAACATGGGTGAAAATATGAAAAAGGTGATAGGTGACAAAAACCATTAGGAGGCTAATGAAAGGGACTCATCGTAATTATAGATGTTACTTGGGTTGACTAGTGCATCAATGTGCTGGGAAATCACACTACATATCTCACTATTTTCTGGAAATGATGACTTCTTATCCCTGCCTGCATTTACCAAGAACAACCTTCTTTTTTTTTTTAATGTTTTTTTTAATTTTTAATAAATACACCTCACTTTCACTATTTATACTAAAAATAAATAATACTCTAATTTACTCTAGAGAAATATTTTAAAAAAATTTGCGTCAACCTTATTTTTTAACTATTGAGATAAAATTTGTGTTTGGTGTGTAAACTTATTCGTCAAAAAATCATTACAATTTCCCTCCTTTGGTAAACCCCCTTTCAGAATTCTTCACTCGGTTGCTTGCTGCTAGGGTTAAGTGAATATAGCAAGTAAAGTTGACACTTTGAAATCCGGTCAGTGGCCCGGCCACCATCATTTTCTTTCCATAATTCCCTCCTTGTCCCACGTTAAATGGATAAGGATCATAATTTTCTCGTCGTCTCACGGGAATAGGTGTTTTAAGTCAAATACTATACAAAATAATCCCCAAGGACCATCCCCCATTTCCCCAAACAAAATCTCCACCGTCACTCGACTCACTCCCACTTGTGCACCCTGAACCCCCCTTGCCCTCTTTTATCTTCAATAATACAACACCTAATTAATGCATGAGCATCATGTATCACTTCAATCTCATGTCCCAACTTAATTGTCAGTTAGTTGGGTCCATCCAAAATAAGAGTTATATAGGTCACAAAATACTTGAATCAACCATAAGAACCAAGAACTTATAAAAATGTACACTCATTCATACAATCAAAAGAAGACATTGACAAGAATATATGCATTACACATTTTAGGATCGTTACACAAGGATTAATGAGCTATTAAGAGCATAGCTTCATTAATCATTACAAAAATTAATTAGTCTCAACTGAGAGATTGATTTACCACAATAATAATAACAATAATAATGCAGCAACAACCAGAAGATTCATCTTGCTGCACCAAAATCTATTTTCTGCGTCTTAGCAGCAAACACAATCTTACAATGTCTATACAAAAGTCCTCCCACAAGTTTTAGTTTCTATTTTTGTCTCCCACAAGATTCCACCCCCAAAAAGAATGAGAGATTCTAACTCTCCACCCCCAAATTACTAGTATTTTTGCATATACTCAACCTGCAATTCAATTCTTTTGCTACCAAAATCGGATCCCTTTTTCTATCATCAAACAAAAAGCCCCACCTTATTAACCCGATCCAATAACAAGTACGAATGATAATCACGGTTTCACTTTATCAGCTCTGACACCCACCCAACATCCGGATTCGGGGCATCAGAAAAGCTTGGGTCAACCCGATCCAATGGATTCTCCTTGCTTAGCTTCTCGAACATCTTTGCCCTCAAGTCCCTTCCTGATTCCACCCTCTCCATCACAGGTTCCTCCTCCAGCCCGGCCTTGTCCCATTGATCCAGAAACCCAGCTCCTGCTCGGGTCACTGTCCTAGTCGGAGTTGAAGGAAGGCTGCAGAAACCGGGTCGGGTAATAGCCGACCTAGGAGATCCAAGCCCAGAACACCCCATTTGCAGAGCCCAAGATGCGGGTATGGACTTCACCTTGTTAAGCTGTAACTGACGCAGAGAGGACATCATTTCGCTGACCGAGCTCGAACCCAGAGATCGGCTTAGGGAGTTAGCCATCGGAGACATCGGCGGCGACTCGGTCGGCGAACAAGACCCTTCGAAACACAGCCTCCGAGGGGACCCATCATAGGAATCGGCCGGACCCACAGCCCTCGGGCTCAGAACCCTAATCTGGTCCGGCGTGTGGGCGAAGAAACAGACTCGCCGGCGGCAGTTCTGACCGTCCTTGCAGGGCTGCGTACGATAGCGAGCTGGGTGCAGCCAGCACTCGAATACGCCGTGAGCGAACTCACACCCATCACCTTTCTTGCAGTTCCCCTTTCTGAAATCCGGACACGCCGTGCCCGAGTAGTGGTACTTACGTGGGTCCCGGCGTCGAGCTTTCTCGCCGGGATGAGCGTACGGACACTCAGTCCAGTCATGTGACCTCGCACGTGCGCACTTTCGGACTTTAAACTCGTACATCCGGAAATGATCACATGAGTAGGCGTCCACTGGAAGGTCCAACTCTTCGTCAGAGCCGCCATCGTCGTTGACGACGTCGTTTGAGGGAAGGTACCGCTGCAGCGGCGTAAGAGATTCGTTCTGGAGGAAAAAGGAGTAATCGTCGCCGCTAAAGTTGGCATTGCCGGTGGGGCTGAGGGAGTACGATATCCCAGCCGGTGGATCATCGGAAAATGCCCACGGCGGTACGTGTACGGAAGGATGGGGATGGCAGTTTCTCTCTCCGATCATCATCTTTGTTTTTATGTGCCGATGATTTTGCTCTGGTCCGAGTTTCTATATAAACTGCTTGAGGAGTGGGATTTAACCGTGGTTCAGTTTATTTAACTAGAGTTGGATTAAAAGAATGGATTTTTACTGCGGTTCAGTAAAAGGAAAGGTTAACGTTACGGCAGCGTAGGTGATATCGGCAAGGAATGCTCGTCATGGTTGTCACACGTTTACATTTGAGAACGTGGAAAGTTTGGTGGTTGAGAGATATATGGTCGTGATAGAGTCTGGGTGACAGGCAGGTACTAGTAACTGAACGGTTAATTTTTTTTAACTGACGGCTGTCGAGTTCCAAAGACGGTGGACCGTCCTATACGGAAGTAGTAAAGGAGGCAACATGCCATTTATGGGCCATGTATCATGTGAGCGACATAAAGTGTTACCATATTTTTTCATTTTTGGGCTTGGAAAAGTCATAATTTCCTATTCTTACCCCCTAATTTCAAACTACTTCAATCAATACTTAAACTATAGGAAACAAGGGTACACAATGATCAATTTGATAGGTAAAAAAATAATCAAATTATTTAAGTCAATTATAAAAAATTAAAAATCAAAATCGCCCAAATTTTTATTCCGTAATCGGTTATCGATTTATTCAGTTATCAGTTTAATTGGTTATTAAAACTTAACCATAAAAGATAGAATGGTATATCATCAAATTTTAAAGCAGTGTATTGTTGGATAACAGGAAATTGGTATGTCATCAAATTATAAAAAGGCATATAATGAATATATAATTATATAAAATAAATAATTATTAGAAAAGTATATAAATTATATTATAATATTAAGGGGTTCGGCCGATTTGGTTGGTTTTGATTTTTTAGTTTTACAAGTTTTGATTTTATAATTTTCGGTTTAGTTTGTTAACGGTTTGATTTGGTGCGGTCGATTTTTCAATAATTTTTGATTTTGTGTGCACCCTTAATAAGAAGGGGAAAAAAATGTTCCTAATTTCAGCCCAAAAAAAAAATCATAATAGAGAGTAATATTTGTGGTGTCAAGACAAATATATATTTAAATTTTTATATTTATTTTAGTTATGTTTTAAATTTTTAATAATATTTATTACTCTGATAATATATTAGATTAATCAGAGAAAGATCCCCGAGTGAAAAAAGAAGAAGTTAAACATAATTGATTTAATTAATTTTTATTTATAATCCCATTTTATTATAAATATGAACAAAATTATCAAAATTTGTTGCAATTAAATATATTTATAGATCATGTTATTTTATTTATTTGCAACAATAATCGACATATTTTGATAGTAATATATAAAAGTAGTTATTACAAATAATATTTGTTTCTTAGTAGAACTCATAACACATACAAACTACTATTTTGAAGAACTTATAAGAGTATTTGAAATTGGTATAAACTAAAATATTAACCTCAAATGGTGGATAATAAATGCTAGGGTGAGAAAAAAAAATTCAAAAATCTCAAAATCAAATCTCAAAAAATCATAACCAATGAAAAATTTAATAAATCAAAATCGAAAAAAATTAAACAACACATTTGATTACAACAAGAGTTACTAACAAAAAACCACACCAAGTTAACCTCGTCGAGACTAACATATATATATATATATGATAAAATTCTAGGTTATAATTACTAACTTAATAATAGAAAGTGTATCGTAAATGAATTAATTGTCAAATTGTTATTAACTTTTTAGTTGTTTATATAATTTTTCTTCTACAAATTCATATGAAACATGTATAATAAATTTGTGATAAGCATTCATGGTTTTTTTTTATAGCATAATGTTGGTTCTTAGTTTTAATAATTTTATAAATGCATTAGTAGTAATATTAATAGTGGATAATAGTTGTAGTTTAAAATTTTAAACACTTTTTATTATTAACTTGATTATTTACTTCTTTTATTCTTTGAATACCGTTTTAATCGGGAAAAAAATAATTATAAAATATTAATCAAAATTGATAGTAACTGAACAATTTGATTAGTTGTGGATATGATTACTTTAATAATATTAACTATATTATATAATTATAACTTATAATCACACCAAACTATATAATATACACCCTAACAAATACGAGCACCATGCTAAAAAAAATAAAATAACACTATGTATGTTATAGAAATTCATCACCAAGTACATAACGCTTGATGTGGAGTGTAAAATTGGTCATGACTCATGACATAGGAAGGATAATTTAGGCATATTATACTCTTTTCGCCCAACTTGTTGAAAATATTAACCATCAATTACAATTCAGTAAGTCTAGGCGGACAGGAAACATTGATAGAAAATTTGGATCTATTTATATATTTTTTTCAAATTTTTTTTGAATTTTAAATTTTTTATAATATCTATTTTAATAAAAATATTTATAAAATTTAGTGATTTAAATATATTTTAAATATATGTAAATAAACAGTATTATATAAATTATACAACGCTGCTTATTTATATACATTTAAAATATGCTCAAAATTATTAAATTTTATAAATATTTTTATTAAAATAAATATTATAAAAATTTTGAAATTTAAAAAAAGCTTAAAAAAAAATAACCGGTCCAATTTTTCTGTCCACGATTTCTGTTTGCGTAGAAGCACTCATTACAATTACCTCCTAGCTAGGGTACAATACCCGAAGTGTTGTTCCTTTTGAAAAGAAAATAAAAGAAATTCGGCCAACTAATTAGAACCCTCAGATGCAAGCAAATGAATAGTCTCACCCCATCATGTTCTTTGTTAGGGAGACCCTCATCACCTTGGACCCATGCATTAATTTTTTCGGAATGAGCTTGTGCACATCTGTCATCTCCCTGCACGTGTAATGTTCTGATACAACATATTATTATAAAAAATTATTTTAGGGAACCGATTTTAGCGATCGTTTTTTTTAAATAATTTTTTTATAAAATTAAGTGATTTAAATATAATTTAGATATATATAAATAATAGTATTGTATAATCTGTATAATACTGTTATTTTTATGTATCTAAATTATACTTAAATTATTAAATTCTATAAAAAAAATTATCAAAATAAATATTATAAATATTTTAAAAATAAAAAAAATAAAAATTAAACCGATCACTAAAACTAATTGCTAAGACCAGTCTCCAAGAATTATACTATTGTAACTCAATCTTGATGCAAAAGTTTATAAAGAGAATTAATATTTTTATAAAAAAAATTAATTATTTTATAATATTTTATTTACATGAATATAAGTAAAATTCACTTTTATGTGAATAAAATATTACAAAATTACTAATTTCTCTTATTAAAATATCAATTTTATTTATAAATCATTGTATTTTGAATACAATATTTTTATTTTATTTTTTATTTTTTTTGTTAAAAGTCATATAGTTCGTACTTTGTAGGTATATTGTCGTACAAATATAATAAATAAAACCGTTTACATATAAAGGTGCAACCTGCAATACAGAATCAATAAATCAAGCCTTATGGAGTTATGGTTAAGAATGAGACGTTGGGAGTCGATTTTTAGCAATAATATTTTAGTTTTATTCTTCCTTTATATAAATGCTTAATTTTTTTTTATTGTAATTTTATGTGAGACTTGATATATTCTCTTCATTCTAAATTATAAAATTATTATTGACTTTTGAAACTTAATTTGATATATTTTTAAACTCAAAATCGAGATGATTAATTAAAAATTATAAAAAAATAAATCTTAAAATAAGTAGTAGTTTTTAGATAATTTATAATATTCATTATCGTATCGACTACAATTAAATAAATTTGTGTCAATTTTTGAATTTAAAAATATTTGTAATTAATTTTAAAAAATTAATAATGATCTTATATTTTAAAATATAAGAATATATTTTTATTAGGAAGTAGGTTTTTTTTTTTAAAAAAAAGAAAAAGAAAAAGAAAACTTGCATGACAAAACTGCTGACTATTCATTGATCTGCTGAGCACCATCTGTCCCTTCTTTTGCTAAAAAGAAATACCATTGTCCCTTTCTGGGGCAGGGAGAGAATAATGTTTAATAGGAATTGAGCAACTTGCACATATCCAACAAAACAAAGTGCAAGAATTTACATGAAACTGTTTTCTTCCCTGTATGAAGAAGAATTCTTTTTAAAACCTTCTGGGAGTTTCCCCAGAAATTAAACCATTCCCGAAATGAGGCAAAATGTGCCAAACTCACATGCAAGGAGCCGTACGTGTCCTTCAACTCCTTTATAAAAATAGCGAACAAAATCTTCTTAAACTAGAGGGCATCAATAATTGAGGGGTTATGATAAAATTAACAAAGAAGGCATGGTTATAGGGAATCTATTTATACTACTCCTTACACAGCCCAACAAGCCATGTGACGCAAATCCTAAAACTTGGGATAAAGTGAAAAACATCAAAATCTTAACTATAACTTGCTTTACCGATGTTTATTTTACTCTAAAATTTTGATAAATCTTTTATTATATCTTTATGATAATTATATATGCAATGTGTGTGCTATTATTGAAACTAGTTAATATAATGCAATTAAGGCCGTAAAAGAATTAAATCGAGTCGAATATTGAATTGCTTAAATTTGGTTAATAAATTTATCGAGTATGAAATAAGATTTGATTGAGACTTGTTTAACTATCGAATCGGGCACGATTTAGAATCGAGCCCGAATAGTTTAAATATTTTGAGCGAAAATATCCGAGTATCAATAGAAAATTATAATTTGAAGAAGTTCGAGTAATTTATCGAATTTTAAATTTTATTCATATTTGAATCGTTTATATTTTAAATCAAGCTCGAATCAAACTTTTAGTTGAACAGGTACAAATCGAGTTGAAACTGTTTGGTTCATTTTACAACCTTAAATGCAATGACTTAATAAATCTCCATAATTTGCTATCTCTGTTTAACTGTATGTTTGATTATAGAACATTCGTAACATTTGGAGCGTTTTGCGTATTTACGCTTCTAAACGTATTTGAATTAAAATTTTCTTCGTTTAGACACAGTTTATTTCAAGCGTAATTTATTTAACTTACAAATATAACATTTAAATTTTAAATGTAATACACCAATAATAGTGCTTGTTTTTAAGGGTCTAGATGATGCAAATATTATTATTATATTAATTAATAACTACATAAATCACAATTAATCTAAAATGTGATGTTTAAATCGGTTATGAACGTTTATGTAATTTTCACCTTTATTTAAACAAGAAAAAATCTACTATTTATAAGTAAAAGTATTCGAAGTGAAAATATTATTTTTGTAGACTGTGTTAATACATATATTAATGTTGGAGTATTTTTTTAATTAAAAATGTGTATAATATTCTCGAGAGGAACAAGTTACTTGGTAGTCTTTAAACCAAAAAGCTACCAAAGTCACGTATTTATATTTATTTAACATTCGACCGTAAATATATTTGATGAATAATAAATATCTAATATTCGATACTCAAATTTGTATTCGTATTCGAATAATTTGTATATATGTGTATATGTACATATTAATAATTTAATTATCAATCATCATTGTAAATTAAGTAAATATAATTTTTTCAAATAATCTTTTTTCTATATATAATAATTAGTTTTTACAGTCATACAAAAATTATTTTTAAAATAAGTTATTTCACTTTTAGAAAATAGAAAAAAAAACTTTTAAATATAATATTAAAAATTAAAATAAATTTATTTAATTTTAATTAATCTATTTTTAATATTGTAAAGTGTAAAATATCTTAAATGTATCATTTAATAAAAAAAAATTATATACAACAAGAATTAAATTATAATTATTAATTTATTACAAATATTTTGTTTTCAAAATTTATGTTGAAGAAAAAAATAGATGATAAATTAGTATTATATTTCATTGAAAATACGGTTAATTTGATATTTTCTCTAAAATATTTAAATTTTGATTAAATTTTATAATTAATGATGAAAGATAGTGTAGTTGACAAACTTTAAGTAGTGATAGATAATTATTTATTTATTTTTTTAATTTTTATAAATTATTTAAATAAATTATTTATTAAATAATCAATAAATAAATTAAAATATTAAAATATTTGAATAATCAGTTTATTTGAATAAAAAAAATATTTATATTCAGATAATATTTTAAATATCAAATATAAATAATATTATATCCATTTAAAGCCTTAGATACAATTGTCCCTCTTTATTTGCCCGTAGCAAAAACAAAAGACCGGCGACCTCGTCGTACAAAATTTAGCGGGTCCGGTGTACGGATCGTCCTCCACGTGTCTCCTGTCACGTGACAATGTATGAGTGGAATGAGATCGTTTCCCACGTGTCCCATTGCACGTGATGATCTAGGCCTCGTGTCCTTGATACTTTAAGTTGTAGAGGTGGTGACACAGCAGGGCACATTAAATGATTGATATATGGTATCCCTTTATGCGTGGCAGTTTATGCATGGCTTCTGCCTCGAAATCCGTGTCTCATCCTTTTCATTGTCCACGTCCCCTAAAGATTGTCACTTCCCACCATTTTTTATTTTTATTTTTTGAGTTGCCATGAACACCTGTTCTTTCTTTTTGTAAAATGAAGAACAAAAAAATTGTTGAAATTTAAACTAGAATTAAAAATGAGTTGATTCGAATTTTAATTTGTCAAATTTTAAATAATTTATTTTAAAGTTAAATGAGTTGAACTCGGCTCCTGATTAAATAAACCGAATTCAAATTGAGTTTAAACGAGTTCAATTTAATTGAATTTATATTTCATTAGTTTATTTTTTTATTATAAAAATAGAAAAATAAATAATTAAATAATAAATAAGTCAAGTTCAATTGAATCGGGCATAATTTAGTCAAAAATTAAAGGAGAGCAAAAAATCGTAATTATAACTATAACTGTAAAATATCGCACAATTATAAATGCGATGCAGTTTTTATTTGTTATCAACCACACTTTGTGGTTATAGCCACAGATACCCCCCTTAACCATACCGTATAATAAATTTTATTATATATATCTTATATTTTTAATATATACTAAAATTAAAACTACGTGGTTTCAACCCCTCCCTCTCTATATGTATATTATTTTATTTCCTCTAAATCATAAGGTCCTAAAATCTTATACTGGAACTCATATACTGTATACCACCCTTATCTTGTTGCAACCATGGAGTAGGAAAAACCGAAAAAAGAAAAAAGAAGAAGAGAAAACTACAATGAAAAGAAAGAAACAAAGATGATTGGTTTGCATGGATTGTAAAAACTTGTATTCTGTATATGCTTGGAATTGGGATCTTGAAAAAAAAGAATAAAAGAATAAAAGTCTACCGAATGAATGTTATAAAATGATGTGATAACTGATATATATATATATATGGGAATATGAAAGTATATAATTGTGTAACTTTTTAATTTATATAATTTATCAAAATTATATCGTTTTGACAGAGATAGGAGACGATCAATATTACTAAATTAAAAACAATATACCAAAAAAACGTAGTTTTGACAAATTATGTAAATTAAAAAGTTGCAATGTTGTACACTTTTATTTTTTTCATATATATGTGTGTGTGTGTGTGTGTGTGTGTGTGTGTTTTGTTATTCAATGAAAAGGATGGGGCAATTCTTTTAATTAATTTTGTTCGTATATATGTATATTAAATATGATTGATTATGTGTGTTAGTTAGGTGTACGCTAATTGAATTGCGTTTGTTTGAAAAACTTTCTTTATGACACTAATCATTCTAATTTCTAACTAGAATTATGCATCAAGGAAATGATTTTGTAATTATAATTACCAAGAGCAATTGACTGAAATTCCCAAGTACATATGCAATAACTCTTTGAGCTTTCATTTACCTTTACGTATACTTTTGTTTTCTATAATTACTTGGGAATTTTAGTCAGAATGTGAACTAATTGTCTCACCATTGCGAAAATAGAAAATAAAATATGGAAACTATATATATACTCCGGGGATACAAAATGGAAAATAAAAAACCACAAGGATGTAGAGGCTCAATAAAAATATAATTCCATGTTTGTCATTAGTGTTTTGTAAGCACATATAACAAGGAAACCCGAAAATCCCATGCACATTGAATTGTCAAATACTATAAATATACACAAGCCTAAGCAAATCAATGAAAGAAAATAACAATGATTGCGGCGGCAATAACGACCGAGTCGGTAGTTTAGCACTTAACTGAGTTGGATTTTTTTGCAACGGATGTAGCGACGCCATTTCGGTTGCTGAAGTAATAGAGACGACATTTCAATCGCTAATGTTGGCATCACATTCCCGCACTACTAGTTGATTTAGCGACGACAATTCGGCAACTATTTCTTTTAACGACGGCTGACAAGTTTAGTCACTGATAGCGGTCGTAATAGAACAATATCAATGACGGAATTTGTTGTCGTTAACCGTTTTGATCATTGATGAACTTTTTTCTTGTAGTTAATCACTTTTTTTTTTTGTTAATTTGAAACAAGTATATTTATTACGTTGTGTTTTTTTCTTTTAATTTAATTTTTTATATATTCAAAAGTAATTATGTAATCACATTACAACCACTCCATAACTGAAAGCAACCACATAATTGTGGCTACTAAGTTTAAAACTCGCACATAATGGTTGCGGTAGGTGCTTATATATAATCGCACTGCACTGAACTGCTTTTTCTCCTATCAAAAAACACATTATGTTAGGGAAGAATATTAGAGTCTGCGTATTGCACGCGTTTACACAAGATACTAATATACATTTTCGTAACCTAACTTGACCCAAAAATTTAAATTATTAAGTTTTGGTCAGTCAGTTCGATACCAATTTGATACAAAAAAAATTCTAAATGTATACCGAAAATTGGCCTTGGACTGGTTAAAAGTTTGTACAAATTTTCTGATTCTCTTAATGGTTTATATGGAAATTCCTCACAATTTCTGCTATTGAGGAATCGCAAGTTGGAAGCCAACCTAAAAGGGAAATGAAATATGAAAGGATGCTATACAGTATGCATACCTGATCCAGTATTGGATTCCATTATTCCATCAACAAGTATGATTGCAGATTTTCACTTTAATAATGAAACCATTAATTATATGTCCATTATATATATATATATATTAAGAACATTAATACTGTAAGCTTCACTGCTTCAGGGCTAATTCAGGCATCAAGATATTACGGAATATTAAAAAATTAAACAATAGAAAAAAGGACCCGAACAACCGGTTCATATGGATAATCGAAATCCCTTCCCGTTCCTGGTACTGAAAAATTGCTATGTACCCGTGCCCGAATCGGTATTTTTTATTTTGAATCGTTTGATTCGAACCGCTCCGATCTACTGAAAAGGAAAAAAAATGCCCACCCCTAATCACACATCATTAGGGTTTATTGTTGAAATATGAATTCGCCGAGACTTTTCAACACACTCTTAAGTGGGGGGTTTAAGTGACTGATAATGAAAGCAGGTGAATTGATAAGGTCCCTACTAATCTTGCTGCTCCTCATCTTTGTTTGGCCACCCTAACCAATGACATTATGGGGGTGAGCAGGATGGGTACTCAGCAGGTGATTTAACAGCTACTAACATCTAATAATGGTGGTGTCAATATAATGGGGATAGGCAAAATCATAGTCATGCCAAAGGGAAAGTGACAGACAGGCACTCCATATTTTGTACATTTTTGGTAAATTAATGTTTTGGTGAATAATTTTTTCTTTAAAGTACCACAAACAGTCTGACAGGCTATGGTCCAATGGCCCTTCCGATCCGTTGTTGGTGATATATCTGGGTGGAAATATGGGGTGTGTATTTAAATTCAAGTTTTATTTTTTTTATTTTTTATTGATTTCTAGCCGTGAAAATATTTTTAATGATTATAATTTTTCATTAGGTGACGACAAGAGTATCAATTTTGTCTCAAAAAAATATCTTAAATAATATATCATCATAATATTAATTGGATACATCTCATGCAATTAATTACGATAATAATAATTATTAAAATATCCATTTGAGACGCTTAATATTATTTTTTTCCCTTCAAAATATTGATCTCATTATCATATAGTAGCAATGAACGGTGTATGGATGAAACCGGATAAAAAATATAATGGAGATAAGTAAAATCCGACAAAATCGTATAATTGGTGATCTAAAATGGGACTTGGGAGATTTTTGGGTGATTTTGACATAGAATTAACCTAAATGTAGAATTTAATTTTTTTTTTCCTGATCTATATGATTAATTGAGCAGCAGAAGTGATTATAGTTTCCAATTTTCACTTCATCACCATACAGGCATACACTAGCTAGTTGTATAGGAGTAATATTTTGGTTATAAAAAAATGTATATAAAAAAATATGAAATAATATGTATAATAATTAATTATAATTATTAAATTCATATATATATATATGATAAAATATTAATTAATTATAATTTTATATTTAATTTTTATAATTATTTTTTTATCATCCTAACATTACTTATTATATAATTGCGCCGCACGTGTTTGATTAATGATACAAAGTACGACAGGAACACTTGACTTAAGATATGAGTAAGATTCTGGATGTGACAAAAGCAAGTGACACTGATTTGGTGTCGGATTTCCACCGTTTAAATATACTACTGTTAAAGAAATAAAAAAAAAAACAGATAAATAATAATAATTTATAGACACTATTTCAGTAAATAAATATTTTATAATTTATTTTTAAATTTAAAGAATAGGACATGAATTTGATCCATGTCTTACATTTGGTTAAAGAGATTTTTTTTTCCTGACTACATATCCTACATACGATTAAGATAAACGACTTTATTTTGGCTTTGGCCCATTCCAATGAGTTCAGATTTGAAAAAATGTTAATGGTCGATCAGTACCACTCATGTGGGTATTTTCATTCTTCATGTATTTTTTCTCATTTTCTAATATCATATTCAACACCATCATCGGAGAAGGCAACGACGACTTAAATGGGTGCTAGGATATCATGTCTCGTTCAACAATTATATGGTGCAACTGTAACTTTTTTCCCTCCCAACTATTGCTAACTTGTTTACATTCATGGTGAATTGAGTAATTAAACACAAATCTTATCCAATCATCTGCAGATCAGTCAAAATTAAGCTATTAAGAATTTAAAAATTGAATGGGTAAATTTTACCTTATCGGCCATCAACTTTTTTTCAAATTTGAACTTATCGGAATGGGCCAAAGGCAAGACGAAATCGTTTTGATTTTGTCTTGGCCGCATATAAAATATGCGGCCAGGGAAAACGAAATAGTTTGCTTTAGCCGCATGTGGGCAAAAAAAATGGCTAGGTCCACGTCCTGTCCTTTAAATCTTGAAATAGACGATAAGAGATTTATTTGTTAAAATAGTATCTATAGCAAACCGCTTAGTATATATCACTATATATATATATATATATATATATATATATATATATATATATATATATATATATATATATATATATATATATATATATATATTGTTGGGATGAGTATTTCATTAAGCTTGATCTGGTAATTCATATTGGGCTAAGCCCAATGGACCATCAGCTCGGCAGTTTCTTATGAGGACTCCTTGGTCCGATAGGTTTGGGTTGGGTTCCTAAGATCGCTCGGATGATGACTACTTACTACATTTAATCCTAATTAGAGTAGGAGTTATGCGTCCTAAGTGACTTAGGATAGTTACCTTCCTATTCAACTACTACTTCTCCGATGGACATTCCTATTAGAACTGGTAAGTGTTAAAGTGTTATAAGTACCCGGTCAATAATAGAGGTGAGGGTGACACTATTCTACTCTACTAAATACTAAGCCTCCATTGTTGACCTATCTGAAAACCTTCACTAACACTTACACCGGAGGAATTCTATTAGGACTGGTAAGTGTGAAAGTAAGTGTTATAAATACCCAATCAATAATAGAGGTGAGGGTTACACTATTCTACTATATTAAGTACTTAAGTTTCCATTGTTGACATATCTTGAAACCTTCACTAACACTCACACCGGAGGAGTCCACCGACGACCCAAGCCGTTAGGACTTTTGTGCAGGTATTCTTCCCAGACGGCCAGCAGGACGAAATTCGAGCGTTAACATTGGCGCTAGAAAGAGTGCTTTAGTACTGAGTAAATTTTCCATCGAAAATAATCGATATGGAGACTTCACAATTGTAGAATAATTCACGGCGACCACTACCCTCTCAATCTCGTTGGGAGACTATAGCAGATAAAGAACGTCGCTTTCAGTCAATCCTCGACAAAAAGAAAGTTCTGGACATCCAGCAGAAAGAGCTTGATAAGCAATATCAGGAACTGACCGAGGCCGGTAATGATCTTTTGAGCCAGAGAGGCTCAGCCTTCCTCTCAGAACATTGTAACTGATGAGACGACAGACACCCAGAACGATGTGGGGGTGAAGCACGAGAGCGAGACAGGGAACTAATCCGTTCCAAATTAATCTGGACAACAGATTTGCAGAAGCGAGCCAGATCACCTTTAAAGAAAGATCGGGGAGACAGACGAAGCCATAAAAGCCATACTGGAGAATCCTCACCGAAGAAGGCTTCAGACAAATACCATAGATCCAAGAAGGCCTGATTTTCCCCGTTCTCAAAAGAACTAGAAGAAGCCAAGATCGATTGAAGCCACAAAGTACCCACCCTGGAGATGTATGACGGAACAGGAGACCCCCATAATCACACCTACTCCTTCGAACAGGCCATGCACTTCCAAGGTCATGATGCGGTGGTAATGCGCCACCTATTTTTATCCACCCTGAAGAAGACTGCCAGAGAGTGGGTCACCTCCCTTCCATCCGGGTCTATTAAGTTGTGGGAAGAACTGCAAGAACAATTCTATACCCGCTTCGGGAGGAGCAACAAGCGACGTGCCAGAATGATGGCCTCTCTTCTACAGGTCAAGTAAAGGCTGAATGAGAGCCTTCAGCAGTATGTTAAAAGGTTCCGAGAGGCGATTTCTAAGATCAACAAGATTGACTCGAAACAAGTAATCCAGTTTTTGACTATGGGATTAAATGTTGATAAATCTAGCACGTTGATTGAAGAGCTTATCTTGAGGGCCCCATAAACTTTATCTAAGATTGAATTGGAAGAGGCTCTTGCCAATCTTCGGGGTTCATCGAAAAACACAGGTGATTTTCACCAGAGAGACCCTAGAGGCGATAATGCTGAAAAGAAATCCAATGGCAACAGCAAAAAAAGAAATGACAGAAGAGATTTCAACAGGGATCGGCTGCAAAAGAACGATCCCCCGAGGGACAGAAGGGGTAACGAAAAGGATTACACGCAACTGAATACCAGTAAAAGCAATATTGTGAAAGTGATAAAAAATGAACCTTTCTATGAGAAACCACCGAAGATTCGAATCTTCGCAAGGCAGAACAATGAGGACATATACTGCACCTATCATGAAGCAAAGGGGCATGATATCGAAGAGTGTTACCAGCTAAAAGACTTATTAGAAAAATAAGTTCAGAATGGCAATCTTGACGGATATGTCGTCGATTCCAACCGACAGTCAGCCTTTAATCGTATCGAGCCACCTCCACTGTGGCGACCCGAGATCCCATCTTACCTTAATTATATCCGATTATCTCTAGATGACGAAATCATTAACTTTAAAATCATTTATAAAATCACAAAACACTTTTACGACGATCTCGTGCGTTAAAACTTAACCTTTAACCTTTAAAACCTTTTAATTGACCATAATGCGGTCCACATTTTTTTAAAACTTATTTAACTTACATTTCTTACCTGTTTCAGGATCGCAACGTTCATTTTACTATTCATTAGAACTTAGGTCAACCCTTTATTAATTGTGACCTAATTCATAGTCATATACAGGGGCGGATGTGCTCAGGGGGCAGGGGAGGCACCTGCCTCCGCTGAGTTTTCCTTTTTTTTTTTTTTTTTTTTTTATATATATATAGGTATAGGGGCAAATATATAAATTAGTAAATTAAGGGGGCAAATTTATAAAAAAACTAAACTTAAACTTAAAACATTAAAAACCCTCCACCGCCTCTTTCCTGAACCAACAAGGAAGAAGAACATCATATTGTTTGGGGCGGGCCAACAGGGGGTACTAGGGTAGTGTGCTTTCTTTTGACTTTGAGTGAACAAGCAAAGGGAATCTCTCTCTATCTCCTTGACTCCTTCCTTCAATACATATTAGTATATTACTGTTAGAGTATCTTTACTCTTTACTCTTTAGCGACTAAGCTGTCTCTTTATCCCTCATAACTCATAAAGTTTAGCTTTGGACGTAAGTTCAATTTTCTCCTTCATTACTAATTGATATCCCCTTTCAGTTATTTTTCTAATGTTTCTTCGATAACACATATTGTTAATTTCATGGGTTTATTTCCCCTTTCAACTGTCACGGTTTCACCCCTTAAACTTTAATCACTTTAATTAATATGTGTAATGTGTATTAGTATGAATTAATGTTCTTAAATGTGTGCGTTTTTATATACTTTCACCATGGATTTATTTTAATAGCGTATATTAATGTCCTTTATAATTGAATTATTGGGTTTTGATTTGCAGGCATTTAATTGGGTTTGTTCTTTTTGTGAGATTGACATTTGCAAATTTGATAGCTGATTTGCTCAATATATTTTTCTGGGTATGTTATGTTGATCAATATTCTCTTTTGGTAACTTTTTCTCAGTATATTTTTTCCACAAACTCCACTATAATTAGAATTAGACAGTAAACTAAACTCCATTAGAAGTATACTTTTTCGACTCTGTACAATTTTAAACCATAGATAATTGGAGAAACATAGTTGGTACTTCAACTTGGCATGTTTTATTAGTTGCGTTTTTTGGAGCTCACATTATGACACAATTCTTAGTGTCATTAACTTGTTTTCTGAAACAATTGAAGTGCTTGAGATAGTAGAAGAAAATGTATCAGGGGATAAAAGTACAGAAGCAGGTACTTTGTTGCATTTCATGAGAGATTTTGAGTTTGTATTCTTGTTGCATTTAATGAAAAAAGTTTTGGGAATCACGAATATCTTGTCACAAGCATTACAAAAAAAAGACCAAAATCTCGTAAATGCAATGACTTTAGTTACTGTTTCAAAGCAACGGTTACAAAGCATGAGAGATTCAGGTTGGGATATTTTGTTGGCAGAAACTACTAAATTTTGTAATGTGCATGAGATAGTCATTCGAGAAATGGAAGATATCTTTTTGGTTCAAGGGAGATCACGCCGGGGTGAAAAGGTCACCAATTTTCATCACTTTCAGGTTGAGCTACTCTATACAGTGATAGATAGTCAACTTCAAGAATTGAATGATCGATTTGACAATGTTAATACAGCGTTGCTCTCATGTATGACATGTTTTGATCCAAGTAACTCCTTCTCAGCATTTGACAAGGAAAGGCTGATTCAATTTGCAAAGTTTTACCCGTTGGAATTTGAAGATAGAGATCTTTGGGGAATTGATGATGAACTTGAAACTTACATTGCAGATGTGAAAAATGATCTTGAATTTTCTAATTTGAAAGGAATTGGTGAACTTGCTCAAAAGTTAGTCAAGAAGAATAAGGCTAATTTGTATCCTCTGGTTTATTTGTTGTTGCAATTAGCTTTGATTTTGCCGGTTGCTACTGCCACGGTGGAAAGAATATTTTCAGCGATGAATATTATTAAAACCACTCTCCGAAATCAAATGGGCGATAAATGGTTAAGTGATTGTTTAGTTCCTTACATTGAAAATGATGTTTTTGAAACTATTGACAATGAAGCTATCTTAGAACATTTTCAAGCTATGGGAAATAGGAGGATAGCATTGTAATTTGTAAACATTATTATTATTAGTTAATATTATGATTAGTTCAAGTTTTCTTTATTTAATTTCAATAAAAAAAATTACTTTAAAATCCGCCCCTGCTGGAAATAAATCCTGGATCCGCCCCTGGTCATATATATTCAAGATTTGCATAACCTGTAATAAATTTTCGACATGAAATGTTCATCTATATGGCCCTGTTCACTTATGACCTTTCTGTACATGTTCCTGTTCACACACAATCATTCATCATATCTATACCATATATCATCATGTATGCTTATAATTAATCCATACATACGAGTTTATTACATTCAAAACTCAACTTACAATACAACATACATCTTAAATCACTACAATTTCTACTTTGAATAATACATACGTACACATTCACCTCGATGAATATACAACCAATTCATCCTTATTTACAATCATGGTTTAACAATTAACTGATCATTACATCTCTGGCATCTATCCAATTTTACATTCATGCTTATTAATGAATTCTCATCTTTTTACCTTTAGCTGTACCAGAATCTTTCGGCCTTCTTGTACTGTACCTGAAACGTTAGTTTATAGCAAGAGTGAGCATAAAGCTCAGCAAGTAAGTCAGATAACACATTTCACACTTACAGTTTATAACAATGCGTCATGCATCCCTTACTTTATTATACTGCACATAATGTCACATAATTCATTTAGCGATTAGAACACGTAGTGGCACGGAGTGCACATTTACTATCACATAGTTCACATAGAATAATTAGCACATTCTAGTCTGAAGTACTTGCCTAATTAGCATTTAATTACAATTAACTTTTACTGCATCGCTTGGCCTTTATATCATTTCATGCCTTGGTTTGCTACATCGAACGTTACTGTAAACATATCATCTATATTCATCATTATATGATCATGAACTTTATATCATGTATCAAACTTAAACTATCAACACACGATCATTTGTTTCTAATCATATCACTTATGATGTATTATACCTTATGTAGGTTAATAATACATCATTACCTTATTCCTGACATTCCTCATAACTTATCTTATGCTTTGACTTAACTTTAGGCATGTTATATTATGCTATTCATCATTTCATTATACCTTGACATCCTTTACATAGTCCATTCTTATTCATTTAGGGTTTACTTATCCCATTCTTATCATTCTATATCAAAACCTAACTTTTTGAAACATTTTACAAATTTTTTCAGGCTGTGAACAGTAAAATCTCTCCCCGGCGAGATGTTTGGCTTTGGAGACTTCGCTGGCCGCACATTCCTCTCGGCCATGAACAGTAACACTGTGCCCCGGCGCAGTGCTCTGGTGTAGGGTTCTGTGATTTTTACCTCTGCTTTGCTGATTTTTAACTTCTTAACCACACATCCAATTCACACCAAATTTGGAACACATATAAACCATACTACATAGTATTTTATAAAATTTTCCTTTGTCTCATTTGGCTTCTTAAAATCAAAGAAAAACTAGCCCGTAGGAAGCCTGTTCGACTTGTTCCAAGACTTAGAAAATTTTTCAGACTTTGAAATCCAAGTTTTACTAACTTTGTGATTTTTGGCCATAAGCTTTAAAACTCAATTATAACACTTGACATAGTTCACATACATCATATATAACATGTCTAAACTTTCAAAACGATAAAATTTCGAACGAGGCAATAATTGTCCGTTAAAATCCATTTCGATTCGAAACGATCGATTTCGATCGTTCGAATCGTCTTTTCAATCAAATTTGATTCCGTTGATTACCAAATCGACTCTAACATGTATATTTTCATAAAACTTAAGTGTTTGGCCTCATTTGACATTCAATTACTCAAAATTGCCAAAAATCACTTATAAGTTGGATTTTCACTAACTTTTCTAAAACTTTCATTTTCCAAAACTTAACTCCACTTAACACCTTAATCTTCAAACACCACATAGGCTACCACTTGCATATATAACAACTTTATAAGTCCATAAAACTTCTAACTGTACATTATAATGCACTTTACAGATTACAATTTGTTTTTTTCACCAATTATAGCCTAATATTCAAATTTCCTGAAACAATTTATGCTTTTAAAGTATTCTTGAATCTATAAAGCTATTTAGCATGCAATCTCTCATACTTCAACATGTTAAACCTTTCAAACTGGGTTTTCATTAAATCTAGCAACATATAACATATTATTATGCCTTAAATCATAGGTTATAGCTTGAATTCATACATGAATAGTATATCACCTTTGCAAATCCAATTCCTATACTTAGGGTTTCATAATATACAACACATATGGCACATAACTTACATGACTCTTGCTTATATCCATGAATTCTAGAATGGCTACTCATAAACTAGCATTTAAACTCATATAAACTAAGTTCTATCATTAGAACATTATCAATACCTTCATGAAACTCTTCCTTTTCTTACTACAAGTCTTGCTAATGCTAAGTTCTTCACTTGATAAGTTGTTCTCCATCTCTTGAACAATTCTTTTCTTCAATTCATGCAACTTTGGCAAACCCTAGACCTTCTTCTTCTTTCTTTCTCTTGCTTTCTCTCTTGCTAGCTCACTTTTCAGATAACCTTCGAATGATGAAATGAAAAAAAATGATTTTTAGCTTGCTATGCTTACTAATATATACATACATATATTGTATGTCTTAGTCCAACACTTAACCATCTATGATTAGCTTAACCTTTGCATGGTTAGGGCCATATAAGTCATTTTGCATGCACTTTTAATGGCAATTTGGACAATTCTCACAAAAAGGACACCTTGGTCATTCCATAAATTGTCAAGGGCAATATAGTCTTTAGCCATAAAATCTAGAGATTTAATTTCTTTTAAATCATAATTCACTTAATTCCTATCCAATTCAATTCATTTTTGGTCCAAACTTACTTCATTATGCTTGAATCTTATTTCATCATTAAATACCTCATAATTGGCTTGTCCCATATCACTTGTCACACTTTGACGATTGAATTTCATTAAATAATAATAACTCACTTAATTTGCCAATTCGCATACATTTTAAATCTAAAATTTTTTATGAACCACTTTCGGTTCCATAATTTAGTCAATTCCAATTTTCGTTATCTCAATAATAGCATTGCTCATCTTTTTCATAAACCGCTTTCTCGAAAAGCGAACCTCGATCGAATTACCAGAATCCATCATCCTTTATTCTTTTAAACTCATATTGACGATTTTCAATCTTTACGTCCTTTCGCTTATTTACATCACACATAATGTTAATTCTCAACATATACAAACTCTGCGTTCCTTCTACTCATTCTCGAGAGTATTATATTCCATATTTACACATCATATCACAATTATCTTATTTCAATCAATAACTATCAATTTTCTTATAATTTCAAAGCATTCAAATAATTCAAATCCTTATTATTTCTTTAATCTTACTAAACCGATTAAGTTACACGGTTCTTTCCTTTCTGCACATACAGACTTACCTTGTCTTTTCTCATACCATTGCCTCTTTAGGCCTATTCACTAATCTTGTCTTTAATATTTATAACTCAATCCCAATTTACTTTTGTTTTCCTCATTTTTCTAAATTCTTATTTCTATGATCAATTACATAAGCATATACACATAATCAATATAATCAACTTGCTGACACATAATCTCGTCTCTTACCATAATTCCTTTTAAATTGCCTTAATGTGGCATTACACTCAATCCTTTATCTTAATTCCATTATATTGACGTTTAATCAATAAAAAACCATTACCTCATTATTCAACCATCACAGGTCATCTATAATACATTCTTTAACTACAAAATAACTTTAATCACATAATAATACATTGATCACATATCAAATCATATTTAATTAATCTTACACTTTCTGTCATATATAACTAGGTTTTATCTAATAATCCTTATTTAATTAACCATAATCCTTATTTGGAAATCCTGTAAAATCTTGGGGTGTCACATCCACCAATTACAGAGGCAAGAGGTGTGATTGATGTCATCTCTGGAGGATCGATCTCAACCCTTTCTAACCGAAAGAGGAAGACTTTTGGTAGAGATGTTTATTAGGTGTCCGGCAAGCCACAGGACATCAAGACCGACCCCATCACCTTCTCCGATGACGATTACCCATTGGGGATGGTCACTCCCCACCAGGATGCACTGGTTATTATGGCTTAGGTCAGAACTATGGACATGAAGCGGATGCTTGTTGATAATGGAAGTTTAGTCGATATACTCTATAGCAGAGCATATAATCGTTCGGACTTGGAGGGAAGAAAGCTGGAGATTTGTAATGAGTCCCCCTTATACGGGTTTGGGAATAACCCAATCTGTATAGCGGGAACGATTGAATTGCCTATGATCTTCGGGACTCCCTCGAAGCAAGCCTTTATTATGGTTCATTTCTATGTGGTTAAAGTAGAAAACAACTACAACGCCATCTTGGGAAGAATAACTTTGTCAGTACTGAAAGCAATAACCTCAATCCCATATCTGAAGATGAAATTCCCAACCAAAAATGGGATCGGGGAATTAATCGGTGATCAGGATCTTTCCCGAAGGTGTTACCTTCAAACCATTCAGACATCTCCTGCCAGTGATAATTGGCTGAAAACTGCAATGAAGATCCAGCTTGAACCTTTCACCGAAGGATGTACCGAGCCAATTGCAACACATGCCAAAAACACAATGGAGGTTCCATTATTTCAAAAGGATGATGAGAAAACCGTACAAATTGGAACAGGCCTTCAGAGAGAGACCAAGACTCGGCTGGTTGCTCTCCTACAAGAATATTCGAACATCTTTGCATGGGTTTCAACTGACATGCCAGGCATTGACAAGACCGTGGTCGTACACCAGCTAAGTGTAAGCCCGAACTTGAAGCCTGTAAAACAGAAGCGAAGGAATATAGCTCCCGAGAGACAAAAGGTAATTGATCAAAAAATTGATAAACTTCTAGCTGCTGACTTTATTTTTGAAATTAATTATCTAGAATGACTCGCTAATGTGGTGCTGGTCAAAAAACACAACGGGAAGTGGAGGATGTGTGTAGACTACACAGATTTGAACAAGGCGTATCCTAAATATTACTACCCTCTTCCGAGCATTGACCAGTTAATCGATTTTACCTCGGGACATACAGTAAAGAGCTTCATGGATGTTTTCTCGGGATACAATCAGATCGCTATGATGGAAAGTGATATCTCGAAGACCACCTTCATCACTTACCGAGCAATCTATGCCTATAAAGTCATTTCCTTCGGCTTAATCAATGCGGGAGCTATATACCAACGAATGATAAATAAGGTGTTCAGTAGCCAGATTGGAAAAAACATGAAAGTCTATGTTGACGATATGATCGTTCGAAGCATGAAGTGAGAAGACTATTTATCCGACTTGAAAGAATGCTTCGAGAATGTCAGATCCCACAACATGAGACTCAACCCAACTAAATGCACTTTTGGCCTCGGGTCAGGCAAATTTTTGGGATATATGGTTAGCCGAAGAGGGATAAAGGCAAATCCCGAAAAGATATCGGTTATCCTGGAAATGCAGCCGCCGAAGAACTTTAAAGAAATACAACGGTTGACGGGAAGGTTGGCAGCTCTTCGCTGGTTTGTGGCTCGCTTAGCGAAGAAATATTTCCCTTTCTTCGGTACTTTGAAGGGAACTCAAAATCAAAAGACATTTGTATGAACCGAAGACTACCAGTAGGCCTTTGACCAGATCAAAAGGTATATCTCTTCTCCGCTAATACTTAGTAAAACCTTTCCCGAAGAAGATTTACAACTATACTTGTCTGCCACAACTTTGGCAATTGGGTTAGCTTTGAAGGGAAGATTCAGAAGGGCAAAAATCTGTCTATTACGTAAGCCATACTCTTCGGGATGCTGAAACAAGATACTCAAATCTAGAGAAGTTGGCTTACGCATTAATTATCTCTAGTCGTAAACTACAACATTACTTCCAGGGGCGAACTATCATCGTCCTCACAGATCAGCCTCTTCGAAATGTTCTTTATAAACTAGAGTCGTCGGGAAGGCTGGCAGCATGGGCCATTGAACTAAGTCAATTCGACATAGAGTTTCGTACTCGGACGACCATTAAAACACAAGCACTCATCGACTTCATCATCTAGTGTTCCTTTCCCGATGATCCAGAAGAAAAAAAACCCGGCCATAATGAATTTACAATCACTCCCGAAGAATCTGTATGGACTTTGTTCGTGGATGGATTCACTATCGGGACGAAGAACAGTACAGGCGTAATCCTCGCTTCTTTAGAAGGTTTCAGAATACAGCAGTTAATACGATTCGAGTTCATTGCCACTAACAATATGGCCGAATATGAAGCATTAGTGGCAGAATTGAAATAGGCCCAAAGTCTAAAGGTGAAAAACTTGGTAATATACAGCGACTTCCAACTGGTAGTAAAACAAGTCTTGGGGGAGTATGAAGCAAAAGAGGTTTACTTGCAGGCTTATCTTCGGTTAGTACGATCACTTTTGGTGTCTTTCCCGAAGTATCAAATTATAGGCGTGATCAGATCAGAAAATGCAATGGCCGATGCCCTTTCTAAATTGGCAACCACCGATCAAGGGGAGTTAGAAGGATCTGTTTATTTGGAAGATCTTCAGAAACCGATCACCCTGGTTCAGACAGTAATGGACATTGAATAAGGGGATTCTTGGATGACCCCAATCTTTAAATTCCTTCTTACTGGGGAATTACCCAAAGATAAATCTTTGGCCCGAAGAATAAAATACAAGTCTTTCAAATACTGCGTCATAAATGATCAGTTATATCGAAGGTTTTATTATTCTCTATTACTTCGCTGTCTCGACCCAAGGGAGTCCGATTATCCTATTCGGGAAGTACATGAAGGAATCTGCGCGGCCATATGGGAGCAAAAACACTGGCTCATAAAATTTTGCGACAAGGATATTTTTGGTCGACCGTGCTTGAAGATGCCAAAGACTTCGTCAAAAAATGTCACAAGTGTTAGCTCTTTGCATCCGTCCCACATCAACCTCCAGAAGAGTTTGCTCCGATACCTTTTGCCGTCTGGGGAATAGATATCTTGGGACCGCTTCCACAGGGTAAGGGATAACTAAAGTTTGTGATCGTAGCCATCGATTACTTCACTAAGTGGGTAGAAGCAAAACCCCTCGCCAGAATCACCGAGCACACATATCTCCAATTCTTCAAAAGAACAAGTTGTATACCGATTCGACATTCTGATGATTCTGGTCTCTAATAATGGGCTTCAGTTCATAGGCAAAATATTTGAAGGATTCTTAACCGAACTTAACATTCAGCATCGTCGGACTTCGGTAGCCCATACACAGGCAAATGGTCAAGTAGAAGTTATAAACATAACATTTCTTAATGGTATAAAGAGAAGATTGGAAGATGCAAAAGGAGCTTGGCCTGAGGAGATGTTACACGTTCTCTGGGCCTACCGAACAACTCCTCGGACTACCACTGGGTGACACCATTTAAGTTGGCCTATGGTTTCGAAGCCTTGATACCTATTGAGATCATGATACTTACACCCAGAGTCCTAAACTTCGACGAAATCCTCAATAGCGAAAGGCTTCGGCAGAATCTAGACTTATTGGAAGAGGAACGCGATTCAGTGGTCCTCAGATTAGCTACCTATCAATAGTGGACTGCTCGACATTTTAATAAAAATGTCAAGAACAGGTCATTCAATGTCGGCGTCCTAATTCTTCGGCAAGTTGAGGTATCTACACCTCGAGACACTGGTAAATTGATGCCCATATGGGAAGGGCCTTATTTGGTGATCGAAGTCTTGAGAGCTGAAACTTATAAGCTTCAATGCATGGATGGAAAGAATGTTCCCAATACTTGGCATGTTGTTCGGCTTTGTAAGTATTATCAGTAGTTCAGATCTTGTACTTAGTCCAATTTTGAGGCTATATTTTAGCTGATAGGATTTGTATTTAGACCATTTTTTAAGACTATATTTTTAGCCGATAAATTTTATCTTTTCGATAATAATGAGAATCTTTTACATCTTCCTTTTGTATTACTGTATAGATATAAACACTTTTAAATTATCTTATAGCCTCATCGCGTATGCATCCGATTAAGCTAGTGGGAGGCGAAGTAGTATAAGTAAACAGTTATACATGCAGATGAAGAGACTTAACTCATGAGAAAAGATAGTAAAGCATAATCAGTCAATTATTATAAAAAGTTGATTAAAGTGAATTTGAAATTCATATTATAATAAAATTTGATCCCGATAGTATAGTCAGTCATCGGGAATAACAATTCCTAATTGATCGGGATCATGACCCTTTCCATTAGCAAGTTCCCGAGCAAATTCGAAGCCGTCATTGAACTCGTTCACCACGGATGCATAGATATCTGTCTGAAAATCGCCCGAGGATTTGTACTCGTCAATGACCTTTTATTTGAGCTCGGGAGTTAAGACACTTAGGGAAGCAGAAGCTATCGGTCTCTTCAACCAATCGGTCTCCTTAGCAACCCAACCTTCAACGATAAGTTCAATGTTGTCTTTAAGGTTCTTCATTTAATCGGTTGGAAGCTTGGTAATGCTTTCCTATTGATCAATGAGCTCCTTTTGCTTCTGGATCTAGGCTTCGAGCTCGACCTAATTCTTTTCAAGAAAGACTATCATGAGCTCATTCGCCTCGGCCAATTCAACTGCTTGGGTCATTCTCTTCTTAGAGTCATGTAGTTGGGCCTGCAGATGGATGATCTCTTTATCTTTGTCGGCTCACACCTTTCGCATCTCTTCATAGTCCCTTTTCATGATGTGGAAGGCATCATGTAGAGCTTTCAATTGATCCCGAGTTTTTTGGTGATTTTTTAAAGCCTCGACACGTTCGCTGCGGCTTTCTTCCAGTTTTTTCTCCAAAGCCTTCTGCTTATCGGACACTCGCAGGAGAACAACATTTCCCTACGACACAATGTTTGAATTACTAGGCAAGGGGGGACTATTGTAAAATCAAGACCAAAAGGCAAATCAAGGAAAATGTTTTATCTTTGCATGAAAGGAGAATAACATCTCCATCAACGTCTTCAGATGAGCATCTTCGTATTCGATTGTGGCGAAGGGGATCATTGAGGAACCCAGATTATTTAGACTCGGTCCCTCTTCGGTTCTACTCTCTTTGGTCGTCATCGGAGGACCGACAAGACCTTTTTGTTTTGAGTTTAGAGGCTCCTGCTCCTCCGAGACGTCCTTTTTAGCAACTTGAGGAGGGACATGTGTTTCTTCCGGTTGTCTGATGTCAAGTCCGTAGGTTGGTTGCTTGGAGAATTGAGGGAAAGTGGAGCTTGTTCGACCCTGACCTCTAGCGAAGACTTCAACATCAACCATCTTCTTTTTATCTTCGATTTTTCTGGCCTCGGCTCTTCAGAAGCAGTTACATTCTCCCTTGAGGGTTCTGTAGTATCAGTCATCGGGGAGGGCTCTATCACCGTCTAGGCAATGACTGGTTCTTCTGCTAAGCCTTTGGATTTCGCGGCCCTCAGATTTTGGGCCACCTTCACTTTCTCAACTCTGCTCAGTTTCGCCCTCGGGGTCTCAGCCGCCTCGAGTATGGCCTCATTGTCGGGGTGTTTTCCTTGATCGGCCACTGCAATATAATCACAACAAATGATTATTTTAATCAATTCAAAATAAACAAACAAGCATGACAGAGGACTTACAGCCGAAGGAATATAACGAGTCTTTGTTGTTGAAGGTTGTTCGATTTGATGATGATGACTGTTGTGTAAAAATGATTATGATAAACGTGCTTACATGATTGATTGTCAAATGTGCATCTGATAAAGTGCTTATGTGTTAATGTGCTTATGTGCTTACTTGATTATGTGCAAAGATGTTCTAAAGGTGCTTATGTGGTTAATTAACAAAGTGATTATATGTTAATCAAATTATGTGCCTACATGATCATGTGTGTATGATATATTACCTATTTCAAATACTATGTTTTACACACTTGTATAACACAAATATGATCTTGTTGAAAACTATCTGATGCTTATAAAAGAGAATGAAAGTTATCTGGTTCAAATGTTGTAAAGTCCTTTTAAAAGATATTTGTGTACAAAGGACTTAGATTTTAAAGATAAAAAATGTTAGGTTGATCTTTCTGTAGGAGTCACTCGGCATAAAAGATGCATGATATAAGCATAGTGGTATAAGAATGAATCATTGTTGTATTTGTGTATGACAGAGTCTGTAAAGTCCTTTCAATATATATAATGATGTAATAATGTACGAAATGACTTAGTTAGAAAAGATCAAATCTGTTAGGATGATCTTATGTTAGATCTTATCAGTCTATATGATCGTAGAATAGACTCTACGATTCCAAGCAAAGAAGACTCAACGTTTCCGTATGATTCGTAGAGTGAAACATACGACTCCTTACCAGAATAACTCTAAGATCATCAAAGAGAGACAGATGAGCAAGAGGTCTACAGAATATACAAGCTAAATTAAAGAACTGATCAAGTACAAATCGTAGAGCAGAACTCTACGATCGTCAAACAGACAGCTAAGCAAGCCAGCAGTTAACGCAGAACCAGAGAAGAAATGTACTATATGATATACACAATCTAGCAAGATCGTAGAGTAAACTTGAAGAACAAGCATATACGAGAACTATACGATTTGTACAGTTAGAAGAAATCATAGAGTGAAACAGGATGTCAAGACAATGTCGAAAATGGTTTTACACATGGAATAATCGTTGAGTAGAAATAAAGGATGTGCCAACTAAGACAATAACTCAATGATTCCACTGAAAAGCACTACAGTCAGCAACTTCACGACTTGCACAGAAGGACAAGCTAGTAGAACGAAATCATAACGCAAAGCACTGCAGACAAACTCTACGATTTGAACAAAACAGCAAGATCGCAGAGTGAGAGAGAAGATCGCTCCAACTCAACCTTTTACCCGACATACTTCAAGTAACGAGTGGAGCTGAATTCGTAGAGTCTGAATGGACTGACAATAACTCTACGAATTCACTATAAGAAGCAGTAAAGAACATAACTGCAATATGGTGCGAGAGAAGAGAGAATATTTCTCTTCCAGATTCAAGAAAGATTAAGTGCTTTTGAGATACAGATGTATGTCAGAGTCATAGAAGACTTTGTGCCTAAACGACTAAGTCAGGACCCACAGCTCAGGAAAATAGTGAATAAAGTCAAACTAATGGGACATCTCTGAATGCATCAGAACAGCTGGTTCTAAAAGTCAAGGAAAGTATTTATTGATGGATCAGAAGATTAATTAGCAAAGAATATAATAATCTTTGTTGAACAACTCTAGGAGTGCAACGACCATAAATTCAGAGAAAGCTAAGCTACAGTTTGATATATCAGAACATATGTCAGAAAAGGGAGAAAGCACTGACACAAGCAACAGAAAGTCAACATCAAAGATTTCAAGGATCTGCACAAAGCCAAAGAAACCCAACGGATCTTTTGAAACGGTAAAATATGCATAAATATATATAAAGAAATATGCTCACAGAAAAAAGAGTTGTTGAAAAATAAAAGAGAGGATGGTGGACAACAACACATCGTAGAGCGAAATAGAAAATGAATATGCTGAATAACTCCACGATCCACCAGAACACTAATACTGAATTGAGAGTGACATAAAGAGAAATAACTCTATTACAAGAGAAGTGTTCAGAGCTGTTAGGCATGTGGTAGAGAGAAGCTTAAACGCCAACTTGATACAGACATGGAAGCAACTGAGTACCAAAAGGAAGGAACATTACTGTCATCTCAGAAGCCCATCTCGAGAAGCTATAAACGGTCTATGATAAGAAGGAATAACTGAGTACCGAAAGGAAGGATCTTCACAGTCATCTCAGGAGTTCGTCTCGAGAAGTTATCAAGTACCAAAGGAGCTGAAGTACAAAAGCCTAGCAGCACAATGGGTGATCACAAGAAGATATTGAGCATATAAAGAAGCCAAACATCATTGCCGAACTCAATATCATTTCAAGAATGATCACATCCTGCTACTGAGTATTTAAAGACAATGGAACTTAAAGTACAACTCAGTAGCAACTCCAACATCTATTAACAAGCAATGAGCCAAGTCTGTTGGACTTGAAGAGGGCAGTTATGTCCTTGTCTTAGTGACTAAAGGAGCCAAGTCTACTGGACTTGAAGAATGTCCTTGTCTTAGTGACTAAACTAGTCAAACCTGCTGGGTTTGAAGGGTTCTTAGTGAACCAGAGTTTCCAGACTTGATGTGCTTGAAGGGTTCTGTATGAACCATTCTTAGTGGATTTCCTACTCGTTGTAGTAGAAGAGTGGAGTAGGAGTTATTCAATCTCCGAACCACTTAAAACTCTCTGGTCTCATTTACATTCAGTCATTTACATTCTGTCATATATACATATATAGATATAACTGCTAAAACTGGTTTACCTGACAAGTGGCTATCTTCAATACAGTGTTAACTCAAAGGAGAAGTTTTACAAATCTTTAAGGGGAGCTTTCAAACTAATATTCCGTTGTGCAAACAAATCTTGATTAAATTAATTAATTAGTAATAAACTTTTGAAGTTAAGTAAAAAGTTTTTAAGAGATCTATTCAACCCCCCCTTCTAGATCACTTGTGTGCCTCTGGAAACTAACATTGGTCATTAAGGAGATCCCAGTTCCACTTCACAGAAGGTCTCTTGGAGTATAAGACCTCAAACGCTTCTAACCTTGCTCAAGAAATCCTCCTCAAATTCAGCTGCTCTTTGTTCGGGTCTGCCTAAGGTCCGACCATCTCAGTGTCCGATCCCTTAATGAAGAACCAGTCCCCGTGCAACCCTTTATTACTCGATGGGGTCTCCATCAAGGTTTCCCTTCCGGGATTCTTTATTATTTGGAAGAACCCATTTTCCTTAGTATTGGTGATTGAAAAAAGAAATCGATAGTTGGGGGGGTCGACTCAGAGAGACAGAAGGTCATGGAGCTATTCAGATGGATGAAGGAATTGGGGGATAGTTGATTCAAGCTAAGCCCTGTCGTATGTAGTAACTCCAATACGAATAGGCGGAGAGGGAATCAAACCCCATAGATCAGCATCTGTTGATAAATAGGAATCCATCCCCCCTCGAGATGATAATACATTTTTTCACTGGCTCCGGGCCTCTTAATTTTGTACGACTCGGGGATACAGAACTCTGTTTGCACTAGCTCGAAGTGATGAGAGTCTCTCTCTCAGACGTCTTTTCTTCTTCAGAAATAACTGCTTTTAGTAAAAATGACGATTGAGTGATTATCCTTATCTTATTCAATGTTCAACGGTCCAGATAGGTTTGATCCAATAGATGGGGCGTGTTAGCAGTGTTTACGACAGCTTAATAAATGACCCTGCTCGCGTGCTCATTGCCAACTGTTCAGCACTGTTTTTGAAATTCAAAAAATGTAATACGTAACGTTTGTACAAGCTGTTAGGCTGGGCTGGCTGGGTTGAATGGCAAAACCTTAGGCTTGATGGGTACATAGGGTCCGACACCTAAAATTCAGTTTACAAGGGTCCAAGGTTGTTGGAACAGCTTTCTCTTCGGTTCGATACCTCCAGTTTCCCGAATGACTTTTTCTTTGGTTCAATACCCTCCGGGTTCTCGAATGACTTTCTCTTTGGTTTGATACATCTTAGTTCCCGAATGATTTCCTCTTCGGATTGAGACCTTTGGGTCCCTGAAAAGTTTTTCCCTTCGGATAAACACCCAAGTGTTCCCGAATGAGCTTTCCCTTCGGTTTGATGCTTTCTAGCTCCCGAAGGAGTTTTCCTCCTCTGTTATGTTGCCCCTGAATTCCTATATGAAGTTCAAAGAGTGTATGCCTTCGGTCTGATATCTCTTGTGTACATATACCTAGAATCCTGAAGAGTTGATTTTCCTCTTGATCTGTCTGCTTACATTTACTTTCGGAATGTTTTATTCTATTCCCCTAATACATTTATATATTGAAGGAGTGGGAGACTTTTAGGATGAGTATTTCGCTAAGCCTGATCTGGTAATTCATATTGGGCTAGGCCTAATGGACCATCAGCTTGGTAGTCTTTTATGATGACTCCTTGGTCCGATAGAATTGGGTTGGGTTCCTAAGACCGCTAGGATGATGATTACTTACTACATCTAATCCTAATTAGAGTAGGAGTTAAGTGTCCTAAGTGGCTTAGGATAGCTATTCAACTACTAGTTCTCTGATGGACATTCCTATTAGGATTGGTAATTGTGAAAGTAAGTGTTATTAATACCCGGTCAATAATAGAGGTGAGGGTGACACTATTCTACTCTACTAAATACTAAGCCTTTATTGTTGACCTATCTTGAAACCTTCACTAACACTCACACCGGAGGAGTCCACCGACGGCCCAAGTCGTTAGAACTTTTGTGCAGATAATCTTCTCGGATGACCAACAAAACGTATAGACAAATTTCGAGCATTAACATATATATATATATATATATATATAGTGGCAGCTCTCGAATTTTGAGTTAAGAGAGATAAAACTATTAAAAAACAAATAATCAAATAAAAAAATATATAAAATTTATATACATTATATTTAAATGTTAATTTTTTTTTTTGTCAAAAACATTCCTTTAAATTAAAAAATTAATCTTTAAATTAAATTCTTAATAAAATTACGAGTAATTTTTTTAGTGTACAACACATCAAAGAGAGGGAAAAAATTGTCTACATAAATTGCATAAAAACAGAGCAAAATATTTTTCAGTTATATGTTATACCTTAAAAGAGAATATGAAGCGTCAAACAAATACATATACATAAGAATTTATTCTACTATAAATTCACTCTTGGGAATTATATTACAACAAAATAAATAATTGTAAGGATTTAATTTATTATTTCTAATATATATTATAGAGTCCTAAATAATTTCATATATTTTCAAAAGAGATACGATAATAAAATATCAATAGAAAAAATTCACAAACTCAAACAATAATATACTCGTCGCATTTCTTAATTTTAAATATAAATTATATAAAAATTAACAACGAGCTAGAGTAATGAAAAGAAAGTCCGTAATGGTGATAGAGTTCGTAGTATAAATAAGGATTAAACATCTAAAACATATTTGGGGGAAAAAATAAACTTTTTGTTAAAAGAGTGTTTGTAATGAAATTGAAATTAACTACGAACTAGTTCGAAAAAAAATTAAAAATCCGGGTAGAGCCATGGTCCGGCCCGACTCTATTTAGTGCCGCCATTGTTCCTAGCCGAGGGCCTGAGATAGAAACAGAGTGTGCGCATGTGAGAGAGACTGGTTTTGTAATGCAAAGGTACAATGATACTATCCGAGTCAATACCCGGTGATCGTAATCCTAAGTCATAATTGTACATATCAAGTCATATTTGTCGACGTAAAATTATATTGATATTTCAAAATTTTATAATTGATATAATTAATTTATTTGTTTTAAATAATAAATTCACATTTAATAGTAATTTTGACTGTGCACTTTTATTTGATAATAATTATTCATAGCTAGACATAGTCAGATACGATAGGACACATTTAAGTCGAATTATGTTTAACTATCACCTGAACAACAATATATGCGGGCTGCAGGCCTGCACAGATACTAATCCGTATCAGTTTGTGTAGTTGGATTTAGACTTTTCTGGGAAGGCCCAATCCAGAACGTACTTTAGGACGATCAGAAAACCTTGGTCATGCCGGCCCGTAGACTCCAACATAATACAACCTCTATAAAAGGTCCAAAATGAAACAATGGAGATACGAGTAAATAGAAAAAGCCTCGTCTTTAAACCAACTGTGGTAAGTACTAGGGAGTGTTGTTAGATTTATAAAATGAATCAAAGTCTAGCCTATAAAGGCATTAAACTCTATGACTCAAAATTAATTATTAACAAAAAGAGTTAGTCCAACTCATTATTATACTAATATACTTTGTCATTTTTGTCAACGTATTTGATGTGGGACAACATATATAATTTAAAACTCTTTCTCACATGTAACTTATGTGTTAGGTGAGAATGAAGAAAGTTTAATTAGACCCTGCTATGATACCATGTTAGATTTATAAAATAGACCCAAAATCTAACATATAAAGACATTAAACTCTCTAACTCAAAATCAATTGTCAATGAGAAGAGTTAACCCAACTACTAGAAAATCAAGCATGCGTGATAGATTCTAGTGACGATTTTCAAAAGAAATCACAATAGACAATCTTTTGTGATGGATTATTTGAGTTATCACAAAAAATACTATATATATGAAGACTCTAGTGATGGTTAATTTTGTCATCGTGGATATATATATTAGATAGTCATTTCAATCACCAAATATTGTTCAGAAATAATTTTTAGTTTTTAAGATGTCATGCAATCATCATCTATATATTTCTCCTTTACATGATTGCATTTAAGCCATCACAAAGAAAAAAGTTTAAGAAAATATTTGGTGACAAGCGAGACCATCATGAAAATAAAACCACATGCGATGGACCTTTATGACAACATTTAAAGCAATCTCAAAAAATGATATTATATGATGGACTTTTTCAACAATCACAAAATAATAATATAGATGACGGCTCCTAGTAATGACTAATTTTGCCATTACTATAAACTATTTGTGACGGTCAAGGCAATCACTAAAAAGCAAGCATTTATGACCAACAAATATATTAGGTGTTGGAATTTAATAGCAATCACAAAATAGTAATATATATAATGGCACTTATTGATGCTTAGTCATGCCATCACTATAGAATATTTGTGAGAACTATTACCATAACTGATTTTTTTTTTTTTTTAAAGGGAGGCGAGAACAATTGATAAAAATTTCAACAAACGTGGGAATATATTTGGTTTGCCATTTATCGGGCCCGAGGGGGGGGGGGGGGGGGGCTCTAAAGAAAAATATTGAAACTTAACGCAATCACTTATATTTTTCTTTGTCGATCTTGAACAAGTTTTATCTAACATTACTATCATCCGCACCCATTACATTTAATATCATTAACATAAGTAATATATCTTTTGTCCCCCAAAAAGTCTTCAAACATTAAAATAATTTATCCACTAAAAAATGACATTAATTAATAAAAAAAAAATATGCCCAAGAAAAATTAAATGTTAGCAGTACAATGTCAAATATAAAAAATGTGGTACATACAAATACTATATTAAACCCTTAAAAGTTCATTTATGCCTGGGTCTACTAGTTTTTTTCAATTTTTCTTTTTATTATTTTTAATTTCATGTACTTGAGATGACTCTTAATCTGGTCCGAGTAAAACTTAAACTCATTTTATACTCTTTCTAAATTTTCGCAATGTATTTCTATCAATATGCTTTTGTGAATTGAAGAAGTGTTTTTTTTCTTCTTTAAATTCAAAAACTGAGTTCATATTATGTTTTATAGTAGAAATTAAATTATAAACTTCGTCACTAATAAAAATCATGTTCTAATATCAATTATTACTCCTAGTATATATATATGCCCTTTGTACTAAATGATAGCAATAGCAATAGTACGTAACATTTATATGAACTAATAATTCAAAAAATTTATATCCATATACTATATATGTAAAATTTAAAAAAAAATCACAATTTTTTTAAAATAAGTATATGCACTAATTTATACGAGTTCAACAAATGAATTGAACCTTAAGCTAATCGGATTCAACAAAATTATCAAATCTTAACTGAATTCAACTTGAAGAAGTAATTTTACTTCTTCTCAGTACATACATCTAGCTACCTAGAGTTTATAGAATTCAAATTTAATTGATAATATTTTGAAAATATTTTTTGGCTTTCAATGTTACAGTAAATGCTGTCAACTAATTTTTTTTATATTAAAAACTATATATCAAATATGGTATTATTTAGAGGACCCTCTTAATTAGAAGAAATTGCTATTATATCAATGCCGATATTTGACTCAAAACACGAAGTTATTAGTTAGTAAAGACAAAGTTATCTTATCATCTAACACACAAAACAAAAAATGAATTTTGACACTAACACATTTGAAAAAAATAGTGAATTAAATAAATAAAGTAATTAAAAACTTAAAAATAAATTCCTACGAGGCTTGTCGTAAAATAATTAGTGAATTAAACAGTAAAAATTAATATAATAAAAGAAATGACACTTAATTTGCAACTTAATCTAAAAAAATGATATAAAATATTTGTGATAATCATTATAACCACTGAATTTTTCGCGTAAATTATTATTTTTTTTGAAGGGAGGCGGGAGTAATTGATAAAAATTTTAACAAACGCGGGAACATATTTGTTTTGTCATTTATCGAGAGAGGTCTTTTTCAATTTGTTTTTCTTAATTGTGTTTGAACAAATCCCTACGAGGCTTTAATGAATTAAACATTTAAAATTAAAATAATAAAAGAAGAGACACTTAATTTATAGTTTAATTTAAAAAATATATAAAATCTTAATATTATTTTAATTTATTTTACTTTTATCAATTAATTCATATTTCATAAATTTATTAAAAAATAATTAAATGTTACTATTTTTATAGAACAAAGAGTATATCAAAAGAAAATTAAAAAATTTAAGCTAATTAAATTAAATTAAAAAAAAAAAACAAAAATTTAAGCTAATTAATTAGTTGCGTATCCCACTCGGACAAAATCCGTCAATGTACGACTAAACCTCGCCATCTTCTCCATAGGCGGCAAAGTGAAACCCTATCCCCATCTTCTACCAAAGTTGTGATCCTAGTTAAGGTTGTGATTTTGAAGGTAAATCCTCTATTCCTTGGGTGTTTATTCTATCTCTCTTTCCTTTCTCTGTTAAAATTTGGCCCCAATTCTTTTTTTAGAATTGTGATTATACTTTCTCTGAAGTTGGCTCCAATTCCTGTTTTATAGAGATGTTTTACGATCTAATATTGAAAATTTGATTGGTCATATGTATGTGGAGATTTAATATATATATGTCCCTCGATGTATAACTGTTTCTATGAATTTGGTATATAGGGCTGTATGGTTGGAATACATGAGAAGCTGTAGCGACATCCACAAACCCCTAAACTTTTCCCTCCGCTTCTCATTCATCTTTTCTGAATTCAATTTTGCTGATGATCAATCAGTAAATCCTGCTGTATATTCTGTTAAACAAGGTAATGGCGATAGATCCCCAATATCTCAATTGCGGGCCCCCTCGCGGCCCGTCTTGCTATTGTGTGAATGAAATATTCTTTATTTTGGCTGCATTTATATTTTGCTCTTTATTTCTCTTATTATTAAGCCAAACATCGGATGCATACATGTAGGATATTAAGTAGCCTCTGCATGAGTGATAGATAGGACCATTAAAGTTAGTAATAAACAGAATGTGGAAAGCTGATGAAACAGGATTTGCAAACTTTTTATGATGCAATATAAGGTGGTAGTATTTTTCCTATTGTCTTCTGATCTTTGTACAAGAGTAAGGCGTTAGAAATTAGATTTTGAATATACGGTAGTCTTATTTCTTCTCTTTTATTTTTTATTTACTTATTATTATGTGTCCCTCGATTTATATATGTATGTTAATATATATATATATATGCAAATACAAGATTACACAAAATGCTTGTAAAATTTATGCGATTATACCATATGTTGGGTATATAGCATGTGCGCCTTTGTAGTGTTGAATGCTACTGTCTTGCAGCCAGGTAAGATGCTAGTTCATTAGTTTTTGATTCTTATATATTGAAACTCTCTTATATATTGTTATAACTTGAATCATTTCTTTCATTTATCCTATACTTAATTATAAGTTTTTTTTTTCTTCTCCAACCATGTGGGAGTAGTGTTTCCGGTAGGAGATCAACTCTTCCTTGTAATAGTAGAACGAGGGATGAGCCTATTGTATCTCATAACAGTGGTGAGAGTGTTGATGGATACTTAGCCAAGTCGAAAGCTTATCTCGTAAGAAAAGGGGACCAACTCTAGGGATAATGATGCCTAAAATAGGCCAAGAAAAGAAGATTATCAATATCATTGGACAAAAGTAAGTTTTTACAAATCTACTCATGCTTATCAATATGCAAGATGTATCTATACAAGATGCACAATCAATTCTTGACAGATTGAAGATTCGTTTTCTGACACATAACTATTATTAACTATAACAAGGCTACCCATGTAGCACAATGTATACCAAAGAACATAAAAACAACAAAGAACACCAATGTCACCCAATCCCTCCCAAACCCCTTATATGAAAATCTCCTCTGTACAAGGGAGCGAAAGAAAGTATACTCCCAAAGAGAACTCATCAAGAAAGTCCATAAAAGTACACAACTACAATGAAGCATTACAAACATTATGTTCTATCCCCTTAAAAGACCTCGTGTGTCACACTTAAATTAAAAGATTTTACATGAAGAGGTATAAAGCATGAAAATAGCTACGATTTGCAAGTGCCTTTTTCTAGTCCAACTTCTCTTTTAATAATGCCTTTCTTCTATTAGATTAACTAAATGTTGGACTCTTTAAAAAGGATGATTAAGACTTTGCAAATGACATATAATAAGGGTTTCATTTAACAAGATTTGATTAATCCTATTGTGACAGATTTGTTTCTTCTTTTCATTATTGTTCTACTAATCATATCATGCTATGCTACTATATCTTTTAATTAAGTTTCTTGTACCTGAAGCTCGAACCAAGACTCGCATCTTATTTCAAAAACATTTTAAAGAAGCTTGAACCAAATTTGAGCAATGGTCAAAACATGAAATTGAACTTCTTTGGAGAGAATATTTGGTATGTTTTAATGAATACAAACTTCAATTGTAGAAGAGAGTTTATCAAAAAGTGTATTATTAATTGTAAGTATTAATTAATGTTTCTACTTGTGGATGGTGTTATTGAAATATTTTCATTTCGCTTCATCCGAGGAGGAGGGAAGGGGTTGAATCATATGGGAAGAAAATGCACGGAAAAGCTACCTAAACTATTTATGGAGATGAAAAGATGATGCAATTAAGAAATTTGGTTCCATTGAGGAAGCAAGTGATAAAAAGCCTAGTTGGACAACTCTTGATGTGTGGCAGGAGATGTGTGATTATGGGCTGAGTAAAGAATTTTTAGACTCTAGTGTTCTACATAAAAAGAATAGAAACATAACTACGTATGTTTCTCACACATTAAGCTCCATACCGTACGCCGTTAGGAGGGAACAAGAGGTAAATTATAAGTTGATAAAATCAAATTAATAATATGCATAGTTGATAAATGCACATGACAGTAGTAAAAGATTCATATCATGATGTTCTGTTTGGAGTTTTTAAGTGTTCATGTGTATGTATGTATTGCTTATTTTTAATGTTAATGTTTTTGATTAAAAAAAATAGTATTTTGCTTGTTTTGTCTTAAGAAACAAAGATTGCATCATCCGCCAACGCAATATGAGTTATATAAGCAAACTCATATGAGGAAGAAGAAGGGTAGTGAGAAAAAAACGTTGGTTTGTGATGAAGCAAAGAAAAAATTGGTATTATTTTCTCTCATAAAATTATAAACTTCGTTTACTCGCTGGAAAGTGAAGATTGTTATATATATATATATATCATGCGTTGTATAGGATGATTATGGGAGAAGACTATTAGCTAAACATGGTGATATAGATAAGCCGGTCCATCACAATGCATAATAGTCTTCTCCCATAATCATCCTATACAATGCATAATATATATATATAATTAACAATACTCATAACTAATTGCGAATAAAACGAATAACAATCTTCACTTCCCAAAAAGTAAACAAGGAAAAACATACCAATTTTCTCTTTACTTCATCACAAACCCACGGTTTTTCCTCACTAACCTTCTTCCTCGTTTGAGTTTGTTTATATAACTTATATTGCATTGGCAGACGATGCAATCTTTGTTTCTAAAGACAAAATAAGCAAAATAATATTTTTTTTAATTAAAAACATTAACATTAAAAATAAGCAGTACATACACATGAACATTTAAAAACTCCAAACAGAACATCATGATATGAATCTTTTACCACTAGCATGTGCATTTATCAGCCACGCATATTATTAATTTGATTTCATTAACTTATAATTTACCTTTTGTTTCTCTTAACGACGTGCGGTAAGGAGCCTGATGTGTATGAGGAACATACGTAGTTATGTTTATGTTCTTTTTATGCATCTCACTAGAGTCTAAAAAGTCTTTACTTAGCAATAATCACACATCTCCTGCCACACATCAAGAGTAGTCGAACTATAGGTTTTTATCCCTTGTTTCCTCAATGGAACCAAACTTTTTAATGACATCATCTTTCCATCTCCATAAATAGTTTGGGTAGCTTTTTTGTACATTTTCCTCCCATATGATTGAACCCCTTTCCTCCTTGGATGTTGCAAAACGAAAATATTTTTATAACACAATTCACAAGTAGAAATTTTAATTAATACTAATAATTAATAATACACTTTTTGATAAACTCTATTCTACAATTGAAGTTTGTATTCATTAAAACATACCAAATATTCTGCCCAAAGAAGTTTAATTTCACGTTTTGGCCATTGCTCAAATTTGGTTCGAGCTTCTTTAAAATGTTTTTGAAATAAAATGCGAGTCTTGGTTCGAGCTTTAGGTTCAAGTACCTAATTAAAAGATATAGTAACTGTAATAACCATGAATTTGTAAATAATGTTATTAATGAAATTATTTGAAAATGATTATGTGTATATATATACATGTGTCATGATGAGAGAGTGGATAATTCAATTAAATTGAATTAATTATGTAACAAGTAAGAAATCAAGTGATGATAGTATATGAGCTTAAATTATATTTACTAAGCTTATGTATTATGTCTTGTGTGGCATAAAGTGTAATGTTAATAAATTGAGGAATTAATTGTAAGGAGGAAATAATTAATGGACTAATAAGAATTAATAATTAAATCCAATATGAATATTAGAAATGTTACATAATGTGGTATGACTCAATGTGTTAAGAAATTAAAGTCCCAGTGAGTGAATTTCTAGAATTGTTAATTAGCCCAATAGAATGATTGTTCATGGCCCAAAAGAAATTAATTAGTGACCCAATGAATAATTAGTTGGATGAGCCCAATGTGTATTATAATATGTTGGTGGTATGAGATCAACTCTTCCTTGTAATAGTAGAATGGGAGATCAGCCTATTGTATCTCATAACAGTGGTGAGAGTGTTGATGGGACTATGCCGGATACTTACCCAAGCCGAAAGCTTATCTCGTAAGAAAAGGGTATCAATTCTACGGTTAATGAAGCCTAAAATAGGCCAAGAAAAGAAGCTTATCAATATCATTGGGAAAAAGTAAGTTTTTACAAATCTACTCATGCTTATCAACATGCAAGATACACAATCAATTCTTGACAGATTGAAGAATCGTTTTCTGACAAGTAACTATTATTAACTATAACAGGGTGACCCAAGTAGCACAATGTATACCGAAGAACATAAAAGCAACAAAGAACACCAATGTCACCCAATCCCTCCCAAACCCCTTATATGAAAATCTCCTCTCTATATGGGAGCAAAAGAAAGTATACTCCCAAAGAGAACTCATCAAGAAAGTCCATAAAAGTATACAGCTACAATGAATCATTACAAACCTTATGTTCTATCCCCTTAAAAGACCTCGTATGTCACTTAAATTAAAAGATTTTACATGAAGGTATAAAGCATGAAAATAACTGCGGTTTGCAAGTGCCTTTTTCTAGTCCAACTTCTATTTTAATAATGCCTTTCTTCTATTAGATTAGACTAATTGTTGGAGTTGTTAAAAAGTATGATTAAGACTTTGTAACTGACATATAATAGGGGATTCCATTTAACAAGATTTGATTAATCCTATTGTGACAGTTTTGTTTCTTCTTTTTATTATTGTTCTACTAATCATATCATGATATGCTACTATATCTTTTAATTATGTTCCTTGAACCTGAAGCTCGAACCAAGACTCGCATCTTATTTCAAAAATATTTTAAAGAAGCTTAAACCAAATTTGAGTAATGGCCAAAACATGAAATTGAACTTCTTTGGAGAAAATATTTGGTATGTTTTAATGAATACAAACTTCAATTGTAGAAGAGAGTTTATCAAAAAGTGTATTATTAATTGTAAGTATTAATTAATGTTTCTACTTGTGGATGGTGTTATAGAAATATTTTTGTTTCGCTTCATCCGAGGAGGGAAGGGGTTGAATCATATGTGAGGAAAATACACGGAAAAGCTACCCAAACTATTTATGGAGATGAAAAGATGAAGCAATTAAGAAGTTTGGTTTTATTGAGGAAGCAAGTGATTAAAAGCCTAGTTAGACAACTCTTGATGTGTGATTACGAGCTGAGTAAAGACTTTTTAGACTCTTGTGAGCTACATAAAAAGAACATAAACATAACTACGTATGTTCCTCGAACATCAAGCTCCATACCGTACGCCGTTAGGAGGGAACAAAATGTAAATTATAAGTTGGTGAAATCAAATTAATAATATGCGTAGTTGATAAATGCACATGATAGTGGTAAAAGATTCATATCATGATGTTCTGTTTGGAGTTTTTAAGTGTTCATGTGTATATACTGCGTATTTTTAATGTTAATGTTTTTAATTAAAAAAAATATTATTTTGCTTGCTTTGTCTTAGAAACAAAGATTGCATCATCCGCCAACGCAATATGAGTTATATAAACAAACTCATGTGAGGAAGAAGAAGGGTAGTGTGGAAAAAACGTGGGTTTGTGATGAAACAAAAAGGAAATTAGTTTCCTCTTTGCTTCATCACAAACTCTATTATACAATTGAAGTTTGTATTCATTAAAACATACCAAATATTATCCCTAAAGAAATTCAATTTCATGTTTTGGCTATCACTCAAATTTGGTTTGAGCTTCTTTAAAACGTTTTTGAAATAAAATGCGAGTCTTGGGTCGAGCTTCAAGTTTAAGGAACCTAATTAAAAGACATAGTAACTGTAATAACCATGAATTTGTAAATAATGTTATTAATGAAAATATGGAATTATTTAAAAATGATTGTGTATATATACATGTGTCATGATGAAGGAGTGAATAATTCAATTAAATTGAATTAATTATGTGACAAGTAAGAAATCAAGTGATGATGGTATATGAGCTTAAATTATATTAACTAAGCTTATGTATTATGTCTTGTGTGACAAAGTGTAATGTTAATAAATTGAGGAGTTAATTTAATTAATTATAAGGAGGAAATAATTAGATGGACTAATAATAATTAAGTCCAATATGAATATTAGAAATGTTACATAATGTGGTATTACTCAATGTGTTAGGAAATTAAAGTTCAAGTGAGTGTGAATTGTTAGAATTGTTAATTAGCCCAATAGACTAATTTGTTCATGGCCCAAAAGAAATTATTTAGTATCCCAATGAATAATTTGTTGGATGAGCCCAATATGTATTATAATATGTTGGTGGTATGTATATATATTATAGACCCCTTTGACCCCCCCTCCCTTTTCCCCTATACTCTAAATGCTGAAAATTTTGCTTTGTATTGAGCCATGTGAAGGAAATAATCAGTAACTCCTTAAAGGGGGATTTAGTACAACTTTCTACCAACTTAGCTTTTACTCTTAGTTAATAACTAGTTTGGTGTATTTTGTAAATGTATTTGTACAAGTATTGGTACATGTAAATGTACATGAAATTGGTCTATAAATAGGGGTCTCCAATTAATTTTAGAAAGTTTGCTCAAAATATTATCAAGTATAGAGAGAAAAGAATAAGTTTGAGAGAAAAAAAAAAATCTAAGGGAGGAGCTCTTCCATTTTTGTAATTCAAGCAAGGAAGGAAAAGGTGGAGAGTTACATAAAGTTCATCTCTAGGAGGAGAAAAGTATCAAAGAGGTATAACACTTCCTAAGCTTAAGTTTTACAAGTTGTTGGTATACTTTGTTTGTAGTATGAATATATATGCTTGGTTGTGAGAGAATGTTGTGTGTGAGAGTCATGGTGAATTCTGAAGGTACAAGGATGAATTTGTGATGGAGATTAATGTTTTGTAGGTGTTTATATGTGTTTTATGTTAAAATGAACAATAAGAATGCATATGAACATAAATCCTAAAATACCTAGTGAAAACATGAGATTTTGAACTATATGAAACAAATCATGTAAGCTAATTGGATCATTTAAATTTTTTATGTTAAAGATCTATGAAATAAGAAAGTAACCTAAGTGAAACGAACAAAAACGCAGTTGAAATGAATCTATGGTGAATTTTCTAATAAAACATGTCAAATAGAAACCCTAGCTTGAAAAACTAATATTTATGGTTAAATAAATATTTTGAAAAATGATTTAAATATTTGAATATTGAAGATATATAAGTTTATGAAATAATGAATCTAATTTGAGCTCATTTTGATTATGAGCTCATTTTGATTAAAATGAGTAAGTTATGAAAGATTGAATAAAAAAGGGTAGAAATTAAAAAGCTGAAAAAATGATCTTAGCATTCTGCTAGTGAGCATCGGGGGGCTCATTTTCTATTAAGAAAGAGCATCGGGGAACTGTGTTGTTTACCTGGTTGACCGGGTTGGTCAAACCTGAGTCCAACCGGTTGGGTTGACCCAGTCCAATTCGACCTGATCTAAATAAAAAAATATATTTAAATTAATAATAATAAAATAAAATATAATAAATAAATTATAATAAACAAATAAAATAATAATTAAAAATAATTTTATTTGTGAGTTAATTAAAATAGCGTTAAATATTATTTTAATTAAAAATTATTTTATTTGTGAGTTAATTAAAATTATATTAAATATTAATTTAATTAACATTAAATATTTTTTTAAACGATTAAAATTATATTAATGATTATTTTAATTGTGGATTAATAATGTATAAACAATTAAAATAATATTATAGATTATTTTACTTGTGAATTAATGAGACCTAAACAATTAAAGTAATATTAAAAATTATTTTAATTGTGAATTAATAAAGGATAAACAATTAAAATAATATTGATGATTATTTTAATTGTGTATTAATGAAGAATAAATAATTAAAATAAGAGTAAAGATTATTTTAGTTAAAGATTAAACAAATAAAATAATAATTTAAATTATTTTATTTGTGAACTAATAAAGTGTGAACAAATAGTACAATGGTTGAGAAACATTAATTGACAGTAATTAATTATAAACAAATGAAGTAATGATACTTTATTTGTGAGACAATGAAGTGTACATAAATAGATTAATATATGAACTAAAGAGTGAGCAATCAATTAATAATAAATAATGATTAAACAAATAAAATAATAATGTGTGTTATTTTATTTGTGAAAATTGATGAATGAATTAAATAAAAGAAATGAAATACAAGAATACCTAAACAAATAAGTTTATTTGTGAACAACATGTATGAGAACTAAACATAAAGATTATTTGTGAGCCCTAGTTGTGAGAAATTTATAAGTTAGATCGGTTAGATCATTATGTGGAAGTTAACGGAGATTAAATTTTAGACAATCATGGTGAACATATGTTGTTCAAAGGGAAATGAGTTAAGAGTCGAATAGTGTCGACGATTTAGGTTAGTACCTAAACTTGTACTATTTATCATTTCGTACAAGTAATTTGAATGCTATAAGAAAAATTTATATTCAAAGATAATTGTTCATGTTTACATCTATGCAAAGATTAATCTAATAGTGAATTGTTAAACTTGAAAATTCGAGTTATTCATACTCAAATACCTTTATCAGATTAATTGAGCCATATCATGTGGACATTATAAGTTTTAATTGACTCGTAAATATTTGAGAAGAATATCTATGCCATTTGATTCGGCTAAACAAATAATGACATAAGTCAAACATATTTTTCTAGAAAGTAATCTAAATCAATTGCTTTGGTGACTTTTGTATGTTGAGATGAACAACTCTTATAGTAGGGGAAATTAATTTATGTCGGGAAACCAACTACATGCAATTTTTGAATTTAAGTGTTATGCATAACACAGGATAATTTAGGCTGATCACTTACTGTACTTGTTTATATTGTGGATTTTCAGTGAAATACTGTTACTTCTGGTAAGAGTTCATGGTATATAGTGATCACCCAATAATAATATTATTATAATCTTGAAATCAATTAAAGTTATTTGTCCTTCGATTAATCAATTCACTTTGTAAACTGCCTTTACTTATTATATTTCTGATAGTATTACATCTTGAGCATGATTATCTATTCTTGTTGGCTTATTACTAGCTGAGCAAACTCGTAGCTCATTCTTACTTTACCTTAAAAGATACAGTTTAGACCGAGTAAGGCAGTGCATCAGGAAAAGATAAGGGAAAAAGGGAAGGCTATAGAGTAGTTTTGTTTTAAGATGGTGATGTTAGATATTGTATTAAGACTTCTGTTTCTTATGATTTAGGTATGTTGTGTATTAGTAATGGTTGCGAAACTTGGGATTATAATATTTATGTTATGTCAATATAAATATTTTTATTATTCCACATTAAGTTATTAATATAATGTATGAGTTGGATTGTGAAGTATCAAATTCAAAGTACAGATATTTAAATTTGGTGGCGTCACACTAACATAGCATGATATGATTAATACAACAATAATGAAAAGAAGAAAACAAACTGTCACAATAGGATTAAACAAATCTTGTAAAATGGAACCCCTATTATATGTCAGCTGTAAAGTATTAATCATCCTTTTTAAAGACCCTAATTTCACATTTTTTTAGTTGATTCCATATTCAAATCCCTAAAAGCAGTCTTCTTTTCCTGAACTCTCTCGATAGCCCCAATCTTAGTTTCACATTTTGAATCTCTAAAAGAACTCTTCTTTTCTTGAACCCTCTTTGATACTCTATTTCGACTAACCTCTGAAAATATGGACACCCTTATTTTACGTAAATTTGATAAATACCTACTAAATTCAAAAGGAAACTCCTACCTCTCGGCACTGACGACGTTGACCATCGCAGACGCGTTTTTGCATTACTGGCTTCGTAAGCCAACGCCTTGTCAATTCGTGGCATCGTCCGAATCACCGGCTTAGCAGTTGCAACAACTCGGATTCTAGAAGAGGGCTTAGGTTTTTCTTTTTCGGCAGATCTTTTGAGACTGTCGCTGCTGATCAATCTTTCTGAAACTGGGGTTATTAATCTAGAGTATTTGGCTGCGGTGGTCAAGGTTGGGGCGGTGGTCTTTACTATGCCTCTGTTGTTGCGTTCTTTAATCCGGCGAGATGATAAAGCTCACATGTTTATGGTATATGTAATTGACTAGGAATAACCCGTGCCTGAAGGCACTGTGCAATTAATATAACAGTTGAATACTGTATTTAATATTTTTAGATTGAAAAATATAAAACTGTTGTGGACTCTCAGTTCCATAATAGAACTGAGAGTCCAACCATTAATACAAAAAAATTCATACTCAATCCAGTTATAGTTTCTTTTTTAGACAAACATTAGTGTACTACTCATTCCCAATTTAAAATTAGTTCTTGTCAGTTTTGAGCAATTAATTTGTTATTGTTATTATTGTTATTGTTATTGTTATTATTGTTATTGTTAATATTATTGGTTTCAGAGGGAAATGTGAGTGGATAGATTTTTAAAAAAAAGATGTTGAATTTGGGGGAAAAATGAGTGATAGATTAGTGACCGTTGGATGTTGAAGTCTTAAATGATTTTAGACTATTCGATGTTGAAGCCTAAATTAATTTAAGACCGTTGGATGTTGAAACCTTTGGATTTGAGCCGCTCTGTTTTATTATATAGATTGATTTTGTGTGCGCCTAAATGATTTATAGGGTTTGAAGATTTGGGGAGAAAGGCTTTTGTTTTTGGCATGGAGAGGAGTAGAGTGAGGTTGCGAGGGGAATGAATTTCAGATTTTGAGTTTTGAAATTTTTTAGGACCCGCGTATTCTTTTTTAGTTTTTCAATATATATGGAAGTATGGAACCAATAAATTTTTTATTATCTGTTCAATTTTATTTGCTTTAATTTATTTTTAGTTTATTTAAATTTATTGATCCGCTTGTAATTAAGTACAAAATTGTTATTCAAAAAAGTAAAATAATTTAAAATTTTATATCCTTTTTTAGATTAAACTAAAAATTAAGTGTTTTTTCTTTTATTATTTTAATTTTAACTGTTTAATTCACTAATTATTTAATGACAAGCCTCATAGGGATTTGTTTTCAAGTTTTTAATTACTTTATTTATTTAATTCGATATTTTTTTGAAATGTGTTAGTGTCAAAATTCATTTTCGTTTTGTGTCTGAGAGGATAAGATAACTTCGTATTTACTAATTAATAACTTCGTATTTTGAATCAAATATCGACATTGAAATAATAGCAATTTCTTTTAATTAAGAGGGTACTCTAAATAGTACCATATTTGATATATAGTTTTAAATAAAAAGATTTAGTTGACTGCATTTATTGTAATATCAGCTAGTTAAAAAGTATTTTCAAAATATTATTAATTTGAATCCTATAACTTCAGGTAGCTAGATGTATATACAGAGAAGGCGTAAAATTATTTCAAACTGAATTCAGTTAGGATTTGATCATTTTGTTGAATCCGATTAGCTTAAGGTCCAATCAATTTGTTGAACTCGCATAAACTAGTTCATATACTTATACTTTGTAAAAAAATTATGATTTTTTAATTTAAATTTTACATGTATAGTGTGACGACCCCGAATCCGGGTCCCCCGAACCTCGGATCCGGTTCATCACAGGTACAACCTTTTCCTTATTGTTTAAGAATTACAACAATATTATAATTGGTAAATAACCATTTATTTATAATTTTACAACATCTCTTTCTATTCCAGAATCGAAATCTTTATACATTCCTAGTATGTCTTAATATCATACCTGATACGACATTCTATTACAATCAACTTGAGTATTTAACACTCATATAACGTACCAACTAAATCTTATGCTACACAATCATTTACCTGTCCAATTCGGACTGATATCTATAATAGATATTTAGATCTTCAATGGAAGTAATATGTTTTCCTGTTCCTTGTTCTTTATCGAGAACTTCAGGTAACTAGCCTTATCTGAAAATGTTGGTTTAGGCAAGAGTGAGCACGACGGCTCAACAAGTCTAACAGATAGCACATAACACATAGTTTATGTTTATACATTCTTCTCATACTTCATGCATTACATTATATGAATGCATCATGCTTCTCATGCTTTGCATTTATTCATGCAACATACTGATCATGCATTGGAATGAATACATGGCATACAGTTCAACTTATTCAATTAATTCAGGCTTTCTAACATATAGAATCAACACACATCATATGATTTCACAGAAACATATTTAATTCAAATTCTCACAGGCTTCAAGTGCACACACAACAGTTATACACATAGCAACAATATCTGAAAAACTTGCCTGGTTTGCTTCTACCAGTTACGCTTATTTGCGTCTCTCGTTCAACCTACAATTATATATAGGAAATTGAAATAATCATTAGATATAATGACTATTACTTAGCCTTTATATAAGACTCTAACTTTAAATTATTAACTCTTAAGATGTCCGACAAACGAACCCTTAAGTTCCGGACAAAACCCCTAGCCCAAACCTAGTTGGACATATCGGGTACGCTTAACCATCTTTCACCAATACCTTGCGTTCTTCATACAACCTATATTTTATAAGTTGTCTAATATTTAATCACCAATAGACTCTTACCTTGGTTTAATTCAATTAAACTTTCTTCTTTACGCAACTTAATGATTTGGACATTTAATAATGTACCAAATATCTCAAAATATTATCTACCTTTGATAATATATAACTACAATCAAATATTATTAACCCTTTAATAATATTTTAATCACTTATTAATATTATTAACAATTTAATAATATTTTAACCACTTATTAATATTATTAACTATTTAACAATATTTTAATCACTTATTAATATTATTAACCATTTAATAATATTTTAATCACTTATTAATATTATTAATCATTTAATAATATTTTAATCACTTATTAATATTATTAACCATTTAATAATATTTTAATCACTTATTAATATTATTAATCATTTAATAATATTTTAATCACTTATTAATATTATTAACCATTTAATAATATTTTAATCACTTATTAATATTATTAACCTTTTAATAATATTTTAATCACTTATTAATATTATTAACCATTTAATAATATTTTAATCACTTATTAATATTATAACCATTTAATAATATTTTAATCACTTATTAATATTATTAACCATTTAATAATATTTTAACAATCCTCAAATCCTTTAATGATTATTTAAATAATAATCTCTTAGTTAATTAATCTCATTTATTATTTAATATTCATTAAATAATAAATGATCATTTTATTCACTTTATCTCCCTTTAATTATTATTTAATATCATTTAAATAATAATTAACTAATTATCCTTATTTATTAAAATAATAAATAATTACCTTATTAACTTCATCTTTCTTTAATTATCATCTAATATCCTTTAAATAATAATTAATTATAATAATAGCTTTTATTTACTTTATTTATTATTTATTATAAATAGTAAATAATTATTAAAGTTGGGTCTCAAATTAATTATATTAATTTTTAAGCAATTTTATCAATTTTGGACTTAAAAGACCCGAACCGACCCGACCCGAATGGCCCGACCCGACCCGGAACGGAAAACTCACTGGCCGTGAACAGTGACCAAGGGCCCCGGCCCTACTTTTACAAAGGAAACAAGGGCCCCGGCCCTCCTCTTGCAGAAACTGCAGAATTGCCATTTTCTGATTTTTCAACTTTTGCTCCTTTGATTAAATCTTGCATAACTTCTTCATTTTAAAACATTTTGGGGTGATTCTTGAGTCCATTCTCATTAGAATTTTCCCCTCTACAACTTCTCTTTATATCACAAATCCAAATTCCAAATGGATCTATGCTTAAAATCGCTCACAAGGGAAAAGTGAAAACTAACTTCACAATCCTTGGTTTTTAAAAATCATATTTTAACCATAACAACTCACATGAACATTATACCAACTAGGTTTTGTTCTTAACTTATATATTTACCATATCAAAGAAGAAAATATCATACCTAACTTTTAGGTTTCAAAATATAAAGCTCCAAATCACACGTTCGTTTAAGGTTCCGTCGGTAAAAATCGTTCTCATACATTTTGCTAAACTTTTCGACACCAACACCCATAAATATTCATGTTAAGCCCATGTAACCCTAGATCTACCAATCTAGCATGGATATAAACATTTAGAACTTGAGAATAACTTTTCTACCATAAATATTCAATATAAAACATAATGAACTTCAAAACTAGGGTTTAGGGTTAGTGTTATACCTTCTAGACTTGTGAGTTACTTTTCTCTCCTTCCAAAGATAGATGATGGAGTTAGATGACATCCAAGCACACTCCTCTTGAAGAATTAGACTTGGCTCACTTGACTCGGTAGTAACTCACTAAAGAACTCACTAACTCACTACCCTTTTTCTTTAACTCACCGAGTTAACTCACTAAAATTTACTACTCTCTATAGAAGAACTCTAGCAACAATTTTGTAAACTCTAACTTAAAAGTGCTAGCCTCTATTTATAGTAGTATAAGATTATACATATAGCACATATATGTATATAATGGATGTCAACCATTTCTCAAAAATGCTAACAATAACCTTGAGTGTTCCATACACTTTAACAATAAATCAAATGAATGAATTTTAAAGTCCAAGTACTCCATTCCATCAATCCACCGGTCATGTCCCTTAAATGGCTCAATTTCCATTTATTTTTATAGCCTAAATTGATTTAATTAACCTTCTAGAAGCTCTTTTCAAATGGGCCAATGTTTGGGCTTTGGAATTTAATCTTTTTGGGCCATGGATACTCCTTTGATCCATTGAAATGTTGGGCTACTAAATTAATTTTCTAGGCTCCCAATTAATTAAAACATTGGGCTAGATTAATAAAATACTCAATCATACAAAAATTTCTACAAGTCCATCACTTAATTTAATTAAATGACTTGTTTAAATAATTAAGGAATAATTTAATAATCAAATTTAATTTAATTTACATAATCAACTTAGACTTGTCATATTCAATATTAATTGAATATTTGATTAGGGTTTCTCCCAAATAATCTTAGGTTAGTCCATTAATTTAATAAATCTATTAACCGGACTTCCTTAATTAAACTTAATTCAATAACTTCCTCGGACAAATTATATAATCCAATTCACACTTTAATTTCCTTAAATATTAATCTACTAGATTAATTCCTTTAGGGCTCCCAACAATTAAACTCTAAGTTGGGCTACCATAATTAATTCATTGAGCTAAGGTTTGACACAATTTAATTAGATTATTGGGCTTGAAAATTAAATCCCATCATTGGACTTCTCTACATTACCATTGGGCTTGCTACACCATTTCATTGTACTAGTCAATTAAATCAATATTGGGCTCTATACCACAACTTAATAATTAAGTTAATTACTTAATTAATTAACTTCTTAATATTGTCATTCTAGACAATCATTCTAAATTTTCCACAACTTTAACTCATAACTAATATAATTAATATAATTAATTATATTTCATGACTTTATATTTAAACTAATTAATTTATTAGTTTAATTGAGTATTAAATTTACTCATCTTCGTATTTGGCTAACAAGCACAACTCTAGGAATATATAACTATGTATATATATCCTTATAACCGTATTCACTTCTCAATTGAATTTATTTCTTTAATAAATTCTCTATATGCATCCTTACAATATTCTCACATTTAATTTCTAACAAATACATTATGTTAAAAAAAAATGTTTACCCAAATTCTACACATCTCACTTCTCACCTTCTAGGTTTAAACCTTAACCTTTAATAAAATCAATTAAGATATTATTTAAAATCTTGAAATTATCTGGGGTATTACATATAGTATATGGGTATAATTTTTTTGAATTATTAATTCATATAAATGTTATGTATTATTGTTATCATTTAGTACAAAGGTCATATATATATACACCAGGAGTAATAATTGATATTAGAACATAATTTTTATTAATGAAGAAGTATATAATTTAATTTCTAATATAAAACATAGAACAAACTCGTTTTTTGACGTAGTATATAATTTAACAACGAATAATTTACGCAAAAAATTCAGTGTTTGTAATGGTTGTCACAAATATTTTATAGTGATGACACAACTAGACATCAGTAAAAGCCATCATGTATATTATTATTTTGTGATTGCTATTAAATTCCATCACTTAATATATTTGTTGGTCATATATGCTTGTTTTTTTAATGATTGCCTTGACCGTCACAAATAGTTTACAGTGATGGCAAAATTAGCAATTACTATGAGTCGTCATTTATATTATTATTTTGTGATTGTTGAAAAAGTCCATCATATAATACTATATTTTGAGATTGCTTTAAATGTCATCATAAAAGTCCATCACATGTGATTTTCTTTTCGTGTTGGTCTTGCCTGTAATGTCCTAGAATTTTCACGTCTTTATTAATTTAATTTCCAACGAGTTAGTTTTACGAGATTATTTAAATCCTTTTATGTGATTGATTAATTATGTGATTAAATAATTATGTAATTAATTACTAGAATTAATTAAAGGGGGTTACTAATATGTTATTAAATTAGTAAACAAACCCTAAAGTTTTAATATCAAAATAATTGATAAGTTTCCTATTAATTAAATATTCAATTAAATTGAATATAATGAGTGAATTAAATATAATAAATTAATTAATATGATTATTAATTAATGTAATAATGTGAAATAATAATAATAATATTTATTAGTCCATTTAGTAATTTAATACTTATAGGTTAGAATATTTAATTATTTATTCAATCTAATTATTTATTTAATCATGTATTGAATAATTAATGTGTAAATTATTAAATTAGCTCAACATTGGTCAATTAGTAGCCCAAGTGGAGAATAATAAAATTTGACAATTTAGTAGCCCAAACAATTTAATAGAAGCGCAATTGATATTTTAAATTAAAGCCCAATGATTGGCCCACTTGAAAAATACTTAATTAAACTATTAAATATTAAAAAGTAAGCAAAGTGACAATCAATTTGGGACAAAAGAAAAGGAATCAGCCGACATGTGAGTGGAGGATAGAGAAAAATTAATATTTTGTTTTTATTTTAGTTTATTTTTCATTTATTTAATTAAAGGATTTCTTGTATTGATTTTTGGTACATGGGCACCATGCTTCTTTTCACCAACTTTAGTCCTTAAGCCATTTCTTGTGCAAGTATCCAATATAGGTGCATGATGGTCTAGATTAATAGATACAAAATGTGTATCTAATATTTTGTAGGAGTATACTTGCATTTGTAAGACTTCTACATTTCATTATTTTTCTAAGTCCAAAAGAGAGTTGAGAGAAAGCTATAGTGAGAGGAAAAAAATATTTGGGAGATCAAGGAAGAAGAAGAAATCCTAAGTTAGTTCATGCCATCTTCCTTCACAACCTATTTTGGAAGAAAAAGGAGAATAGCCATTAAATCAAGGTAATAGTTATTCTAAATCTAATTTTTGTTTTAAATTAAATAAACTAACATGTGTGTATAAATATGTTAATATGGTTAATAATGTGTAGTGGTAATATTTATGGCATGCTTGAGTTTAATATGTTTGGTTTGTATTTTGGTATATTTTATATGCTAAAATATGTGTTTAATAGTGTGTAAACAAGTTTTGGAATTTATGTCCAAAAATATTTTTATAAAACTTAGGTTTGATGTTCTAATATTATAGAACATTAAATCATGAGAAAAACTTAAAATAGAGTTATACACAAAAAGTTATGATTTGTGGTAGTTTATGTGATGTAAAATTTTTTATAAAAAAATAATGATATTAAATCATGAAAAATTATTTTTTTATGTTATAAATTAATATAATGTGATTGATAATTTTTTTTGGATTTTTATTGAAGAGTTAAAGATTTATTGAAGGTATATTTTTATTTAAAATGTGTATGCTGGAGCACTGTTCACAGTCTGCTAAAAGGAAAAAAATAGGAACAGTCCGCGCAATGCGCGGAAGGCATTTGGGCTTAAAAAACGCGGAGCCAAACGACGTCGTTTGGCTTCTGCGGGAAATCACTCCGCGCGTACGCGCGGAAGCCGCTTCCGGCTTCTCAAAACGGTGTCGTTTTGAGCCGTAGCAGTGGTACACGAGCAATGCGCGGTAAAGGATTTTGGCGGAAATTACAATTCTGCCCCTCCGTGTTTTTTTTGGCGAAATGACCATTTTGCCCTCGGATTAGTTTTCTGATTAATTACGAAAATGCCATTCGGGTTAATTTTAATTAATTTAAATATTTGAAAATTAATTTTAAATTATAACAAAAATAATAATAATACAAAAATAATATTGGGGATGATATTTTTCAATAAGTTTAATATTTAAATATTTTAAATATTAATCTAGTTAGCTAAACCATGGTTAAGTTAAATAAATTTATTATTTTAAATGTTAATAATAAATAAAGATGATAAATTAGCAATTATTATTTAATACCTATTAAATAATACTTAAAGAGAGATAAAATTTATAAATTAATTATTTATTATTTAAATATTATTAAATAATAAATAAGGATAATTAAGTAATTAATTATTATTTAATTAGCATTAAATAACGATTAATGGAAATTAAGTTATTAGAGTAATAATTTATTATTTAATTTAAATAATAAATAAGAATGATTTGATTATTATTTAACCTTAAATAATAATTAAAATTAATTAAATAATTATTTATTATTTAATTGACATTAAATAATAATTAAAGAGGATTAAGATTAGTAAACTATTATTTAATTTTCTTAAATTAAATAATAAGTAAGGTTAATTACTTAGTTAATTATTGGTTGATTAATATTAAATTAAAGAAGGTTAAAATTAAGTCAATAATTATTTATTATTTAATTATAATTAAATAATAAGTAAGTACAATTAGTTATTATTTATTTTAAATAATAACTAGAGTTAATTAATTAATTTCTATTTAATCAAGATTAAATAACAATTAAACAGAGATTGAGTTAATAAAATAAATCAAATTTAATTATGATTTAATTAAACAATTGTAATAAGTTGTTTAAGGGTTTAATAAGTGTTCAACACTTAAGAAAAATATTTTCTAACTTATTAAATTATTAACCTAAAATGATTAAGGGTCTATAAGGTTAATAATATTGTTTTGACTAATGTAAATTATGTGTTAGTACTTATGTGTGGTAAATAAGTTCATTATTAAGCGTATAGCTATGCAAATACGCCGTACTAATTATTAGACCGACTTTATTAATGTTAGGTCTTTCAAAGCAAGTTAGTTAAAGCTAGACATTTATTGTAGCTGATCAGACAGGCAAGTTCTCTAACCCTACTCATTTATTGTTGAACAAGTTTCTATACTTGTATTTATTGTCAAAGCTTGAAGTGGTTTAATTATTTAAAATTATTCCACATCCATATTGTTTATAAAATCGCACTTAGTGCACTTGAAGCTTATTAGTTCTTGATTCATGAACTGTATTAAAAATGTCAAAAGCTAATAGTTCAGCTAGACATTTCACTTATAAATTCAATACTTGAATACTTTTAAAAGCTTATCCAAACCATTGTTGGGTGCAGATTTCTTATATTAAGTCTGAGAATTGAACACCGACTTTGGGCGCCAGTGACTAAATGTAATACATATACAGCGGGTTGAATAGGCTGATCCCCTTGAAAACCAAACAACTTAAAGGGTCAGAGGAAACTCTATTATACCCTCGTTAGTTCAGGGTCCTTAGTGACCACTCAGCATTTTAAGATTCAAATATTCTGTTTATTAAAATTTGAATCATGTTTCATTCACAATTGTTATATCTATTGTTGAATCATTGATGATATTTCCCATTTATTCATGATATATTAAATCTATATGATTGTTCTAAACTTGCTGAGCAAACTAGTTGCTCATTCTTGCTATATCATGAACCATTTTTCAGATAATCCTGATTGCTCAAAGAAGGATAAGGGAAAAGGAAATGCCAGAGCTTAAGTTAGTTTATGCATGCTAATTAGATGCTTAAATTTGTGTTTACTGTTGTTAAACCTTTTGTAATTCCTTATGATAGGAACTGTTTATGTTAAGGTTAATAGACCCTGGTATTGTAACCTTTTTGTAAGGGAACCAATATGTATTATTCCGCGATATTTAAATGCAATGTATGTATTTAATTGTTAGTAATGTGTTGAATAGTGAGAACCAAACTCGAGGTTATGGAACCCGGATTTGGGGTCGTCACATTGCCCGTCACTAAATATTTTTTGAACTTTTTTCTTTGTGATGACTTTAAATGCAATCACGTTAAGGAGAAACATATAGGTGATGGTTGTATGCCATCGCAAAAACTAAAAATTATTTTTGGACAATATTTGGTGATTGAAATGTCCGTCATATATATATATATATATATATATATATATATATATATATATATAGAGAGAGAGAGAGAGAGAGAGAGAGAGAGAGAGAGAGGCAAAATTATCCATTACTAGAGGCATCATATATATATACTATTTTTTTGTGATGACTCAAATAATCTATCAAGAAATATTATCTATTGTGATTGCTTTTTAAAATCGTCACAGGATCCATCACGCATGTTAGAAATGTATGTATTTTTAATTTTAGAATAGAAGAAGTATTGATTAATTACAACCTATATTTTTGTAGTTTATTTAAGTAACTCACAATTTCTAAAAATGAAAGATATAAAATAAACAAAACCCATCCTAGTGAAACCAATTGTCATAAATTAAAAGAGAAACATTATTTCAATTCAAAGTAGTACCTACATGCATGCAAATGAAGGTACAACGTTATTACAACAAATTAAAGGAACAACACGAAAGCAGGCTGTAGGAAATACACACAAACACATTATAAAACAACTTCATGATGTTGATGGATCAGCATTTTACCATTTCAGCTTGGCCGAAAGTACTGCATGCAAATGATTTAAAATCAAACAAAAATCAGATGAGAAATTAATCGATGAGTTAATGTGGAAGACCTGAATTTGAAGGGTATCAAATCGAATAAATCCACCTTGTTAACGAGGGACTGATAATAAGGCTTCACTTCCTCCTGGTTGATCTTGACCTTGCCCCTGCTGTAGAGATAATATTTGCTGTGCCACCCAAGCAATGCATATCTACGTATATAATTAATTACACAATGATCATTAAATTAACTTTGTTAAACATTAATCAAAAGAAGAAATATCTTTATATGGAAAAACAGTGCAAATGCTAAATATATATATATTTAGGCAGATGGTGGAAGGCGGAATTATAAGAACACAAGAACAAGTATGAAAATAAATGATGCAGAGGGAAATTTGGGAGAGGGATCTGAGAGTTGAATATTATTTAAATTGAAAATTAAATATATGAATGATGCAAGGGGATTATTGAGAAAGGGACCCCACAGTTGAATATTTAAATTGAAAATTATATATATATATATATATATATATATATATATATATATATATATATATATATATATATATATATACCAACAGCCTGATAGCATAGGCAATAGTTTAATAAAATTAAAATAGATTAAATAAAACTTGTTTATTGAATTTGAAAACTATATACAAATGGAAGACACACAAACTGATAATAGACTTATTACAGTTTACAAGTTTATTGGGTGTAGAGGGGAGAGATGAGAGAGAATAAGAGGTCAAAATCAATTTGCCCTCTCTCAATGACTTAGCATTCTTTTTATAGAATAAGGAAAAGACTATTACAAATTACTATTTAAAAAGTAAATGATTACAAACACTTTTTACTATTGATGAATAGTGACTGTGGGCCATTGGTACTCTGGTTGATTATGCAAATGAATCTTGGACATCCTGGAGATTAATGCTTCCATATGGATTTTCATTGTTACTGGAAGTGAAAACTGTCTTCTAAGAGGAAGAAGTTGATGAACAATCACTTTCCTCATGAAGCTTATTAAGTTTTTCTTGAATGACTTGAGCTAAAAGTTTTAACTCAGAATTGGAACAATTTTTAACATTAGAAATATCAATAGAACCAGAAGGACTGGGCTATAACGTTTCTCAATGGATTTACTAGAAGAATCTTTAGTCTCAATAAATTTACTGGAAGAACCTTTAGCAGGAATAGATTTAATAGGAGGAATTAGAATAAGAGGAAATTCCTTTTGAACTTGACCAATTATTTTTTCGATATTAAATTTATCCTACCATTTGACTAAAACCATATGGGTAACTATAGCTACTTGACTAATCTCATTAATAACAGTTTTCTGAGATGGTGAATTAAAAATATGTTTTACAACTGGTTATGAATATTATAGTGTTATTTGAGAATCCATGGAATTTTGTATTTACTAATAAATTGGAGTAAAATAGGAATGCCATCTTACATAGGGTTATGAGTAGCATGATTTTTGTAGTGGTGAATCTGCGACTGAAGTGTCTCAGGGAAGATATCAATGGAAGGTTCATATCTTGACCACTAAAGAATAAACCAAAAGGGGATTTGACTCTTAAATTTATAATCAAATTGAATAAACCAAGACTGACTCATTGACTGATTTTGGTATAAAAAAAACCTTATGCCAAGCTTCAATATAATAATAATAATAAAAATAATTACAGAGGGAAGGTTTTTTTCCTTCTGCAAGGGAACGAAGATCATAAGGGTGTTTTCCCCACTCAAGAATGGAAACACGTAATATAGAGTGAGTGAAAAATAATATTTGAATCATCATTTTTATCATAAATGGGCTTAATAAAAATTGACTCGGTATTAAGAAGGACATCCTTATAAAACGTTAATGATTTATAAGGGGCAAAAGGAACGAAATGCTTACCAGTTAGGAAGAACTGAGAAGCAAGAAAGACTGAATCATCTCTGGGCTTCATAAGAGGCTCAATATGAAAAAGGTTAATTTCATAGTTTGGTAAAACCTGTGAAGGCTGATTAGATTTTAGCTGACTAGGGTTTGAAGCCCGCGAGGGACTCCAAAAGGGATCAATATATTTAGGCTTACTAGCCAAAACAGTATTATAGGGTTTTGGGATGGTACAAATAATTTAATACCTATTGACAAAGTCCACAGAAGGGATTGAGTTAACTAGATGAGGAATCATGATTCCTTTGTTTTTACTGGATTGACCAACAACAGGGGATTTTTCTCGACCATGGCCACTTGGGCCACCTCTTTCACTCATTTTAGTGTACCTGATTGAAGAAACTCTCTGGTGAGAAAATCGGGAATTGAATTTTGACTACCTTTAATATATTCAATATCAAAATAAAAAATACTTAATAAAGCTTGTCATCTAGCAAAAATTTGTTTAGATGCAATATTTTTTACATCTTTTTCTAAAACATATTTTGCAGATTTACAATCAAGTTTGATTAAGAACTTTTGATTTAATAAATCACTTTGAAACTTATTAATGCATAATACTAAGGATAAAAATTTCTTTTTAATAGTAGAATAATTTACTTGGGTATTATCCTATGCACGAGAATAAAATGAAACAATTTGCTCTGGTGAATTAGGGTTTAGCTTTTGTTTGAGTATTCCTCCTAATCCAATTTTTGAGACATCAGTTTTAATGATTTTAAATGCATCTGGGTTTGATATGGCAAGACAGGAAACTGTCTTAACATGCAATTTTACTTCTGGGACAATAGAAGTATGAACATCAGTCCAAAGAGGGGGATTACTTTGAAGTCGTTCAAATAACGACTTATAGACTCTCCGCAGATTTTTATAGAATTCACCTACGTAATTAAGGGAACCTAAAAATCTTTGAAGCTGGGTTTTATCAAGAATTTTATTTGGGAATTTGCTAGCAAACTGTATAGCTCTAGTAACTAGCTGGATTTGACCATACTGAATAGTATGACCTGAGAATTTAACTTTTGTTTGAAACAAACAACATTTTGACTGAGATAAAACTAAACCATTAGATTGAATAGTTCTATAGAATGAATTTAAATATTTCCAATGCTCATCAATTGAGTTGAAAAAATATAAGAAAATTATCAATATAGACAATGACAAAATGATTGAAAGAGTTTAGAATATCATTCATGATATTCTGGAATTCACTAGGGGCATTCTCTAATCCGAATGACATAACATTCTACTCATAGTGACCAAAGGGGGGGTAGTAAAGGCTGTTTTGTACCTATCATTTTCATGAATTTGGATATGTCAAAATCTACTCTTAAGATTAAATTTACTAAATACTACTTCTTTACTTAGCCTATTATTCAAATCATTCTTATTTGGTAATAGATATCTAATCCATTCAAGTGCTTTATTAAGGGGTTTATAATTAATAACTAGACGAGAGGTACCCCTCTCTATTTCAGCATTCTTAATAACATAAAAAGCTGGACATGACCAAGGTGATTTACTATGCCTAATTAATCTTTTTTTCAAAATATCATTAATTTCAGTTGTGACACCCCCAAATCTGGGCCCATACAGCCAAAACTTGAGTTGTCAAAATACACACTAACTATTACATTACAACGTACAACAATACAGTATTCAAATAATACACAACTAAGTCTTCATTATTATTGTCACACTATTTTATAACTTATGAAGACTAATACAGCTACAACTCGGACTTTCACTCCATCCCCCGGCTAGACCCAACTACTCTTTCATCTTCTGTTGAAAACAATGGAACAAAAGGAAAGGGTGAGCTCAAATAGTCCAGTAAAAAATATCATGACTAAGATAATGATAAATAAATTATCGTTAGCCTTCAACAGTTGAGTTTCTAATAGAATAATTTAAACAGCAAGTTTTAATTCAACAACTATAGTTAAGTTCTTAAACAAAGTTCAGATCAATAACTGCAGCAGAATAATAACCATTAAAAAAATCATATGGGCCATTATGTCCACCCGCTTCTCTTTTTAATAAAAACATAAGTAACTTTTATCATCTGAAACACCACTGGCCATGATAATACAATTTCATAGTTCTTGGTCATAATCATGCAAGTCAACAGTTCATCTTTGCACTATGGCCAAAGACATTCAATATGACACCAACGGTCATGATTATACCAGTCTACAGCCTTTGGTCATAATCATATCAAACAACAGTTCATATTTGCCCTAGGCCAAAGAGAACATTCACCACGTGCCTTAAAAGACACATCATCAAATATATCGTCTTTAACCTATCGACGCATTTAACTTATCAACGCCTTTATCCATTCTATGGCCCAAGCTACAGATATCAACAACAATTTGATTCTTGATTATTAGAATAATAACAGATATATTAATAATGAACAGAAGAAATAGGATAAACAATAAATATCAAAAGTTTATAATTTTACTTTGTGCAGATTCAAATAATATCCAAATTGTCAACATGATGTGGAGTGAAATTCAAAAATGATATTCAAGTTCCATAGTTCAGAATAACGTTTACAGTACAATAGAAAGGTTAATGTAAATAGGAAGGTGCAATTGAAATGGTATTAAATGAAGCACAAACTGTTAAGAAATTTATAATCATTTCAAAAGTTTTACCGGACAATACTTACCTTAGTAAGTTTAAGAGTATCAAATAAATGACATCCTTTACCGTAGTGAGTTTGAATAATGGAAGATGAAAAAGATAGTATCTCTTACAAGTAAGAAAGAAAATAATATTCATTTATGATGATGAAAAGAATGATATCCCTTACCTTATCACGTGACTGAATATTGATAAAAATGAGGTTGATTAACCTATATATTTATAATATAATTAGTAATTACCACATATAAATTTCAAGGTGTATGATAACTCATATATTATGAACTATTAAAATTATTTATATAATATAAATTTTTGTAGTGTAAAATAATAACTTCAAAAATAATTTTTGAAATAATATTTCAAAATAAATATTACAAAGAAAGCTTTTTAAAATAAATCTTCTTAAATAAGAGTCTTATAAAGGAAGATTTGTGAATACCGTGTGAAATAGGTATTTGTGCAGTTTCTTTTTTTTAATAAAATACTTACTTGAAAATTCCTGCACTCCTTTTGATTTTCAAACACTCAAGATAACCTTACTATTCTCAGAGAAAACCCACAAAATACTTGTAGAAATTTTTTATATTTTAGTTGTGATTTTTCTATTCAGCTGAGCAAGCTATTTATAGGAGGAAATAAGGTACTATGCGGTAGGTAAGCAGCTGGCGTGCAACACGCCAGTGCTGAAAATGCAGTAGCAGCCGTTTAGTTGCTTTCTTCCTTCACCAACTTTTAGCAACCAACTCTCATATGGCCCCCACAGAGGGTCCACATGTTTAATATTCAAAATAGTAAAAATTAATTAATTAATTTTTTTTAATTTATTTATTTATTGTTCCTGTGGATCTTATATATATAATAAAATAATGCTATAACAATAATTCATAAATAAGGTAAAAAATACTCTACAGATCAATATTAATTTAATAATATAATTTACTATATATTTTATTATTGTGACAATTATTTGGTTCAATAATTTTAAAATACAGTGCACCAATAATTATTAACTCAATAATATGAAATTCAGTGTAATGACAATTATTAAATCAATAATGCAAAATACTGTGTAACAACAATTATTGATGAATACTGTGTAATGATCACGTTATCAGATCAATAATATGAGACATTGTGCAATACCGTGTGCTACAGTAAAATATCATAAAATACCATATGCTACCATTCTTTTATCACCGGTATTTTAACAGTTAAAAGTGATAACACCATTGACTATTTTTATTTAAAAAAGTTACTTTTGTCGTTTTTTATATCCGACAAATATTTCGTTGTGGGGTCCACCAATGATCAGTTATTTTGGCACCGTCGTACGACCCGAATATTCCCCGACAAAACGAATATTGTCCGACAAAATAAAATTTACATATAACATCCTTAACTTTTAACTTTATCAATTTAACCATTTACTATTTCAGGAAAAATATATATGAAGAAAAATTAATTTTGTATTTCATAAAATTCGGGGTCTTATAACCTCCTCTCCTTATAAAATTTTGTCCCCGAAATTGACGTACCTGACATTTCGAAGAGATAAGGATACTTAGATTTTATCTCAGATGCTAGCTCCCAGGTCATTTCCTCAGTATCTTGGTTCCTCCATAAAACATTGACTTGAGGTATAACCTTTGAGCGTATGATATGCTCCTTCTTATCTAGGATCTTAACATGTACCTCCTCGTATGTTAAATCATTTGCTATAACGTCCGGTTTTAACTCAATAACGTGGTTTGGATTCTTCACATATTTACGTAACATAGATATGTGAAAAACGTTATAGACGCGAGACATACTTGGCAGTAAAACTTGTTTGTAAGCTACGGTTCCTACTCGATCGAGAATTTCAAATGGGCCAATAAATCGAAGGTTGAGCTTTTCTTTCTTTCTGAATCTCGTAATTCCTTTCCATAGGGAAACAAGTAAAAATACATGGTCTCCGATGTTGAAACTTTTGTCCCTTCGATGAAGATCAGCATAACTCTTTTGTCATTCTTGTTCGGTCTGTATTCATTGTCGGATCATTTGGATATTTTCTGTTGTCAAGCGTACCAACTTAGGTTCCAACAGTTTTGCTTCTTCTACCTCATTTCAACATACTAGAGAGCGACACTTGCGTCCATACAAAGCCTCGAATGGAGCCATGCCTATACTTGCTTGATAACTGTTGTTGTAGGAAAATTCAACCAATGGCAAGTACTTATCTCAAGTTCCTTTGAAGTCTAATACGCAAAGTCTCAAAAGATCTTCGAGGGTCTAGATTGTCTTTTTCGATTGTCCGTCCGTTTGAGGATGGTATGTAGAACTAAAACGTAGTTCAGTGCCCATAGTTTTTTGTAGACTGATCCAAAAGCCTGAAGTGAATCTAGGATCTCGATCAGACACTATGAAAACTAGCATGCCATGCAATCTCTCAATCTCATTTATGTACATATCGGCAAGACGCTCAAGTGAAAAGTTTTCTCCTATAGGTAAGAAATGAGCTGATTTGGTCAATCTATCTACAATGACCCAAATTGCATCTAAGCCTTGAAAACCTTGGGAAGACCCGTCATGAAGTCCATATTGATGTGTTTCCACTTCCATTCGGGAACCTCAAGTGGTTGTAATGGACCATCTGGCATTTAATGCTCTGCCTTGACACGTTGACAAGTTAGGCACCTTGAGATAAACTTTGCAATCTCCCTTTTCATATTGTTCCACCAAAATGTATGTCGAAGATCACGATACATCTTGATACCTCCTTGGTGGATTGCAAATGGCGTGTTGTGTGCCTCCATCATTATTTTACGCTTCAATTCAGGATTGTTAGGAACATAGAGTCGAGAGTTGACTCTAAGTATTCATTTCTCGTCGATTCTTGCTTCGAGAATGGCACTTTCTTGTACTTTCTTTATCATGTTCATCAGTTCTGGATCAGTAGCTTGAGCAACTTTAATTTTATCGATTAAAGTCGGTTTTACTCATACGTGCGCAATATTCAAGTGGGTCCTTGGTATCTTTAGCTCTATCTCCATCTTTTGTAAATCATACAAAATATGTTTTTGTTTTGTCAGCAGTGCACTTGTACTCGCATAAGATCTTCTGCTCAAAGCGTTAGCTACAACGTTTGCCTTTCCCGGGTGATACTCGACGGTGTGATCATAATCCTTCAACAGCTCAAGCCAACGTTGTTGTCGCATGTTGAGTTCCTTCTGAGTGAAGAAATACTTGAGGCTTTTATGATCCGTATAGATATCCATTTTTTCTCCGTACAAGTAGTGTCTCCAAATCTTTAATGCCAAAAAAACCACTGCCAACTCTAAATCATGAATAGGATAATTTTTCTTATAATCTTTGAGTTGTTGAGAGGCATATGCTATAATCTTTCCATGTTGCATAAGAACATAACCTAGACCTTTTCCTGAAGCATCGCTGTAGATAATAAATTCTCTTGAACCTGATGGTATGGTCAGAACAGGAGCTGAAACAAGTCTCCTCTTGAGTTCTTGGAAACTTTTCTCGCATTCCTCGCTCCATACGAATTTGGTGCTTTTTCATGTAAGCTGAGTTAATGGAGTGGCGATTCGAGAAAATCCTTCTACGAATCTCCGATAATAACCAGCTAGACCCAGAAAGCTTCGGACTTTTGTTACTATCTTGGGTTGTTCCCAATTTAGTATTGCTTCAATCTTCGCAGGGTCAACCGATATTCCCTGTCTTGAAATTACATGCCCAAGGAACGTGACTTCATAAAGCCAAAACTCACATTTCTTCAACTTGGCATATAGTTTGTTCTCGCGAAGCTTTTGGAGTATCAATTTCAAGTGTTGTTCATGATCCTCACGACTCTCGGATTATATGAGAATGTCATCAATAAAGACAATCACAAAATAATCCAAATATTCTTTGAATATTCAGTTCATCATGTCCATGAAAGCTGCAGGAGCATTGGTTAGTCCAAAAGGCATGACTAAGAAGTCATAATGCTCATAACGAGTTCTGAAAGCAGTCTTTGGAATGTCCTCATCTTTAACCTTTAACTGATGATATCCAGAACGGAGATCGATCTTTGAGAAATATTGAGCACCCTGTAATTGATCAAACATGTCATTAATCCGAGGTAACAAGTACCTGTTTTTGATGATGACATGATTCAATTCTCGGTAGTCAGTGCACAATCTCATACTCCCGTCTTTCTTCTTCATAAATGAAACAGGAGCACCCCAAGGTGATGCACTCGGACGAATGAAACCAGTATCTAACAATTCTTGTAGTTGGACTTTTAACTCTTGAAGTTCAATGGGAGCCATTCGGTATGGGGCTTTGGAAATGGGATTAGTACTGGGTTCAAGATCAATACAGAATTCAATTTCTCAGTTTGGGGGTAATCCAGGAAGTTCCTTAGGAAAAACGTCAGAAAACTCATTAACAATGGAATATCATTCAAGTTTGACGTGTTTTTGTTCAAATCAGTGACATGAGATAAAAAGGTTTGACATCCGTTTTTCAATAAACGAATGACTTTATGGCTAGAAATAGCAGTTATAGATTTCATTGATTTAGTTGCTTGAATTTGCATGACAGGTTGATTAGGAATATGAAATCTAATAATCTTATGAAAACAAGCAATTTTAGCATGATGGGTAGTCAACTAATCAATTCCTAAAATCACATCAAATTCATGCATTTTCAAAGAAATAAGGTCAACGGGTAATGTGAAGTTGTTGATTTGAACTAGGCAAGATTTATATACAGTACATGTAATGGTCATTTCTCCTAATGGGATTTTTATTGATAAGTCAAAGTCTAAGCTTTCAGGACTTAAGTTTAATCGTTGAGCACACGTAGGTGAGATAAAAGAATGGGTAGAACCAGTATCTAACAGGGCATAAACTTCACGAAAATTTATGAATAGCTTACCGGTTATCACTTCGTCCAAGTTTCGTACCATTTGGGATGTTACAACAAAATCTCTCCCTTGAACTACCGATTTTTTCTTGTCCATACTAGTTTTTGGTATCATCATTGTAGCTGAACTTGATTTTGTAACAGGACAAAATTGAGTAACATGACCCTCCTTCCCACAATTGTAGCATAACTTGGACTGCTGAGTACAGTTTGGGCTGATATGACCCTCTTGACCACACCTGTAACATCTTACCAGTGGTTGATCTCCTCTCCTTGAAATTGGTGCCGGTGCTGGTACTAGTGTCGGTGTCCTTCCATAATTATTATAGGATCTCTTCCTCTTGAAATTGTTCCTACTGGATTCTTCTCTTCTGTTATTCGATGCTGGATTACCACCGAAGTACTGGTTACCTCCTCTAGGGTTCTCGTTCCTGTGGTTGTTGTCATTTTTCTCTCTATGTTGATAATTGACTATTGGCTATAATATTTCATCTGTTTGCTATACCCTTTGAGCCCTATCCACAACATCTAAATACAAACTAAATTTATGAGAGCTAAGTTGTTGACGAATTTTAAGTCTCAGACCTCGCAAAAATATATGCCTCATTCGTGCTTCGTCATCCACCAAATGGGTCGCGAAATGAGATAATTCGGCAAACTTAGCTTCATATTGAGAGATTGTCATGTTTCCCTGCTCTAGCTTAATGAATTCCAACTCTTTCATATAGCAGATGCTTTCTGGGAAGTACTTTTTATTAAACAACTCTTGAAATTCTGTGCAAGAAATCTAGAGTGCTGAAGGATAGATATGTTTTACCGCTTCCCAGCAATGGTCCGCTTCACCTTGTAACATAAAAGTGACGAATGACACATTCTGATCATCAACGTATTGTAAGACATCAAATATTTTTGTCGTTTGCTTTAGCCACGCCTCCGCTTTGAGTGGGTCAGGCTTCCCGTGGAATTCAGGTGGTCCCAATTCTTTAAATTGTTAGACAGTGACCGTCCTCGACTTATCAGCATTTCTTCCGTTATTGTTAACTGGATTTTCTCTTGCTTGATTCTGCATGAACTGCATGAAGTTCCTAAAGAATCTATCGTTCATCATGTTATCAGGAACATTATTTCCTGAGTTAACAGGAGGATTGTCTGTGGCCTCTTGATTCTTAGTTACATTGGCTTCGGGCATTTCATAGTTAACTTTCTAATTTTCAGATGCCATACTTAATTGTGGTCACAAAATAAATGTTATTTAAACAAATTGACTCATCACTTCCTGTCCCTATATTCAAATCGACTCATTAAATAACAAAATCTAATTTAGGTGGGACACATTAGTGACTGATTCTATTCGTCTCTCTCTTTCTATTTCTAACCCCAGATCTCTATTAAAGACCATATTTCTAAGCTCTGATACCAATTGTGACACCCCCAAATCTGAGCCCACACAGTCCAAACTTGATTTGTCAAAATACATAATAACTATTACAATACAACGTACAACGTACCACAATACAGTATTTAAATAATATACAACTAAGCCTTCATTATTATTGTCACACTATTTTACAACTTATGAAGACTAATATAGCTACAACTCGGACCTTCACTCCATCCCCCGACTAGACCCAGCTACTCTCTCATCTCCTATTGAAGAATAATGGAACAAAATAAAATGGTGAGCTCAAATAGCTTAGTAAAGAATATCATGACTAAGATAATGACAAATAAATTATCGTTAGCTTTCAACAGTTGAGTTTTTGATAGAATAATTTAAACAACAAGTTTTAATTTAACAACTGCAGTTAAGTTCTTAAACAAAATTCAGATCAATAACTGCAGCAGAATAATAACCATTAGAAAAATCATATGGACCATGATGTCCATTCGCTTCTCTTTTTAATAAATACATAAATAACTTTTATCATCTGAAACACCACTGGCCATGATAATACAATTTCATAGTTCTTGGTCATAATCATGCAAGTGAACAGTTCATATTTGCACTATGGCCAAAGACATTCAATATGGCACCAACGGCCATGATTATACCAGTCTACAGCCTTTGGTCATAATCATACCAAACAACAGTTCATATTTGCCCTAGGCCAAAGAGAACATTCACCACGTGCCTTAAAAGACACATCATCAAATATATCGTCTTTAACCTATCGACGCATTTAACCTATCAACGCCTTTATCCATTCTGTGCCCCAAGCTACAGATATCAACAACAATTTGATTCTTGATTATTAGAATAATAACAGATATATTAATAATGAACAGAAGAAATATGATAAACAATAAATATCAAAAGTTTATAATTTTACTTTGTGCAGATTCAAATAATATCCAAATTGTCAACATGATGTGGAGTGAAATTCAAAAATGATATTCAAGTTCCATAGTTCAGAATAACGTTTACAGTACAATAGAAAGGTTAATGTAAATAGGAAGGTGCAATTGAAATGGTATTAAATGAAGCACAAACTGTTAAGAAATTTATAATCATTTCAGAGGTTTTACCGGACAATACTTACCATAGTAAGTTTAAGAGTATCAAATAAATGACATCCCTTACCGTAGTGAGTTTGAATAATGAAAGATGAAAAAGATAGTATCTCTTACAAGTAAGAAAGAAAATAATATTTATTTATGATGATGAAAAGAATGATATCCCTTACCTTATCACGTGACTGGATATTGATAAAAATGAGGTTGATCAACCTATATATTTATAATATAATTAGTAATTACCACATATAAATTTCAAGGTGTATGATAACTCATATATTATGAACTATTAAAATTATTTATATAATATAAATTTTTGTAGTGTAAAATAATAACTTCAAAAATAATTTTTGAAATAATATTTCAAAATAAATATTACAAAGAAAGCTTTTTAAAATAAATCTTCTTAAATAAGAGTCTTATAAAGGAAGATTTGTGAATACCGTGTGAAATATGTATTTGTGCAGTTTCTTTTTTTTAATAAAATACTTACTTGAAAATTCCTGCACTCCTTTTGATTTTCAAACACTCAAGATAACCTTACTATTCTCAGAGAAAACTCACAAAATAATTGTAGAAAAATTTTATGTTTTAGTTGTGATTTTTCTATTCAGCTGAGCAAGCTATTTATAGGAAGAAATAAGGTATTATGCGGTAGGTAAGCAGCTGGCGTGCAGCACGCCAGTGCTGAAAATGCAGCAGCAGCCGTTTAGCTGCTTTCTTCCTTCACCAACTTTTAGCAACCAACTCTCATGTGGCCCCCACAGAGGGTCCACATGTTTATTATTCAAAATAGTAAAAATTAATTAATTAATTTTTTAATTTATTTATTTATTGTTCCTGTGGATCTTATATATATAATAAAATAATGCTACAACAATAATTCATAAATGAGGTAAAAAATACTCTACATATCAATATTAATTTAATAATATAATTTACTATATATTTTATTATTGTGCCAATTATTTGGTTTAATAATTTTAAAATACAGTGCACCAACAATTATTGACTAAATGATATGAAATACAGTGTAATGACAATTATTGAATCAATAATGCAAAATACTGTGTAACAACAATTATTGAAGAATACTGTGCAATGACCACGTTATTAGATTAATAATATGAGACACTATGCAATACCGTGTGCTACAGTAAAATATCATAAAATACCATATGCTACTATTCTTTTATCACTGGTATTTTAATAGTTAAAAGTGATAACACCGTTGACTATTTTTATTTAAAAGGTTACTTCTGTCGTTTTCTATATCTGACAAATATTTCGTTGTGGGGTCCATCAATGATCAGTTATTTTGGCGCCGTCGTACGACCCGAATATTCTCCAACAAAATGAATATTTTTTGACAAAATAAATATCCCCGACAAAACGAATATTGTCCGACAAAATAAAATTTACACATAACATCCTTAACTTTTAAGTTTATCAATTTAACCACTTACTATTTCAGAAAAAATATATATAAAGAAAAAATAATTTTTTATTTCATAAAATTCGGGGTCTTACATCAGTTTTACAATAACTCATTTGTTCATGACTAATTTGTATAGGTCTAGCCTTGGTAGTAATTAAACTTTATTTAAACTCCTTAGCATAGAGAAGCTTAACAATATGTCTTTTTCTATGCCAGAAAGCATGTGGTAAGTCAGAACAAACATTCTTAGTTAACAAGTCATGAAAACCTTTTATTGACTTCTGAAGATTATTACTTTGTAACTGTTCTTCAATCCTTTTGTACTTAATTTCATCTTTTAGGTATCTTAAATGATTTGTCTTATTATTTAAGACATTTAAACTTTTAGAAATTGACTCATCTTGAATAATTCTCAAATCTTTATTCTTAGGTTTATTAATAAATGAAAATGTTACTTCTTGACCTAAGTGTTTGTTAATTAAACTATTTGTATTAGTAGTAAAAGGGTATAATAAATATATAAATGGTAATACTAAAATAATCTTATATGTCATATTTCTTATTAAAACAAAAGATGTTTCAAAACAAACATTATTTTGACATATATGAGTTTTAGGTAATTTATAATTTATATCAATTTTACTTCTATTAGCTGAAGTCATTATTTCAGTAGTTTTTACATAATACCTAGTTGGATTAGACATTCTTAAATACAATTCAAGTCAGCACCAGTATCAACCAAGGCTGGAATTTCTATAGTGAATGTTTTGTTAATAGTTATATTGACTTTAATATACCATTGCTAATTGGTAAGAGATTTTAATATTTTTAAAGACAATCCTTGTTGATGAAGGGTTTCATTATCACTATCTGAGTTATTAACTTTAGAAGTTTCAGCTTTTTCTGTATCCTCACTATCCGAGGAGCTATTAATTAATAATGTATCATTTTCTATAAGCTTATTGATTTCATTCCTTAATTAAGGGATTTCTGATTTTAATTTAGAAATTTCTCGTTTTAAGTCATTAACGTCTTGATTTAATCCAGTTAGAGTTATCTCTTTTATCGAATTTTTAAATCTTTCTAAAGTTTTATTAATACTAGAAATATGTTTTTCTTTTAATTTATTTACTTTGTTAGTTGGAGTATCTTTATTAAAAAGATCTTTTAATTTTTTAGTATATTGTATTTTTAATTGAGGATTAGATATTTTACTAATTAAATTAATTAATAGACTTTGTTCTCCTTCATGTCTACTTAAAACATTTAGAGTTTTATTACAACAAGTATCAGTACATCCTAAGGTTACTTTAGGGGTTTGACTAGATTAACTATTTGAAGTGGAAGTGTCATCTAAACTACTAGAGGATTGAGAATACATATTTTCATATTCATTGCTGCTGGAATCATTTTCTATTCTTATTAACTCGATTATTTGATTACTTTCTTCTTTAGATATTTTTAATTGTTTTAATTTTTATTTAACTTTGCATTCGTTTTTATAATGAGATGGTTTACCACAATTATGACAAATCACTTTACTCTTATCAAACGTTTTGCAACTTTTCTTTTTATAAGGCTTTTTATAACTTGTATTTTTAGTTGACTTCCTATAATAACTTTCTTTGTTACTATATTTTCTACGTTTTCCGAATTTATGGTTTTTATTACTTCTATGGTGACTTCTTTTCCTAGAAGGAGCAATAGGGGATAAACCATATTGTTCACAAAAAGATCCTAGTTCATATTAAGCTTTATTTTTGTCTTTATTAGCTTGTTTACTAATCTTAAAATCAATACACATTTTAAGACCTATTTTCTGGATTTGACTAATTACATCACCATAGGTTAAATTATCGTAATAAATAAAACCTAAGTTTTTTATTAATTCTTCACGAATTTTATGTGCAAATAAATTGGACAATCCATTTACAAATTTTTCTTTTCAGAAAGGTTTATTACTATCTTCACACATCATGCCTTTAGAAGTAAAAATATCTTTATACCATATGAAGTCACTTAAAGTGGGACAAGTAAGATTACTTAACTGATCATGGATCGTATTAGTTATATTACTAGGAATACCAATAAAATATTTTATTATTGTATAAATTAAGGTATTAACTCCATCCGGGGGGACCTAAATCAAGGGTTTCATCAAGTGTAGGGTTACCTTCATTATCACATTGAACTGTATTAATAATGCAATATCTGGATTCTTCAGTAAGGTGTTTCTCCCACCAAGATCTAAGAATACCAGTAAATCCACTGGCCAATAGTTCAATAATCTCAGGCTATCCTAAATATTGGAAAGTAGTCAAATAACTATAAACTACCATGGACATGTGATTTAATTTATTTAATAACTTTTGTTCACTAAGGTCATCTATGTTCCATTCACAAATTTTATTAGCTGAAACAGAAAATTGATTATCTAAATTCCTTTCTTCGAACTGTAAATCCGAAGGGGTTGGTTTAGAGTGCCAATTTTTTGTTTGATTGGTAATAGTTGGTTTGGTAAAGGTTAATTTATTAAATTGGTTTTCAATTTCTTGAATAGTGGTATAATATATATATATATATATATATATATATATATATATATATATATATATATATATATATATACGGGGACTGATTCATTAATAACGTTGTAAAAATATAATTATCCTCACAATAGATCTCAACCGTCTAGGTCGAGTTTTGATGGTTTAAATGGTCCTCGTCCGCAGTATAATATTTAGGTATCAATAGTATTATACTGCGGACAGTATTAAATGTCCAAAATATCCCTGTTTTCACCCAATTCTATCCGGCTGTTTTGCTGTCTGTCCGGAGAGAATACTTGCACAAATGTCCTGACAAGGCCGCTGATGGACTTCTCCGATGTGAGAGTAAGCTCAGGTTTCAAGATAAGTCAACAATGGAGGCCTAAGTATTTAGTAGAGCAATAATAATCGTCGTAACCTTTGCCTCCATCATTAACCGAGTATTTATATTACTTACCCGAGTCTTACCAATCCTGTTAGAAATGTCCAACGACGAGTTGTAATTGAGTATGAATGTAACTATGCTAGACCCTCTAAGACGCATGACTCATACTCTAATTAGAATTAGATGTAGTGAGTAATCATCATCCAAATGGGTTTAGGAACCCAACACAAGCCTATCGGACTAAGGAGTCTTCATAAAAGACTGTCAAGTTGATGGTCCATTGGGCCTAGCCCAATATCAATTATCAGATCAGGCTTATCAAAATATTTATCATAACATTGCACCCCACTCCTCCAATATATAAATGTGCTGGGGGAGTAAACTAAATTTTTTTGAAAATATATGTAAGTAGACAAATCCAGAAGGAAATTAACTCTTTGGGGATCTAGATGTATCGACATAATAGATATTAGACCGAAGGCAAATCCTCATTGAACTTCATATAGGAATTCAGGGGCAATATAATAGAGGAGAAAAACTCCTTCGGGAGCTTAGAAACTCCGAACTAAAGGGAAAGCTCCTTCGAAAACATAAAAGCATTTGACCGAAGGAAAAACTCCATCAGGAGCTTGGAGGCATCAGACCGAAGAGAAAGTAATTCGGGAACCCGAAGGTATCAGACCGAAGAGAAAGCTGTTCCAACGACCTTGGGTCTTTATAAATAGAATTTCATGCGTTGAATCCTATATTCCAACCAGGCCCAAACCTTTGTCATTGAGCCCACCGCGTCCAGCCCAATAGCCTGCTCAAACATTTCAAATTACCTTTTTGAATTTAAAAAACACTATTGGACAGCTAACAACGAGCATGCGGGCAGTGTCATTTATTACGCCGCTGTAAAACACTACAAACGCGCCCCATCCGTTAAATCAGTCATATTCAGGCCGTTGAACGTTGAATAAGATAAGGAAGGTCAATCAATCATCATTTTTATTGGAAGCAGTTATTTCTGAAGAAAAGACGTCTGAGAGAGAGATTCCCATCTCCGGTCATGATTCCATCTATCTAGACTTGCTTTCCTCTCATCATTACTCCATCGATCCTATTCTCATCATCAAGTAAGTTCCTTGTCCTCTTATCTTCAATACTTTGTAATGATTAAAAGCACACAAATCATGAGAGCACATGCCTCATCTTCCCAAGTTGAAGACAAGGTTACTGTTGCCGAACCGGGGATCCCAGAGGGTCAGCCGTGGAAGCCCGTAGTTATCGAGCGGATGAGAGAAAAATATAATAGGAGTAAATACTTCACCCTCCAATACAGAGTAGCGAACACCCCTTCTTCCATCCGAAACCATCACTTCAACCTAGCCCAAACAAAATTATATATTCCAGAGTCGCATGAAATTAAGAGGCCCGGGGTTGGTGAAAGAATGTACTATCAGCTCGAGGGGGGATGGATTCCCATTCATCGACAGATGTTAGTACTTGAGTTACTACATACAACGTGACTTAGCTTGAATCAATTATCCCCTAACTCTTTCATCCATCTGAACAGCTTTGTCGCCTTTTGTGCCTCTGAGTTGACTCCCACAACCATAAACTTCTTCTTTCAATTCTTTTCCATTACCAATAATAAGGAAAAGGGATTCTTCCAAGTAATAAAGAACCCCGGAAGGGAAACCTTAACAGAGACCCCTATCGAGTAATAAAGGGTTGCACGGGGACTCGTTCTTCATTAAGGGGTCGGACACTGAGATGGTCGAACCTTGAGCAGACCTGAACAAAGACTAACTGAATCCAAAGCAGATCTCTCGAGCAAGGTTAGAAGCGTTCGAGGTCTTATATTCCAAGAGACCGTCTGTGAAGTGGAACCAGAATTTCTAAATGACCATAAGTCCTCTGTCATGCTTGTATCTTTATTCTGAATTTATTAAGGTTCTTATTCCTCTGTCCTGACTATGTTATAGTGGTCATCAAGGAAAGAACCCCGATAATGAAGCCATACTCAAGGCGGCTGGGGCCTCGAGGGTTAAATTGAGCAGTGCTGAAAAGGTGAAGGCGGCCTGCAATTTGAGGTTGCGAAATCCAAAGGCCCAACAGAAGAATCAGTTGTTGCCGAGACGGTGATGAAGCCCTCCCCGATGGTTGAAACTGTTGAACCCTCCAAAGAGGAGGCAACTGCCTCTGAAGAGCCGAGGCCAAGTAGGCCGAAGATAAAGAGGAGAAAGCTAGTGCTCAAATCTTCGTTAGAGGCAGGAGCCGAACAGGTTTCACTTCCCGATAAATCTCTTAGCAACCCACCTACCGAGCTGACCGTCATCGGACATCCGAAAGAGCCATCAGTCCCTCCTCAAACCACGGAGGAAGTTGCCGCCGAGGAGTAAGAGCCTTTAATGAAAAAATAAAAAGGACCTGTCGATCCTCCAATGATAACCGAAGAGAGGAGAATAGAGGAGGGGCCAAGTTTGAATGATTTGGGTTCCTCAATGGTCCCATTGTTGCAACAGGCTACGATGATGCTGATCTGAAGACGTTGATGGAGATGTTATTCTCTTTTTATGCAAATGTAAGACCTACTTCATAGTTGGCTTTTTTGGCTTTGATTTACTATAGTTTCCCTCTCCTAATAGTTCGAACATTTTTTCGCAGGGAAATATTTTTCTCCTGCGAGTGTTTGATGAGCAGAAAGCTCTAGAGAGAAAATTAAAAGAGAGCTGCAAAGAGCGCGCTGACGCCGTGAAAAATCATCAAAGAATCTGGGATCAGCTGAAAGCTCAACATGAAGCCTTCCGCATCATGAAGAATGACTATGAAGAGATGTGAAAGGTGATAGCCGATAAAGACAAGGAGATCAGCTGCCTGTAGACCCAGCTGTAAGATTCTGAGAAGAGGAGGACCCAGATGATTGAACAGGCCGAAGCTAAGGAACGTTAGAAGGTCTTTCTCGAGCAGAATCAGCTCGAGCTCAAAGCCCAGGTTCAGAAGCAAAAGGAGCTCGCTGATCACTCAGAAAGTATCACCAAGCTCCAAACCGATCAGATGAAAAATCTTAAGGACAACATTAAGCTGATCGTTGAAGGTTAGGCTGCTAAGGAAGCTAATTGGTTGAAGGGAACGATAGCTTCTGCAGAAGGTCATCGATGAGTACAAAATCTAGAATGACTTTCAAACAGATATTTACGCTACTGTGGTGAACGAGTTTAGTGACGTCTTCGAATTTGCTCGAGAACTTGCTAGGGAAAAAGGTCATGATCTCGATCAATTAGAAATTGTTAGTCCCGATGATTGATTGTACTCTCGGGACTATGTTTTTTTTTTTGTAGTCCTAAAAGCCTTTGTCAATTTAATTTTTATTACAACTGAATGATTCAAATTTAATTCGATCATTTTTTTGTTATAACTGATTGATTATGCTTTATTATCTTTTCTCATGAGTTAAGTCTTATCATCTGCATGTATAACTGTTTACTTATACTGCTTCGCCCCCCGCTAGCTTGATCGGATGTATATCCGATAAAGTTAGGAGATAAATTTAAAGTGTTCGTATCAAAATAGTAATACAAAAAGAAGATGTAAAATATTTTCTCATTAATATCAAAAAGATAACACTTTCGACTGACATATAGCCTCAAAGTTGGACTAAGTACAAATCATATCGGCTAAAATATAGGCTCAAAATTATACTTAAAATTGGACTATTACAAATCCTATCGGCTAAAATATAGCCTCAAAATTGGACTAAGTACAAGATTTGAACTACTGATAATACCTACAAGCCGAACGGCATGCCAAGTATTGAGAACTTTCTTTCCATCTATGCACTGAAGCTTGTACGTCCCGCCCTTAAGACCTCGATCACTAAATAGGTACCATCTCATGTGGGCATCAACTTACCAGTGTCCCGAGGTGTAAATGCCTCAGCTTGTCGAAGGACCAGGTCGCCAACATTAAATGATCTGTTCTTGACATTTTTATTGAAGTGACTAACAGTTCGTTGTTAATAGGTAGCTATCCTAAGGACTATTGAATCATGTTTGTAAGACCCCGAATTTTATGAAATACAAAATTTAATTTTTCTTCATATATATATTTTTTGAAACAGTAAGTGGTTAAATCGATAAAGTTAAAAGTTAAGGATGTTATGTGCAAATTTTATTTTGTCGGACAATATTCGCTTTGTCGGGGAATATTCGTTTGGTCGGGGAATATTCGTTTGGTCCGACGGCGCCGAAATAACAAATTATTGGTGGACCCCACAACGGAATATTTGTCGGATATAGAAAACGACAGAAATAACCTTTTTAAATAAAAATAGTCAACGGAACTGTTAAAATACCGGTGATAAAAGAATAGTAGCATACGGTAGTTATTGGTATTTTCTGTAGCACTCGGTACTCTACAGTAACACACGGTATTGCATAGTGTCTCATATTATTGGTCTGATAATTGACACCGTAACTGTTACGCATTATTTCATCGATAATTGTCACTGCAAAATATTTTATATTATCAATTCAATAATTGTTGTTACACAGTATTTTGCATTATTGATTTAATAATTGTCATTACACTGTATTTTATATCATTGAGTCAATAATTGTTGCTGCACTGTTTTTAAAATTATTGAACCTAATAATTGTCACAGTAACATATGCACAGTAATTCACATTATTGAATCAATAATTGTCATTACACAGTAACGTATGCTTTCTTTTACATTATTATTATCTCTATTATGATGTTATTTAAACAATTGTATTTCATTAATTTATTGACTTGATATCTAAGAGCTAACTATACTGTATTTATAACAATTAGTCATAATAATTGAATTGATAAAGTTATTTGTTTATAATATAAAGTTAGGTGATTATTAGGTGATATGAAATGAATGGTGTAGATTAAAGTGTGAATTATTGTTGAATAATTGAATTGATTTGTTTATAATATAAAGTTAGGTGATTATTAGGTGATATGAAATGAATGGTGTAGATTAAAGTGTGAATTATTGTTGAATAATTAAATTGATTTGTTTATAATATAAAGTTAGGTGATTATTAGGTGATATGAAATGAATGGTGTAGATTAAAGATAATATAATATTTGAAATGGATGGTGTAGATTAAAAGATGATCTTTAAATGAATGGTTTAGATTAAAGGAATGATAAGATTTTTGGCTATAAATAGAAGCCTTAACTTAAGGATTTTTCATAAACTTCATTACTTGTTCTTTCTTTCTCTCTCTAAATACTTTTTGTGTAAGTTCTCTCTAAGTGTTCTTAAGTCATTCCTAGTTTTGAAATCTTTTGCATTCTTCTTTGAATTCCCGAGTAGAATTTTCTTATGTACAGCAACTCTTTCGAAAAATCGTAGTAAATTCATTATTTGTCAGAATTTAATGAATTAAAAGCCTGTCTCTTCAGTTTTTCGTCCTCTACAACTTTGAAGAAGGAAGAAAAGTCATCTGAAATCATCTTCATGTCTTAAAATACTAAAAACCGTAACCTATTCTAATTTTCGTCACTATTTTCAGTCTTAGTTTTGAAAATTCATAACTCATTCATATTAACTCCGAATTGAGTGATTCTTGAGTCTATGCCGTCTATCTTTCCGAGAGTAACATTATTTTAAAAACATAAAGAGATTTTAAAAAACTCTAGAAGACTCAAAAGTCAGATTCTTTACTGCTACAAACAAGGAAGGATTTGTTCGGCTATAAACTTGTTTCACAATATCAAGGTAAGGGATACCATCTTTTTCATCTTCCATTATTCAAACTTACTACGGTAAGGAATATCATTTTCTTTCATATTCTATTATTCAAACTTACTACGGTAAGGAATGTCATCTTCTTTCATCTTCTATTATTAAAACTTACTACGGTAAGGGATACCATCTTTTTCATCTTCCATTATTCAAACGTACTATGGTAAGGGATTATCATTATTTGATTCTCGATAATAATATTGTTTCTTCCTTACTCATAAGATGTGCCTTTTATTTCCATGTATTAAATTGTGGGAATAACCTTACGGAGCGGATTGCCGCCTGTTGGTGAATAACCTTTCGTATTCATTCATTATTAATCTCTGAGAATAACCTTACGGAGCGGATTGCCGCCTGTTTGGTGAATAACTCTTTGTACTCAAATTCTATTAAATTGTGGGAATAACCTTACGGAGCGGATTGCCGCCTGTTGGTGAATAACCCTTTGTATTAATTTCCTTCACCTTTTGTTAATCAAACCTGCTACGGTAAGGGATATTATTTTCTTTCATACTCCTAAATCGAAATTTATTATGGAACTATTGCTTCTATAATTCCTGAAAATATTATATGTTCCATAATAGTTGAACTTCATTATTTCAACTGAACCTTCCTATTTTCTGAACCTCTCTATTGAACTGTAACCGTTATTCTGAACTGTGGATCTTGAATATCATTTTTAAATTTAACTCCACATCATGTTGACAATTTGAATATTATTTGAATCTGCACAAAGTAAACTTTCGATATTTATTGTTCATCCTATTTCTTCTTTTCATCAATTGTCTCACTATCATTTGAACTAATCTTCAAGAATCAAGCTGTTGTGAACATCTGTGGCCGGGGGCACAGATGTGATATATTTGTTGAACAGATGATAGGTTAAAGGCGATATAATAGGTTAAAGGCGATACATCTGTTCGGTGTCTTTTATGGCACGTGGTGAATGTTCTCTTTGGCCTGTAGTGCAAAGATGAACTGTTGATTGGTATGATTATGACCAAAGGCTGAATCTGGTATAATTATGACCGTTGGTGCTATATTGAATATCTTTGGCCCGTAGTGCAAAGATGAACTGTTGATGTGCATGATTATGATCAGGAACTGTGAATTTATATTATCATGACTAATGGTATTTCAGATGATAAAAGTTGATGATGTTTTTACGAAAAAGAGAAGCGAGTGGACATTATAGTCTGCATTATTCTTCTAATAGATTGCTCATTCCGCTGCTATTATTGATCTGAACATTGTTTAAGAATTTAACTGCAGTTTTTGATATAAACCTTGTATTCTATTGTATTCTATCAAGAACTCAACTGTTGAAGGCTAATGATAATTTATTCGTCATTATCTTAGTCATGATATTTCTTACTGGGCTATTTGAGCTCACCCTTTCTTTTGTTCCATTGTTTTTCAACAGGAAATGAAAACATAACAGGGTCTAGCCGGGGAATGGAGTGAGGGTCCGAGGAATAGTTATCATAGTCTTCACGTTTTGTAAAATAGTGTGGCAATAATAGTGAAGACTTAGTTGTGTATTATTATACACTGTATTGTAGTACGTTGTGCTTTGTTGTAATAATTTTGTTGTAGTCTTTTGACGACTCAAGTTTGGGCTGTGTGGGCCCAGATTTGGGGGCGTCACAATGTTCCTCTTCCAATAAGTCGAGATTCTGCCAAAGTCCTTCGCTATTGAGAGTTTCATCGAAGTTGAGGACTCTGGTTGTAGGTATCCCAATCTTAATAGGTATCAGGGCTTCAGTTCCATAGGCCAGCTTGTAAGGTGTTTCCTAGTGGTAGTCCAACGCGTTGTTCGATAAGCCCAAAGGACAGATAGAATCTCTTCAGGCCAAACTCTTTTCACTTTTTCCAATCTTTTCTTAATGTCATTAAGGAGCGTTCTGTTAATAACTTCGAGCTGACCATTAGTTTGAGGATGGGCCACCGAAGTTTGACGATGTTGGATATTAAGTTCACTTAAAAATCCTTCGAATACCTTGCCGATGAACTGAAACCCATTATCAATGACCAGAACCATTGGTATGCAAAACTGGTAGACTACCTACTCTTTGAAGAACTTAAGACAAGTCTGCTCGGTGATTCTGGCGAGAGGCTTGGCTTTTACCCACATGGCGAAGTAATCGATGGCCACAATCACGAACTTCACTTGACCCTTACCTTGTGGAAGCGGACCCAATATATCTATTTCCCATATTACAAAAGGTATTGGTGATAGTATAAGAGTAAGCTCTTCGGGAGGTTGTTGTGAGAAAGACGCAAATAGTTGACACTTGTGATATCTTTTGACGAAGTCTTTGGCATCCTGAAGCATGGTCAACCAAAAATATCTTTGTCTTAAAATTTTATGAGCGAGTGTCTTCGCCCCTACGTGGTCTTCACAAATTCCTTCATGGACTTCCCGAAGAGTATAGTCAGACTCCTTAGGGTTGAGGCACTGAAGTAAATCTTCTTTAGGAAGGGCTTTTCTTAGTATTGGAGGAGAGGAGATATACCTTTTAATTTGGTCAAAAGCCTCTTAGCAGTCTTCAATATATAGAAATGTCTTTTGATTCTGAGCTCCCTTCAGAGTGCCGAAGAAAGGGAGGCATAAATCGATGAAGAGCTGTCAACCTCCCCATCAACCGTTGAATTTTTTTAAAGTTTTTCGGAGGCTGCATTTCAAGGATAGCCGATATCTTTTCAGGCCTCTATCCCTCATCGGCTAAGCATGTATCCTAGGAATTTGCTTGACCCGAGGTCAAAGGTGTACTTAGTTAGGTTTAATCTCATGTTGTAGAATCTGACATTCTCTAAGCATTCTCTCAGGTCTGATAAATGATCTTCTTCCCTCATACTTCGGACAATCATGTCGTCAATATATACTTTCATGTTCCTCCCGATCTGGGTACTGAATACCTTATTCATCATTTGTTGATATGTAGTTCCTGCATTGATTAAGCCGAAGGAAATTACTTTGTAGGCATAGATGGCTCGGTGGGTGATGAAAGCTGTCTTCGGGATATCACTTTCATGCATAATAATTTGATTGTATCCCGAGAAAGCATCTAGGAAGCTCATTATAGTATGACCCGAGGTAGAGTCGATTAACTAGTCGATGCTCGGGAGAGGGTAGTAATCTTTAGGGCATGCCTTGTTTAAATCCGTATAATCCACACACATCTTCCACTTCCCATTGTGCTTTTTAACGAGCAATACATTGGCGAGTCATTCTGGATATGTAATTTTAAAAATAAAGTCAGCGGGCAAAAGTTTAACGATTTCTTCATCAATTACCTTTTGTTTTTAGGGAGCTATATTCCGTCGTTTTTGCTTTATAGGATTTGAGGTCGAGTTTACACTCAGCTGGTGCACGGCCACAATATTGTCAATGCCCGGCATATCAGTTGAAACTCATGCAAAGATGTCTGAATATTCTTGTAAGAGGGTAACTAACCGGGTTCTGGTATCTTGAGGAAGGCCTGCTCCAATCTGTACAGTTTTCTCATCATTCCCTTCAAAATAGTGAAACTTCTATCGTGTCTTCAGCAGGTGTTGCAATTGGCTCGGTACACCCCTCTGTGAAAGGCTCGAGCTCAATCTTCATCGTGGTTTTCTGCTTATTGTCACTGATAGAAGATGCCTGTACAGTTTGGAGATAACATCTTCGGGACAGATCTTGATCACTGACTATTTTCCCGATCCCATTTTTTGGTTAGAAATTTCATCTTAAGATGTGGGATGGAGGTGACTGCTTTTAGTAACGACAATGTTGTTCTTCCCAAAATGGCATGTAGTTGTTTTCCACTTGAACAACGTAGAAATGAACCATGATGGAGGCTTGCTTCGGAGGAGTCCCGAAGATCACGGGCAATTCAATCGTCCCTACTATACAGACTGGGTTATTTCCAAACCCGTATAAATGGGACTCATTGCAGATCTCCAGCTTCTTTCCCCTCAAGTCCAAGAGATTGTACGCTCGGTTATAAAGTACATCAACTGAACTTCCGTTATCAACAAGCATCCGCTTCATATCCATAGTTCATACCTGTGCTTTAATGACCAGGACATCTTAGTGAGGTGTGACCATTGCCGATGGGTAATTGTCATCAGAGAAGGTGATGGGATCGGTCTTGACGTCCTGTTGTTTGTCAATCACTTGATGAACGTCTCTGACGAAAGCCTTTCTTTTTCGGTTGAAAAGGTTGGAGATCGATCCTCCGGAGATAATATCAACAACGCCTCTTGCCTCTATGATTGGTGGAGGTGGCTCGATACGATTAAAGGGCGTCGACCGGTAGGAATCGGCAACATAACAATCAAGATTGCCATTCCAAACTTGTTTCTCTAAAAAATCTTTCAGTTGGTAACATTCTCCTGTGTCGTGCCCCTTCGCTTCATGATAGGTGCAATATCTGTCTCAATTCTTCAGCCTTGTGAAAACTTGAATCTTCGGGGGCTTCTCGTAGAAAGGCTGATTTTTTATTTACTTGACGATATTGCTTTAACTGGTATTCAGGGACGTGTAATCCTTGTCGTTACCTCTTCTGTCCTTCGGGGGATCATTCTTCTGCTACCGATTCCTGTTAGAATCCTTTCGGTCATTTCTCTTTTTACCGTTGGATTTCTTTTTGGCACTATCGCCTCCGGGTTCTCTCTAGTAATCACCCATATTTTTTAAAGAACCCCAAAGATTGGTGAGAGCCTCTTCCAACTCTACGAACTTATTGACTTTTTCATAAGTCTCAGATAAAGTTTCTGGTGCCCTTGAGATGAGCTCTTCGATCAACCTACTAGACTTATCAACATTCAATCCAGTAGTTAAAAACTGGATTACCTATTTTCAGGTCAATCCCATTGATCTCGAAAATAGCCGCTCGTCCTCTGTTTCACCTATAGGAGGGATGTCATCATTCTGACACATCTTTTATTGCACCCGAAATGGGTGTGAAATTGTTCCTGCAACTCTTCCCATGTTTTAATAGACCTGGTTGGAAAGGAAATGACCCACTCCCTGGCAGTCTTCTTCAGGGTGGACATAAATAGGTGGCACATTGCCACTGCATCATGACCGTGGAAGTGCATGACCTGTTTGAAGGAATAGGTGTGATCATAGGGGTCTCTTATTCCGTCATACATCTCAAGGGTGGGTACTTTGCGGCTTCTATCAATTTTGGCTTCTTCTAGTTCTTTCGAGAACGGAGAGTACCGGGCATTCTTGGACCCATAATACTTATCTGAAGCCTTCTTGGGTGATGATTCTTTAGTGTGACTTTCATGACTTCGTCTGTCTCCCCGATCTTTCTTTGAAGGTGATCAAGCTCTCTTTCGCAAGTCCGTCGTCCAGATTGATTTGGAGCGTACCAGCTCCCTGTCTCGATCTTGGGCACCACCCCCACGTCGTTCCAGGTGCCCATCGTCTCGTCGATCACGATTGTCTGATTGGGAGGCCGAGCCTCTCTGGCTCAAAAGGTCATGTCTGGTGTCATTCAATTCCTCATACTGCTTATTAAGCTCTTTCTGCTGGATGTCTTGAGCTTTCTTCTTATCGAGGATCGCCTGGAGGTGACGTTCTTTCTTTGCTATCGTCTCCCGGTGAGACTGAAAGGGGGGTGGTCATCGTGAATTACTTTAACTCTTCTGCGATTGTGAGGTTTCCATGTCAATTCTCTTTAATGGGAAATATAGGCGACACTAAATACTAGAGGCCTTCCTTCTAGCGCTAATTTTAACACTTACTTCTATCCGGCTGTCTTGCTGTCTGTTCGGAGAGAATAACTGCACAAAAGTCTTAACGGCTTGGGCCGCCGGTGGACTTCTCCGGTGTGAAAGTAAGTACAGATTTTAAGATATGTCAACAATGGAGGCCTAAGTATTTAGTAGAGCAATAATAATCGTCGATACATTTGCCTCCATCATTAACCGGTTATTTATAATATTTACCTGAGTCTTACCAATCCTGTTAGAAATGTCCAACGACGAGATGTAATTGAGTAGGAAGGTAACTATCCTAAACCCTCTAGGACACATGACTCCCACTCTAATTAGAATTAGACGTAGTGAGTAATCATCATCTGAATGGGTTTAGGAACCCACGCCAAGCCTATCGAACTAAGGAGTCCTCATAAAAGACTGTCAAGCTGATGGTCCATTGGGCCTAGCCCAATATCAATTATCGGATAAGGCTTAGTGAAATATTCATCCTAACAATTCCCAACATCCGAATGAGTGGACGATGGAAATTGTGAAAATGTCATCCGTAATATTAAACACCAGAGTTTTATATTCACCGTTCGCAGTATTAAACTGCGGACAATATAAAATTTTGATTTTCCCCCAAACTGCATCGTTTTTGGCTATCCCCCTCCGTCGTAGTATTATACTGTGGACGATATGAATTTTTGGCTTTTTCCCAAATTGCGTTGTTTTTGGTTTTCTCTCGTTCTCAGTATTATACTGCAAATGATATGAATTTTTGGCTTTCCTCCAAATTGCGTCGTTTTTTATTTTTCCCCAACCCACAAGTTAATACTGCTGACGATATAAATTTTTGGCTTTGCCTAGTATTAAACTGCAGATGATGACTTTATTACTTTCTCTCTATATGGACACTACTTCTCTTCAAATTTTAATGAGGAAAGATGTATACAATCGATGAAGTAAGGGTAGAGGAAGAAAGAGTGGTGAGAGAAATAAAAAAGAAAAAGATGATGACAACCAAATGGAGGAGAAGGGAATGCGTTTGAGGAGTTGGGACATATGCATCAAATCTTTATATTTAGTTTTCTCTAATATTTCAACGCTATAAATTGATTTCTTACTAATTAAATTCATTTACAAATAATCTTTATAAAGATGCTCATTCTCCTTTTAATCTGTATTAGGATGAACATAAATTTAGAACTATAAAAGAAGAAAATAAATAAATAGTTGCAGTTCATGCCTTTTGGTTATTACAACTGGACAAAGAAACTAACGGCAAACTCACATGTAATCCAATGGATCCTTCAATTAACTGTCATAAAATATCATATGCAGTGTTCCAAATAATCCAGCCTATTCACTTAATTTTGGGGTTTGAATATTATTACCCAAAATTCCAATTTTTTTTGGCACAGCAAAATTAACAAAGCACAACCGTTAATACTACATTCAAAACCTTTGTGTATATGGTATATATGAGCTTAAGGAAATATCATAATTTGAAACCTCCTTTGTGTTCACAAAAACCAAGTCAGCAAGTTATCAACTCACCTGACACTCTATGATTGAACAGATTATAACAACCTTAAGAGAGATCCCTGAGCCAAGATGAGGAACTATAAATATAATAACCCAAAAAAGAACGTGTGGTGGTGTTTTAACACATAGATAAAGAGAGCAGCTTGAGGAGGAGAGAGAGATTAAGAAAGAGTGCTTCATAAAGCACATTCATTCATTATATTTTTTCTCTCAGTAGAAAGAAAGAAAGAAAGAAAGAAAGAGAAAATGGCATCATCAGCAGCATCTCTCCTCAAGCCAATAAAGTTGGTTCTTGAAAAGACTAAGTGGGTAAAGGGTCTGACCCTTCGCCAGCCTTCTGTGTACTAAACTGCGGATTTGGGGAAAGCAAAAAATGACGCAATTTGAGGGAAACCAAAAATTCATATCGTCCGCAATATAATATTGTGAACGGGGAAAAGGCAAAAGAGACGCAATTTGAGGGAAAACCAAAAATTCATATCGTCTGCAGTTTAATATTATGGGCGGTGAATATAAAACTTTAACGTTTAATATTGTGGATGACATTTTCATCATTCGCAGTGTAATACTGTAGATGATGAGTTTATTCATTTGGATGTTAGGGGTATTTTGGACATTTAATACCATTCGTAGTATAATACTGCGGATACCTAAATATTATACTGCGAACGAGGGCCATTTGAACAGTCAGATGTCGACCTAGACGACTGAAATCTGTTGTAAGAATAATTCTATTTCTACAACATTGTCAATGGATCGGTCTGATATATATATATATATATATATATATATATATATATATATATATATATATATATAATCTTGAAACGAAATAAGTATTTATCAGTGTTATTATGATTTTTGAAGTTATAAACATATCTTTATTCTTTTTTGTTGATTTTTTGAATGTTGAAGAATAACAATTATTAATAAAGAATAACCTAAAAAATTGTAGCTATGTTAGGTATGTCTTATTCCAAATCTTAATATTCAAAATAAGGAAAAAAAATCTTTTTAAAACCGACGATATACTTTGAAGAAGTAAGATTTCTTACTTGAAAACATTGGGTCACTTTAGCATCTCTTTGTCATCGTCATTCATCAGGTACTTGTACGCCCTCAATTTATGCAATGTTGTTCATAATGAAAAAATAAAATAAATATTCTTTAATACTTCTACTATTTTTTTATGTATAATGAATAAATATGTATATATATAGGGAGAGTGATCCACACTTAAAGTTGAATGTGATTCTTTATCCATCCAATTATGTTTTATAATAACAAATGGGTAAGAGTAAACTGTTATGTGATATTTGGCCCACATAACAATTGACCTTTTTAACATTCGGATGTATAAAAAAGAGACCGCATAATAGTCATGCAGTAAATAAAAATACCTATCGTACAACTATTGTGCGGAAGTAAGATGCTGTTAAGGAATTTTCTTTTTTCTTTTGCAGTCTGTGCATTGTGATCGCTTGTCAAGATTGAAACCTATACCTGATAATCAAGTTTTCATTAGCGTGCTTGGAGATTACTCAAGGAATCCCCCGATTGGAGGTAACAATGTGATGAACTAGTTATGCGTGACTAGAATGAGGTGAAAAGTTTCATTTAGAAAAGAGAGTAGTCTTAAATAACGAAGCTCATTATTAGCATACTTTTCTTTCATCTACTTAAATTTCACTTAATAATTTTTCACTTGTGATTTCCCCCCCTTGTTCTGTTAACATTGTTAGAGTTGTTAATGGATTATGCACCTGGGATTAAACCCCAACTTTTTGCATTGAATTATTTTTCTGAGAAATGGTAGTTGGATGAAGAATGAACCCTTTCACTTTCAAGATACTTTAAGTGGGATAACATGCAATGCTTCTCACTACAATGCCTCCTTATGGGAAATTAGCTATGGAGACCTTATAGTTTACTTGGCATTCTTGTCTAAAGTAGTTGCTCTTGTAAGTTACAATTTGTTTGCCGTCTAATTTTTAAAACAATCGTCTTTAATGAACACTTCTTATTAGAAATATTAACTGGTGCACTGTTGTACGCGATATGCTATAGATAAAAGTCTTACCGTATAATAGTTATGCGGTAGGTATTTTTACTTATCGTACGCATAACTATTATGCAGTACATTTTCTAATACATTTAAGGGTTAAAAAAGTCAATTGTTATAGGGTCAGATACCACATAACAATTTATAAGACTTCTAATAACTACTATGCTATAACCTTACTCCTAATTATTTAATTCTAAAATAGACAGTTCAGATTAAATTGAATAAATAGATAATTTTATCCAATTTTGGATGTGAGTCACTTCTCATGTATATATATGGGAAGATGATGAGGTTGTAGGAATTTCGGCACATAAAAGCAGTGGAATTTAAAAAATTTCAAGATAATTTTCAAAACACTAAAATAGGATCCATGCGAAAACATATTAATTCAGATGTTTAGATTTGTTTTACCGATTATTCGAGCTTGAATGGAGACAATGAAACTTCTTGAACAACTTTGAATCCTCAACGCAATCAAACGGAACTGTGCCTCTACGGTATCCACACGAACGCCCCGCGAATTGTATCACGATTTGCAGTAAAGAGAACTGCGGTACTAGCTACCAAGATCTGAATTTTCTGAATTTCTCTTTAGTTTCTTTCTAAAAGCAGTTAAGATGTTGTTTAGGTTTTGATTTTTCCTTACATAACTTTCTCTGCTGATATATCATATATATATAGTAGTAAAAAAGAATTAACCAAACCTTATAAATAAAATCCTAATTCATATATATATATATATATATATATATATATATATATATATATATATATATATATATATATATATTCTTAATTAAGTCTGACTTAATTAATATACATATATAGAAATTATCTTATTAATTTAAATTCGTAATTCAAATACTATCAATCATATTGACATATTTAAATCCTTACAATTTAAATTAATTCTCTTTTAATTACGTTCTTAGTGTGTGACCCTATAGGTTTTTATTACATTGGCAATAATTTTAAAATCATATTATAAGATTATAAACAGTGAGTGACATCTAGTAATGCATCACTGCTACCCAAGTAATAATGAGATTGGTGATTCGATGTAATCTTTTCGTGACCAATGTTTCAATGTAATTTAATTCTTTTAACCCTGATATCTTAGATTAAACTCGAGGCATGAAATGTGTCATACTCTTCATAATTTAATCTGAGTTTTCTTGATCAATGAGTAGACTATATGAAACAAATCACTATTTGAGCATGACCATGCATTTCATAGTCCTACTCAATCAAGAGGCATATGGATGTCACCCTTATTATATATGAGGGTTAAATTCCATCTAGATCACTTATATTCCTCACACGATTCATGATGTATCCAATAATCACCTTTATTGTTCACTCTATAAGAGGTGACCTTTGATGATATCAAAGTACATAAATTCTCGTATAATAATATAGTGATTTCAGGTCGAAGAATCATTACATCACTGTCACTATGAGAATTTCTTATGACATTTTGCATAATACTCCACGTAGAATTCTCATGGTGGGTCTATCCAGTACATTGTTCTCTAAAATGTACCTATGCATTGACTCAATATCTCATATATTTATGACCAATGAGATTTGACCATCAGTCAATCCACATACTAGTCTCAATGCATCACTGTTGTCCCATTAACAATGATACTAGACTAGAGACATTTAAGAGCAATGATACTAATTGTAATTATATAATCTTATGTTCAAGTCACATACTTGAAGCTATATAATTCGTATCACTATTCTAATGACTTTTATTATGCTAACATTTATATAACGCAGTAAATAAAATCATAATAAAACAATTCATTTATTCAATCAAATATAATATCAAAAATATTAAACAATTATATCAAATAATTGGCCACTAGGGCATGAACTCTAACAGAGGTCTCACCATAAAAGGAGTGGAATTTGATGATAAAGAGACCAACCAGTGGAAGGGTGGTGTTGTTATTCTTAACCACCTGTTAATGTATATAATTTATGTAAATTCAAAAAATATATATAAATGAAATATTGGAATTGAATAACAGAATTGGGGTGACGTGGCATAGGGTGGGGTGGTAATTACCAAGTACATGTACCCATGACATAGTTAATCACCTCCACAGTCGTCTCCATGTAAGTCCACTGAGGCTAGTCTACTTCAACGATGTGATATCTCACCTATTTACCTCATTTTTCTCTCTATTGCATGGTCATTCTCATCCTTATTCAGATATATTTGTAAATTCATTTTTGGTTTGTGATAGATTCATGCCATCTGATGATGTTATTCATGGAGTTGCTACTCCCATAGCTCTTGAAGGTTTATATGGTCTTTGGCGCAACACTGACCCAGGTTTTTGTTGTCAACACTTGTCATCAACACTTTGTCGAGAAGTTTATAAAGGCCTAATACTGGAAAGGTCAAGTTCTTTTATCCAAGCGTCTGGACGAAATTTCGGTTTGCGCCATCTTTCTGGTTTGATGTTATTATCATGCATGCCACACTTTTGTTCAATCTCTCGTGGAAGTTGTATGTGTTCTCTATTCTTTGAGGCGTTATTGTTTCATTGGTTTTACACTCACATGACTATTTTTCAAAGTTCAAGTTCAAGTTCAAGCTTTGGTTATCTCGGTTTCGCTTGCGGGGGCGTATTAGAGAATATTTTAGATATTAGAGTATTAATTATGTATTAAGAAATAAATCAATTATGTAACTAACATGATTGCATAATTCTCTCCTCCACGACTCTCTCATACAATTATGCCATTCTATAATTCTCTCTTTGATTAAGCAATATATTACTTCACTCATCTCATCTTGTATTTAACATAAATACCTCACATCTATGCATTTTAAACCAATTAATTATCAATCCAATTATCAATGAAATTATCTATTCTCAATTCAATATTCTCTCTAAGTATTCAATTATCAATGCAATCTCGCTTTAATATGCATCGGATGTTACAGTCATATATATTTTCCAAAGGGGTGATGCAATTGGCCAAACGGAGGCAACTTTATCGATTATGTACATGAATGAAGGAGCGCCAAACCCATATTTTGTGTTTCTATGCACTTCACTTTTTTATTCCATCACTCTAGATGGCGAGATCCAAAGGCAGCTTAAAAGAAAGAAAAAAAATTAACACTAACTCGAAGTAACTCGCTATGGGAATCTAGTTTCACCAAAAGTCGGTTAAGTTTTAAAATTTCGTCCTCGCGCTTTTTATCAGTATTTATTAAACTATTTATTCTTTTAAATTTATTTAATGTGAAATTTATATGATATATTCTAATTCCTAAGAATATTTACAGAGTTTTGTTATATATAATAATTCATATAATGATGGACACAATGATCTATAAAAATTATGGGACTCACAATTTTTACGTTGTTGGTCTTACTATTTTTACATTAAGTTATTATGTCTATTATTGCATGGGTCATTATTCATAGTAAAATTAATATTTACGATGACGATAATCAAATAAATTTGTTATATGTAATGATCCACACAATGATGGGTATAATGACTCAATATAAAAAGAGTTTTCTTAATATGTGTTCTAAGGATACATGCTAAGGGCGAAAAACAAGAGATGAGACTCACTAAATATTATTTATTTATGCATTTATACTGAATTTAATGTATAAAAAATAATATACTAGTAGACCTCATATATTGAATTCAGTATAAATATATAAACAAATAATATTTAGTGAGTTATATATTTTATTTTCTGTACTTAACATGTGTTTTAAGGCACATATTAAGAGGACCCTTATTATATATAACAAAATTAATAATCAAATTGGGAATATGTCTGGATGAATAAATAAATAGAATTGGAATGAATTTATGTCCTTGATTGTAAAAATGAATCTCTTTACGGACAGCTGCAGAAAGTAAGAGCCCAGCACGTCACAGTCTGGGACAAATATAAAATTGACAGACAATATGGCAATCCCGTAAATTAACAATGATGAAGGGTTAGGGGAGTATGTAATGTAGCCGTATGGAAAATTTCAAAGCAGCATATGTCACTCTGTTTCAATTATAGTTTGGATCTTCTTAGCATGTGTTCTTAAGATATATGCTAAGTATAAAAAATAAAGATAAATTTTATTTGTTTATATATTTATACGTAATTTAATACATGAGGTCCATTAGTATATTATTTTTTTATGTATTAAATTTAATATAAATATATAAATAAATATTATTATGTATTATTTTTAGCGCTTAGAATGTGCCTTTAAGGCACATTCTAAAAAAATTCTTATAGCTTAACTCATTTACTTTGGAATTTATTGAAAGCTGACATGTATAGACGTCAAACTAATTGATCAACAACACTGAAGTTGTGACAATTTTGACGTACTTACCCACATAATAAATTTTAGTATGTACTAGCGTCCGGACAAGAGCGTTGCGTGTATAATATATATATATATATATATATACATACATTCAACATACATCAATCTTACACCATTTTTATTATTTTTGACATATCTTTTATATTATTTTATTTTAATTCTGCACAATAACCGAGACTTATTTTTTTCCGAAACAAGAAAGTTGATGTAGAATTGATGTATTTTAAATATATGCATATATTTATTATATATGCATATATTTATTATATATATATATATATATATATATATATATATACACACACGTACATCTAACTTACACTTCTCTTCTCATATTTCCCCCTTTTTAAAAATAAATAAATATATGAATACATCCGACATATATCAATTCTACATCAACCCCTCTTTTTTTGGAAAAAAAACAAATTTCTGTTGTTGTGCTTAATTAAAATAAAGTAAAGTAATACAAAAAATATGTTAAAAAAAAGTAAAATGGTGTAAGATTGATGTAGAATTAATATATGTGTATATATGCATTAAAAAAAATAATTTTTTTATTTAAACAAAAAGTTATGAATAAAATAATATTTTATTTTATTTTAAAAAAAAAGAAGGAATCGGGAAAGAGGGTGTAGGTTAAATGTATGTGTGTATATGTGTGTGTGTGTGTGTGTGTGTATATATCTATATCTCTATATATATATAACTAATTAATTAATTTAGAGAGTAAAATACAAATATTATATAATTTTAAGAGTGAAATATGGAAACTTTTAAATTTAAGGATCGAATTCGGATAAAAAATTTGATCTGTCTGAAGAGACCAAGTGAGACACGCCGACTTTATATATTGAATTAGATTAATCATCAAATAAAAAGTTTACAAATATAAGATGGACTAAAGAAAATATTTGACAAAGTAGAAGAATCACCTAAAAAACACCAAAAAATTACCTAAAATAAACAAAAACTCACTCACTAAAATATAAGTTGATAAGAACAAAAATTCACATAAATTTATTTATCGCTCATGTCTTTTTATTTTTTCTTTCTTTTATTGTACTAATTCATTACAGTAGTTAATTCTATTCTTTTATATGTGTGTATACATAATCTCTTAATATCATAAACTGAAATAGTTCAAGAGAGAATTATACAATGTGGTGAGATGTGAATTTAGTTATATAATATAATATATATAGTGTGGTGATATATGTAAACTTTAAATTAATAGATACATACCCCAAATATAAGTAAGTCTCTAATTTGTCCCTAATAAATAAAATCTCAATTCACTTATTTATCAAATTCTAATTTTACTCTTTATCTTATTGCACATAATGATTATGTATTAAAAAGAACGACAACTTAAACACGTACAAGCATTATGTAAAATACTTGCTTAATTAAATACTACACAATATTTATCAACAAAGTTGCTTGTTATAAAATTACTTATCATAAATAACATGTATCGCTGGGATCGTAGAGGGAATTAACTCAACGATTATTGAGGTAATTTTCTCTACGATCGTAGACTATGTAATTACACTTTCATATTTCCCATATATATATACTAGTAATTATCCGTGTCTGAAGGTACGACGTAACGAAAAATTAGATTAGAATTAAAAAAATACTACATTACTTAAAGACGGTTTACAACCTAAAATAACTTATAATCACACATAACAATTGTAACGACCCCGAATCTGGGTCCCTCGAATCCAGTTCAACACTAGTACTACATTTTTCTTATTGTTCATCAATTACAACAAAATTATAATTGCTAAATAATCATTTATTTACAATTCTACAACATCTCTTTCTATTCCAAAATCGCAATCTTTAAACAAACCTAGTATGTCTCAATTTCATACATGATACGAGATTCTATTACAATCATTTTGAGTATTTAACACTCATATTACATACCAACTAAGTCTTATACTACCCAGTCATTTTATCCAATTCGGACTGATATCTACAATAGACATTTAGATCTTCAGTGAAAGTAGTATGCATTTCTGTTTCTTGATCTTTATCAAAAACTTCGAATAACTTGCACTATCTGAAAATGTTGATTTTAAGCAAGAGTGAGCATGACGGCTCAACAAGTTTAACAGTTACACATAACACATTATATGCTTCACATATTATACGTGCTTTGCATTTTATTCTTACATAATGCATTTCATTTTATGAATGTTTCATACTTCTTATAATAATCAACTAGCATCTAGCAATTCATGCTTTATATTTTCACATGTAATCATACCTCATGCTTTTCACATAACATAAATATCATCAATATATCTCCATATCAATAATATAATATCAAATTGTAGCATATTAATGCACATAGGAGCAAGTTCTGAAAAAAACTTGTTTGGTTCGCTTCTACCGTTTACGCTTATCTGCGTCTTTCGTTCAATCTACAATTTATATATAAAATCGACATAATCATTACTTACAATGACTATTAACACTACAAGAAAATGATCTATCAGCGACCGCTTATTAGCGACGGCATTCGGTCGCTAATGGACATCAGCGACCAAATTCGGTCGTTGATATCCGTCGCCTATAGCTTGGTCACTAACATTCATATCAGCGACGAACAATAGCAATCGAACTTTCAGCGACCGACTCGGTCTCTAAGCTGAGTCATCACACCTGACAACATTCGCCACGTGTAGCGACCGCTAACAGCGACCGAAGAAATAGCGACCAATATCAGCGACCGATGAAATGATTATCAGCGACCGAATTTTGAGACGAACAGCGACCGGGTAGTAGCGACAGGTTATTAGCGACCGCTTTTAACGACCGAATTCGGTCGCTGATTATTCTTTTCAGAAAAAATGGTTTTTTTTGTTTTTTTCAATTCCCAAAAATTTCTTTACCTGTCAAACACATCCCAACACAGCACAACATATATATAAACGATCTAATTGAGATCTCCAACCAAATATCAAATTCTAACCAAATGAAATAACATACATTTCAAATAAATATAAAACCATTATCTAATCAACTCTTAGTACATAAATATATACAATACGATAAATATCCAACCGTTCATGTGTAACACAATAGAATCAATAAAATAAAAAAGTTAAGAACGATATGTAGCTCGCCAAGCTTCATCGATCTAGCTAACTGCCACGTTCCTGTAACAAAAAAAAAAAGACATTCAAGATAGTATTATTGAATGATTAATTTTGGTGCATTAAGTAATAATATTACCTCGTCTTGCTCATTCTCCTCCTCTTGGTCCGGCTAACTTGCTGCTGTCGCAACCGCATTCGCTAATGAATCAGGGCTCAACGCTTTCAAATGATCTTGCAGCTGACGCAGAAGTGCAGGATCTCTGCATATGGCTCTAACACAGTCCTTATCGTTATATGGCGTCGGATTGTATGATGCTTGGGTAGACTGGCTACCCGAGCTGCAAGAGGAAGTAATACCCGTTCGTCTTCGCTGCCCTTGGCCCTTAACAAAAATTTTTTTGACAACCGACACCCTTTCCCACAACTCTTGATCAATCGGCGGGCGACCACTACCAGGGGGATACCGCTCATCCATTAGTTGGTTGTAAGTGTCCTGCAATTAAGTAATACATTGAATAGTTAAATGTAACGTCAAAATTAATGTATAAACATGTAACGTTAAAAAAACTTAATTACCTGTATCTGTATAGCATCAGGCAGACCATCACGAGTAGCCACATACACATCCAACCAATTGATAGTCTGACCTTTGGACCTACTAGATAACTACAAATATGACAAGTGTATAAATATATTAGTCATGCAAATAAATACTAAATAAATTATCGTAAATATGAAGAAAGTAAATTTGACGAACTCTGTACCTCCCTATCCATGAAATGTTGCGCCTGTGATATACTACCGCATTTGTATGTACCCTTTGCCTTTTCCCCTTCAGCCACACCGGTGGATCTGTTCTTGGCGGCAATCCTCCCTTTCTTCGCCCATTCGTCACTCTGCCACTGCTGGCACATCTCAACCCATATATCGCGCGAACACCACTACGGATTGTACTCATGCATATACTTCGCAGTCTGGCCAGGATGGTCTATGCCGACATTATACAGTGCATTTTCCACTCCTTCTTTATGTTGTCTTTGGTACAGACAACACACTTTTGCCAAAAACGACTAAGCTCAATCAAAACATCCCATATTGGTTTATCAAGCAAGTCTCGAAATGCTATTGACAAGAGTCTCTCCATGAACACGTGACAATCATGACTCTTCATCCTTTGTATTTTGTCACCTGTAACACACCTTGCAATGTTTGACGCATATCCATCTGGTAGTTTCAGAGACTTGATCCATGCACACACATCTTTAACCTGCTTCTTGGACAATGTATATTTTGCATGCGGTTTGACAATCTTTCCATTAGGAGATTCATAAAGCTCTAAACCAGGACGCTTACAAATATCTTTCATATCCAACCGTGCTTTATCATTATCTTTCGTCTTGCCCTTAACACCCATCACGGTGTTAAATACATTGTCAAACACATTCTTCTCAATATGCATTACATCTAGATTGTGACGAATCAAGTTTGTCGACCAATAAGATAGTTCCCAAAATATGCTTCTCCGAACCCAATTGTGAGACTCACCAAACCCATTGATTGTTGTTGAGGCAACACTTTTACCAAATAGGATTACAGGCAATCTCATCACACGGTCACGCACCTCTGTCCCAGACAATCGTCCTACCGACATATCTTTCTCTAATTTTCCTTTTTTAAAATTATCTCTATTTCTTCGAAAAGGGTGATCTATCGGCAATAAACGTCGATGACAGTCAAACCAGCAGGGCTTCCGACCATGTGGTAGATTAAAAGACTTTGTATGCTCCGGACAATATGGACAAGACATCTTCCCGTGTGTACTCCATCCGGATAACATACCATAAGCAGGAAAATCACTAATAGTCCACATAATTGCTGCCCGAAGGTTAAAATTTGTTTTGGTCGAAACATTCCAAGTCTGTATTCCATCCGCCCACAATACCTTCAACTCGTCTATAAGAGGTCTCAAGTAAACATCTAGATTCTTTCCAGGACTCTTGGGACCAGGAATCATGAGTGAAAGAAACAAGTATGGTTGTTTCATACACATCCAATGAGGCAAGTTGTATGAAGTCACTATCACAGGCTAGCAGGAATACGGAACAGCTGAGTGGCCGAAAGGGTTGAAACCATCGGTTGACAATCCAAGTCTCACATTTCTTGGTTCTAATGCAAACCCTGGATGAGTTAAGTTGAATTCTTTCCAAGCCTTCCCATCTGCAGGATGATTAAGTTCCCCACCTTTAGCTGGAGATCTCGCATGCCAAGTCATGTGTTCAGCTGTTCTTGAAGACATGTACAATCTTTGCAGCCGATGTGTAATTGGAAAATACCTTAAAATCTTAAAAGGTATATTTGTCTTTTTTGTAGTCACACCGTCTTTATTAGGCTTAAACCGATCATGATTGCACAACGTGCACTTTGTCTTCTGTTCATTTTCCTTATAAGACAACATGCAATCGTTCGGACATGCATCGATCTTCTGGTATCCAAGACCCAACTTCTTCACCATTTTCTTACAAAAGTAATAGTTATCGGGCAATTTTTCACCGCCAGGTAACATACTCTTAATGGCTTTTAATAGCGACTCAAAACACGCATGGCTCATGTTGTGATCAGCCTTGATGTTAAGTAACGTCGCCACTGCAGACAATGTAGTTTGCTTTGAGCAACCAGGCCACAACGGTTCGCATCCCTCCTCTAATAATTTAAAGAACGATTTGGCATCAGAATTCATAAGTTGATCTATGTCTTGTTCCCAATCAAAATTCGGCCCAGCAATATCAAGAACCATGTCATTCATACGATGGGTACTACTGTTAGCTGGATTATGTATCCGTGCATTGACACTCTCTCTTTTCTGTCCATGTGCCCACCAACATTCTTCGTAATTTTTCATGAACCCATTAACAAGTAAATGATAGGCGACTATATCTCTGTCCGCATAATTGACAGTCCTACACTTCAAACAAGGACATCTTATCTTGTTCTGAGCGTTGACACATTTTTTCTGGCTATATGCGTAATCCAAAAACACTTGACAACCAGTTCTAAATTCAGCTGTAGCACCCATCTGCTCGTGTGACTTTCGTCGCCTCATCCAACTATGGTCTGAATATAAACCCATAATAGTATGGTACCTATTTTGACAAGATTTTTTGTATTCATTATATCTATTTATTAAAAATGTATAGGTATAATGCATGTTTCCGACCTAAATACGTCTCCACCCTTATTACACCGGCCAGACTTCTATCTCATTCTTGTATGTGAGTCCCACTAATGTCAACAACTTAAACAAATGCATGTGTTTGTTCTAAAGAAATTTCGACAGCATCTACCATCGGTCTCCAAGTACACAAAATAAACTATGATTTACACAATCTAAGTATGCACCCGGAGAACAATAGAAGATAAACAAACCAAAATTTCTTTAGAGCAAACACATAAATTCGCTTAACTCATTGACACCGGCTTAAGTGAGACCGAAACATATAAGAACAGTCCCAAAACGGGGACTATTCAACCTTCACTCCTAATGAGTGAATCTTGAACGGGTTTCTAAGCTACGTATATATTTTCATATTATTTTTATATATATTATCTTATTTTTCTTTATTTTATAATATTATTTTGAATAATATTATATTATATTTCTTTATTTTATATTAATTTGAATGATATTATATTATATTATTTTAATAATATATTATTTTTTATTATTTTGTATTATTTATCTTTATTATATTTTATTGTATTATTTTATACTATATTATATTTATTTAAATTATAATATTATTTTGCATAATTTTGAATGATATTATATTATATTATTTTTATATATATTATATTATATTATTTTATATTAATTTGAATGCTATTATATTATATTATAGTATATTTTTTATATTACTTTTCTCTATTATATTTGTTTGTATTATTTTATATTATATTATATTTATTTATTTCATAATATTATTTTGTATTATTTTAAATGATATGACATTATTTTTCTATATATATTATAATATTTTATATTATTTTTATTTATTTTATAATATTAATATGCTATTATATTATATTTCTTTATTTTATATTATTTTGAATGATAATATATTATATTTGTTATATTATTTTGTATTATGTTTCTCCATTATATTTGTTTGTATTATTTTATATTATATTATATTTATTTATTTATTCCATAATATTGTTTTGTATAATTTTGAATTATATTATATTATATTATTTTTTTTATATTATATCATTTTATACTAATTTGAATGATATTATATTATATTATGTTTATTATATTATTTTTCTTTATTATAATTTTATTTATTTATTTTCTGTTATATTATATTTATTTATTTCATAATATTATTTTATTTATTTTGTAACATTATTTTATATTAATTTAAATGATATTATATTACATTATTTTGTATTATGAGGACAAATAATAGTGCATAATATTATCATATGAGGACAAATAATAATGCATAGTATTTTTACAATTTTTAATAATGACAAAATGAGGACAAATACTAGTGCATAATATTATCACATGAATTATATTACCTAAATAAAACATATTGCATATCGGAAAATGTATAAATATTATCCGGTTACCTTTTCCGGCAGGGATGGCGTCCGGCGAGGCGGCGTCCGGCAGCAGCGAGGCAGCGTCCGACAATGGCTGGTGGCGTCCGGAGGGAAGGGGGGGCGGCCGGCTGGTTTCGATCTCCCTACTTCCTTTCTTCTCTTCTTCCTTCTTCTTTCTCTTTCTGGTTTCTTTTTCTTTCTCTTTCTGTAATTCCCGTGCGACGGATATTAGGTCTGAACATAACAGTGACCGCTTAATAGCGACCGCTTTTGGTTGCTATTTTTTTTTAATGCGTTGGCACTTTTAGCGACCGCATATTCGGTCGCTAATATATTAGCGACCGCTTCAGCGACCGATATCGGCCGCTAATTATGGCGCCAAAATTCTCGCTCTTTTTTGGTGGCTTATTTGGTATTTGCGACCGATAATTGCGACCGTTAGCAGTCGCTATTAGTGTTAGCGATGACCATCATGATCGGTCGCTGATATCGGTCGCTCAAACTTAGTATTAGCGACGGATTTTGCGGTCGCTGAAAGTTTTGGTCGCTGATGTGCATTTTTCTTGTAGTGTAATTAGTCTTAACTTAAGACCTTAACTTCAAATTATTAACTCTTAAGATGTCCGACAAATGAATCCTTAAGTTCTGGACAAGAACCTTAGCCCAAACATAATTGAACATTTCGGGTACACTTAACCAACTTATGCCTTCATTACACGTTTTTTGTATGACTTACTTTTAATAAGTTGTCTAAAATAGCCACAAACGGACTATTTACTTTGGTTTAATTCAATAAATTTTTTTCTTTTAAATAACTTAATGATTCAGACATTTAATAATGTACCAAATACTTCAAAATATTATCTACCTTTGATAATATACAACTACGTTCAAATATTATTAACCATTTAATAATATTTTAATAACTTATTAATCTTATTAACCATTTAATAATATTTTAATCTCATACTAATATTATTAACCATTTAATAATATTTTAATTACTTACTAATATTATTAATCATTTAATAATATTTTAACCAGTTATTAATATTATTAACCATTTAATAATATTTTAATCATTTACAAATATTATTCACCATTTGATAATATTTTAATCTCTTATTAATATTATTAACCATTTAATAATATTTTAATCACTTCTTAATATTATTAATCATTTAATAATATTTTAATCACATATTAATATTATTAACCATTTAATAATATTTTAATCATATACTAATATTATTGATCATTTAATAATATTTTAATAATCTTCAAACAATACAAATAGTTAAGTTTTTTAATTGTGTTAACTTTAGTCTTTATTTTAAACATTTAACTACCAATTAGTTACTAATAAACTTCATGCATTGGTTTAATATCCAAACACATTCATTTTATATTTATTTTAACTTAATTTATCAAAGAAAACTCGACCTGACCCGACCCCGACCGACCCAACCCGACTCGGAGCACAAAAATCTGCTTTGACAGATTGTTCTAGCATAGCTACGCCACACCGAACGCAGGTGCGTCAGGCCAATCTGTTCGGAAGTCAATTTTTTTGACTGCTCGACCCTCCAATGCTCCGACAGCCATAATTTTTTTATTTTAAATTTTTTTTTGGGTGATTCTTGAGTCCATTCTCATCAGAATTTCCCCCTCTACAATTTCTCTTTATATCACAAATCCAAATTCTGAACGGAACTGGACTAAACATTGCTCACAAGGACAAAGTGAAAACTAAAATCATAAATCCTTGGTTTTAATTGTTTAAACTTGAATAAAATAAACTCTACACATCCAAATGACACCAACTTAGTGTTGTTGTCTTACTAACTTCTTGTTTTACAACATTTCATGGTTCAATCACATTTTTGAAAATGTTTTGACAAGAAATTTAAGATCGAACCATCTAGGGTTTCAAAACGCCCTATTTTGTGGTAAAAGCCATAACTTCCTTATTTTTTCATGTTTTTGAAAGTTTCAAGTTGAGTTTTCTTAAAAACTCATATATGTAACTTTCTAGCTATAGAAATTAATTTTCCAACTTGTACCTTTCAATCTACAACATTAAATATCACATAGCTACCAAGGTTTTTACCGGTAAATCTCTATATGCACCTTTCTTCTAATTCTTTGCACAACACCTATACAAATAAATGTATTAACTATATCAAACCATGAATATACTTATATACCATAGTTTTAGACTTCTAGATCATCAAAATAACTTTTGATCGGTAAGAAAATATATTTTAACCGTTCAAATCATATCTAAACTATAAAAATGAACTAAAGAGAGTTTATAACACTTTTTAACCTTTCATACATGGATGCTCTCCTTTCTCTTGATATGATCTTGGCTTGTGACTCCTCATTAACTATCCTCTAGCATTTTTCCATGGTGGATCATCAATTTCACAAAGTAGCTCTTGTTTTTCTCTAGAGCTTCTCTCTCTACAACACTTGAACTAGCTAGCAAATGATTAACCTTTGCTAGCTCTTTCCCTCTTCTCTATATATAGCACTCCTTTAATCACCATCAACTCCTACTAATCAACTAACACAGTCAAATTAAGAGCTAATTATTCTTACTATTGGATTGAATGACTAGGTGATTGACTAGGGTTGGTAAACCACTTTGATATTATGTACAAGTGAAGCAACCAAGCAAAATCAAGCCACCCCCTTATGGGGCCCACTAAATCTCAGCAAAATGGGATTAAATCTCCCATTTTTGCTTTATTTTTATAGCTTAAATATACATATATATATAAATATATATAAATGTTGACCAATTTTGACTACTATTTGGGCTCCACATTAGACTTTAGGATTTAAATATATTGGTCTCATCCATTTAATTTGGTTGGGCTCAATTTAATTATTCTATTGGACTAACATTAAATACTTTATGTTACATTTAATTAAACAAGCATCGTGCTTGATTAATTATAACTTGAATCAATGTTTAATTAATTACATGAACTACTAGGTTAATTTATTTAACTTAGTTTAATACATCTATTAGACTTATAATATAATCCAATTAGACTTGCCTTTAATTATTCTACCACCTTGGATTACATAATTAACTCATCCATGGTTAATTCTCATCACCATATTTATTCACCTCGCAATTAACCAATGATTGATTAATGCTCTCTCTTGCCTACCAACTAGGGTTATTCAATTAACCTTATATTGATTAATTCTCTATACTCAACAATATTTTCCAACACTTTGACCATCATTTGACTTTTTAAATGGTTGGGCTATCTAGCTTTTTTTGAATTGGGCCATCTTATTTAATTATCCCTCTTTATGTAAGTCTTCCCATATTGAGCTAACATCTATAATCCATTTGTGCTAGTCCACTAGTAGTAATTAAATTACTTAGACTCTTTATAACAACTTAATAATTAAGTTAATTACTTAATTAATTAACTTCACATTATTGCCATCTAAGATAATCATCCTAAATTTTCTATAACTTTAACTCATACTAATATAATTAAACTAATTAATTATATTTCATGACTTCATATGTAAACTAATTAATTTATTAGTTTAATTGAGTATTAACTTACTCATCTTCTTATTTGGCTAGCAAACACACTTTATATATATATATATATATATATAATATCCATCATTCACTTCTCAAATGAATTTATTTCCTTAAAAAATTCTCTACATGCATCATTAAAACATTCCCACATTTAATTTCTAACAAATAAATTATGTTAAAAATAAAAATGTTTACCCATTTTCTACACATCTCACTTCGACAACTCTAGGTTTTAAACCATAACCTTTAATTAATTATTTTAAATCTTATTTACAATTCTTGTAAAAATCTGGGATATTACAACAATTATCATAATTCACAACACCACCACAATAATTATTATTATTGTTATTATTATAGTTATTTTTGTTTTTGTTGTTGTTGTTGTTGTTGTTATTATTATTATTATTATTATTATTACTGTTATAATAATAATAATTATTCTAATTATTGTTTTTATTATTGTTATTATTATTATTGTTGTTATTATTATTATTATTGTTGTTGTTGTTGTTGTTGTTATTATTATTATTATTATTATTATTACTACTATTATTATTGTTTTTATATTATTATTATTATTATAGATTATTATTATTATTATTGTTATTATTATTATTATTATTATTATTATTATTATTATTATTATTATTATTATTATTATTATTATTACTATTACTATTATTATTATTATTATTATTATTATTATTATTATTATTAATTCAAATTTGAATGAATGAGTGTGAAATGAAGTGTTGATTTGGGTGAAATTTGTGTGTGTGTGTGTGTGTGATATGTTATTATTATTTTAAATTCAAATTTGAATGAATGTGTGTGAAATTGAGTGTTGATTTGGGGAGAAATTATGTGTGTGAGATGAAATGTGAATCATTAGATTAAAATTGAAAGATCTTATTGTGTTTTGTCAAATTTTGAATTTAAAATTGATTGTATTTTATTATATATATATATATCAAATCGTCTAAAATAATTCAATTAGTTTGATTTGCTTGCAATTATTCGATTAGGTTAAACTCAAGTTGCTGCAAGCTGACATACTAAACAATAGGTTTTTGTTTTTTGGAGAACTATTAAATAATACGTTAAGCCACGTCCATGAACTCAGTAATTTATTTTTTTAAATCAAATCAAGTCATTAATAATTAAGGAGGATTAAGAAGAAGCCTATATGTATTGCCGCTTGGTTTTAACCTGCTACATGTACGTCTTAAAATTTAACCTTTATCACATATTACATGATCATTCCGAGTTAATAATAAGATAACATTATAATGATCTTGTGATCCACGCAGGACATTATATCAACTCGTATTATTATAGTAAGTTATATATTTAAAAAAATAAAAATTAATTATCCTATTATTATGTTAAACAATTCAACTCCTATTTTTTTCTTATTTTTAGTTAGGGGTGAACAATAAACCTAAAAATCGACGAGGTCGAATCGAACCAACACTAAATTAAACCAAAAATTATAAAATAACTTATCATACAGGTTGTAAGTCTCAGGGTCACATGCATAATTGATAGCTCTGTAAGGACATTAGTACATGCTTCAAATTTTTATTTATAGTGCCAAGTGAATGGCTTTGTGTTTATTTTCTTAGTCCTCCATTAAGAGTTCCTCTATAATCTACTGACTAAATTATGAAGTGGACTCAATTATAGATTACTCTTATGCACAATGACACTGTTTGATATTAAATAAAATTATAATCGACCAAACAGATAAAATCGACTGATTTATGTATTTAACTAATAATTGAATAAGCCAATAATTGACAACGGAGTAAAAGTTTAGACGATTTTAATTTTAATTTTTTTATAATCATCTTAAATAAATTAGTTATTTTTTAGATATAAAATCGACCAAAATCTGCCGTTGTGCAACCTTATTTCTAGCTCATTATAACCAACTTCTTTCATCTGCTATACTATACCCAACATCTCTTTTTTTAATTTTTTGACGCTAAAAGGAAATATATTATCGTAGATTCCAAGGTCATAACATGATCTTAATTAATTCCATTATTGTATACTATTAAGCTTGTGATTTTCATTTTTCTGTCTCGTATAATGTTAGACTCCACTTGCGTGGTTCTTAATATGTCTATTTAATCACACTCCAATATATAAGGAGGGCAGAAATCTTGCCGTCTACTTCATACTTTAACAGAGTATATTCTACAATGCAATGCAAATATGCTCGTGCTCAAAAGTGCATCAATACTATTTAAATATGTGCAAGCACTTATAATAATATGTTTTATGGCTATTACAGTGAAACATGTTGGCTTATTTACAACTGTTTACAATAGATTTCTAATATAAATTGCAAGAATTGTTCAAAAAAACGATATATATATATATATATATATATATATATATATATATATATATTTTGTTATTAGTTACGTAAATAACTATTAGTGATAATTTTTTTAGTCACATGTTTGATATAATATGTAAATTTTATAATCTTATATAATTTCATGTATTAATTTACGTCTAAATTATAATTCGATACAAAATTTTTACAAAGCATAGCAGGACTCAAATGAGTACGATATGAAATTTATGCGGGTTGTAAATATAAGCGTATGTGAATATTTGAAATATGAGTGAATTAAAAATAATTAAATCTTAATTTATTTTATCCTATAACTTAAAATTTAATATAAATCGCAATCTAACTTTATCATCAATTCGTTCACATATAAATCATATTTCCTAAAGAATTACATCAATAAATAGGATTGACTATAATTATTAAGATGATCCACCAAATTACATGTGTGTTTAAAAAAATTATCACTCATATTTTTTCACATAATTGATAACAAAATAAATAAATAAAAATTATTAGATATAAAATAGTATTTAATAACAGCTAATGACTCGGTTTTGCGTCAGTAGGCTTAACTTGGATATATATATACACGCAGAGCTGACTCATTCATATTTCTCCGATCAAGAAATAACCCACTCCTACAAGGCGCGTGTTTGACATTCCCTACTTAAAATAGAGTACTTATTTGATGAAGCAAGCACACGCGATATAAAGAGAGTGGACTAATAACGTATATTATCCATTTCCAAACGTTTTGTTTCTGGATAAAATGCGAAATGAAAATTTTGCAGTTAAGGAGTCCAAAAATATTCAATTTTTAGGCAAGGACTTTTCCTACGGTACTACTATAAATACCATCCATTTTCTTAATCAAACCAAACCAAACCGTCCCTGTAATTTGCTTTGATTTCTGTGCTTTTGTTTGTTGTTTCCATTTCTGGGGTTTGAAGATGACTATTCTCATTGAGCAGCCTGAATTAGGTACCACTTTTTGTCTCTGATTTTTATGTTTCTCAAACCATACAATAAAAATAGTTTTTCCATTTTGGTCATTGTATTTTCAATATTTTTACCAGGATCATCCCAAGAGGTGGAGAAGAAGAAGAAGCTCCATTCTGATACAAATGAATTGGTATTGGATGGAGGCTTTGTTGTACCCGGAAGTGCAGTCAAAGGCGGATTTGACGCCCCAGAAATCAATGCATTCGGTCATTCGTTCAGGTATTTTGTCCAAGAATTTCAAAAATGTCAATGTCACGTAGAATTATACCTGTCTATAACGTGATTATGTAGTTTCGTTGTTCTTTCTTTTTTCATGAATAAGTTTATATATACAATATTAATCACAAAATTAATCACTATATTTATTTTAATTATTAAAAAATAAAATATGATATTGATTTTAATTTAAAATCTTATTTTTAAATAATTAAGATCAATTTTGTAGTTGATTTTATGAACTTATTCTTTTTCTATTTTAAGATTAAATTAATGTTGTTGCTCGTAGAATGTTTGTTTCAAATCAATCTGTCTGCCTGGAAAATGATTTTACAGGAATTATAACGTCGAAAGTGAAAGACAAAAATCTGTGGAAGAATTTTATCGGATGAATCATATTAATCAAACATATGACTATGTAAGTGCAATATTATTATTATTATTATTTTCTAGGTGGCGAAAAAAATTAGGTTTTAATATATTGCTATGAATAAAAACTTACAATCTCCAAAATGCAGGTGAAGAGGATGAGAGAGGAGTATGGAAAATTGGATAAAAATGAAATGAGCATATGGGAATGTTGTGAGCTTTTGAATGATGTTGTGGATGATAGTGATCCAGATTTGGATGAGCCACAAATTGAGCATTTGTTGCAAACTACTGAGGCTATTAGAAAAGATTACCCTGATGAAGATTGGTTGCACTTGACTGCTCTTATCCACGGTATATACTAATAATTATTGATTTATTACAGACAAACGTATACTAATTAAAAAGATGGTAACTTTTATTTCTGCATATTTAAAAAGAAAATTATATATGTGCCATGAAATTGTTGTACTAATGAACATGACATGTCATTGTATTAAGATATGATGGTCTATGAATTGTATTTCATGTTATAATAATAATAATAATAATAATAATAATAATAATAATAATCTTTTTTGGCATTCATGACAGATCTTGGAAAGGTTCTTGCTCTTCCTAGCTTTGGTGGGCTTCCTCAATGGGCTGTTGTTGGTGAGCATATATTCATTCTACTATGTCAGAAAAAATTTCTGCATGTGATTGTTTTTAATTCTCATATTTTATTACTAATTTTTCAGAAAGAAAGAGTTTAATTTTCAATGCAAATTTCAAAGAAAATAGCACTCAATATTTTTAATTTTATACCACAGGTGACACGCACCCTCTTGGTTGTGCTTTCCACGAATCAATTGTTCACCATAAGGTATATACATTTATGCTTGAAAACTGTAATTTAATTATACTCCTTCCGTCCCAAAATATATAAAATATTGAGATTGATTTTTTTAAATCAAGCTAAGATATTTGCAAAAAATTAAAATTAATGTGATTTATTTTATTTTTTGAAAGTGACACTTTTAAGTTAATTTACAATTTCATAATTATATTGTTCAAAATTAAAATAATTCATATAAATTTGATTTTGAAAATATATCAAATTGACTTAAAAAGTCAGAATTAATTCTATATTTTAAAATGGAAGGAGTATATTTTTTTGTCCTTCTACAATCATGATTATAGTTATTTAACTGATTAAATTTCTCCAATATATTCAATTTTTTGCAGTATTTCAAGGACAACCCAGATTACAACAATCCTCTTTATGCAACTAAGAATGGAATTTACTCTGAAGGATGTGGACTGGAAAATGTGATGATTTCTTGGGGACATGATGACTATATGTACTTGGTAAGAAAATAAAATAAAATTATACCACTTACATATCATAATAGCTTATTTGTATATTAATATGTGGATAAATTTACACACACAATAATCAAACACTAAATCAAATACTATATTCATCTCTACCATCATAATATTGAAATTCGTGAAATGTCTTATTTTTAAATGATATAAATAAATACCGCATTTAGTTATAGTGTGTTTATACTTATTCTTAATACATAATATTACTATACACAACATTTTCTTACTGATCACGTAAGTTACATTTTCAAATTTGCAGGTGGCCAAGGAAAATGGGACAACTCTACCTTCTGCAGGACTTTTTGTTATCCGTTTCCACTCTTTTTACCGTAAGCATTTACTTAATTTTATACTTTAAATCTGATTAATTAATCAATTACTTCGTATTAATTAATCATTTTTTTTTGTATATTTTTTTTTCCAGCTTTGCATCGATCGGGAGCATACAAACATCTGATGAATGAGGAGGATGTTGAGAATCTGAAATGGCTTCAAATTTTTAAGTAAGCTCTTATTTGTGATTTCTTCACACGCTCGTTAATATATGCTACAATTATTTGAAATTAAAAATTGAATAAATAAACTGATTTTTGGGAAATTGTATATATACATAGCAAATACGACCTATACAGCAAGAGCAAAGTCCGGGTGGATGTTGAGAAAGTGAAGCCATACTATATGTCATTGATTGAAAAGGTGAGCACCACTTATTTGTTATGGTAATATAATATTTACACATTTTTTATTTGATTTCTCCGTTTTTTAATTCGTGGAAACTTTTTATTGCAGTATTTCCCAACAAAGCTTAGATGGTAAATTGTACTTGGAAATCTTGAAGGCTCATATATATATATATATATATATATATATATATATATATATATATATATATATATATATATATATTGATAGATAGATATTGAAATGGCATCCTGCGCGCTGTTTTTCTTCCTTTTGTTTGTGTAATTAGTTATGAGAGAGGGGGAGAGAAATGTGAGATATTAATCTTCCAAGATGTTGTCATTGTATTCTCTTTCATCAAATGTTTGGAAATTATTAATAAAAGTTTCCTATTGTTAATTTCAGTGGCTTACTATTCTTTTATTAATGATGTCGAGATTATTATTGACAAAAGTAAAACATAAGAGAGGATGACATGCATTATCTCTTGTGTTATAAATGAGGTCAATACTTCGTTTTTGATTTTATTTAATACAAGTTTACCGACCCGCCAGAAACACGAGTGACATAAATAAAGATTTATTATATTAATTATTGAGATAATTAATTAAATGTAAAATAAATATTTAATTAGAATTTTAAGAAGATAGTTGTAATTATTAAATTTTAAGTTTTTTTTATCAACTATTAAGCTAAACATTTAAATATAAAATTTGTTAAAATTATAATCCAAATATAAATATGAAACTCAAACTTTAATTAGTTTTAATTTAATTATGAAAATGAATTAGTAATGAAACCACTATAATTTTTTTAACTAATTTTATAATTATTATATTTTTTTAAAAAATCACATATACTATTAATACAATTATCGTGTGATTTGATAAAATTTCAAATTTTAATAAAATTAATTTAGTTAGGACATTAGTTTAATAATAAAATTCACGACTATTATTACTATAATGAAATTAGGTGATATGTTAAGAGATTTTTTTGATATCTTAATAAAATTTAAAATTCGTTAAGATATATTGTCTTACATAAAAATGTGATAAAAAAAGTTTGTATTAAAATTAATAGAATCAAATATAATTATTTTAAAAAAATGTTCTTTTCCCTATTAGAGATATTATTTGAACAAGGGCACATTGTTCAAATAAAATACTTGACACATTCCTATACAGTTTAGCTTGTTAATATCAACTAATGGTATAAATTTTCAAGGCTAGCTCTTGCATTGTAGGCTATCGGGTCTTTTTTTGATATCCATACGCCAAAATGAGAACACTTCTTTCGTATCTTTTGACGTCTCAATTGATTAAAAGAAACAAAACACTGTGATTCTTTTGTTTTCTTAATTGGAATATCACTATATGTTTGCTTTTTCTTCTATCACCAAAAAAGAGTCTTCTCTCTTTTACTTTGCAATGCATGTTTATTTTATTTATTTTTTTCTCACAAAGAAAATCTCATATTCGAAATAAGAAACAGTTCATAATGCATCATGCACGCTCTGTTTAATATTAATTCTTCTCTTCATATTTTATTTCTTCAAAAAGTAAAATAGGATATAAAAATGACAAGGAGGAGAAATATTTATTTTTATTTGAATCATACTATGTATTACAAAAGTTTTCTACAGAATACGATTGTTATGTATATCAATACATGTGATTGAATAGAATTATACAATAGTTGGGCCACTATATTGAATACATTGTTAGAATATTATTTATTAATAATTATCCACGTAATTCGCAACAAAAATATTTGACATGTAAAGTCACACGAGAGTTTTCTCTCTCTAGCGGCGGATGGGTCCTCCATCTCTTTCTAGATTGTAGAATTACAGTCCCTTTTGCAAGGTGCCTATGTAATTTGAGATGTCAAGTATATGTCGGATATTGTGATTGTTTTCATCTTTCCTTCTCATCCCTCTCTTGATTCTATTTCTTATCTTTATCAATATATCTCTATGTTCATGGAGGAACTTACTAAGTCATGGAGATCTTTAAGACTTTAACCCTCACTGATACGGAGGGTACATACCTAAGACTAAGCGAAGAAGTGGCTATCATGGATTATACCATTGCAGCAAATTTCTTGACGCACTGAGCCCTTAACTTAGAGGCCATAGCTAAAACCTTCACGCCTTTATGAAGGTCTCGCAACGGATTCAGAATTAAAGAGGAAAATGATCACGTGGTACTTCTTACTTTTGATAACAAGCAGGAGATGGAGAACATCTTAGGCTCGGAACCATGGAGTTTCGACAAACATCTTATGGTCCTCACTAGTTACAGTAGGGACAAGGATTTGGCTGATATGAAGTTTAATATGGTAACTTTTTTGGTGCAGGTTCATGAAATACCATTAAGGTTTAGAACAAAGACTGTGGCTGGAAAAATTTGTGAAATTCTTGGGAAGGAGATACACACTTAGGATGATAGTGAAACAGAGGGCAATGGCTTTGTTATAGTCAGAGTCACCATTGATATCTCTAAACCACTTTGTCGAGGAAGAGTAATAACGATGAAAAATGGTAAAGAACAATGGGTGTCGTTCAAGTATGAGAGGTTAACGAACCTCTATTACTAGTGCGGTAGCGTGATGCATGGTGATAAGGACCGTGAGATATGGTTGGACAACGGTAGTACATTATCTAATGAAACTCAGCAGTACGAGCCATGGATCAAAACCGCCCCATTCATGGAAAACAGAAGGAATGTTGTGCAAGTCCCTGGGTTCTACAGCTATAAAAAAAAGTCAAAAGACAACACATCTCCTCAGCAGAATACAAAACTGCCAGTAGTGGTTAAACGGACGGGAAACTCGGTGTTGAAAATCTTCAGAGCTGATACGAAAACAGGGGCAATTAGTGACAGGAAAATTTTGCCTAAAAATCAACGGGTTGAGATTAGAGTACCGGAATTTGGGTAGAACATCACGGAATTTCAAAACAGAGTATTACATAATTGAATACAAAGGGTGATAAGGAGAAAATACCTAGCTATGAGATTGGAATATCGGGATTTGGGGGATGAAATAATGAAAATCCAAAACAGATACAGACCAAATTTAACGCAGAGGTTGCAATAGAGATAACTGATGATTTTGATGCGGGAGTTAATGAGACTGATTTGGGTAGGTGATGGTCTCCCTATCTCAGCAAGTTCCTCTACCGTTCACAACCATTGAAGTTGAAACATTGGCAGTCCGACGTGCACTTGACTTAGCTCACGAAACGGGTTTCACTAGAGTTATTTTGGAAGGCGACTCTCAGGTCTTGATAAATGCTCTACAATCATAGCAGATATCTTTTGCACACTTTGGCCACATAGTAGCAGATATCAAGTGCCTAGCTTCCTTGTTTCATGAATGTAAATTTTCTTTTGTGCATAGATAGGAAAATAATGTAGTTCACTCACCTGCGAGACGGACAACTTCATCTCATCAACTACAAGTCTGGATGGAAGAAGTACCATCAAATATAATATCTATTCTTATGGCTGATTCTATTCTCCATTTTGATTAATGAAAATTCTTAACGTGATTTAAAAAAAAAAAAAAAAAGTCACTCGACATATCATTTTTCTTTTTATTTTTTTGTCAGGTTGATGACTATTCAACGTAGTGTACAATTCTTTTGCAAAATTATGGGGTCAAATTAAAGTTGTACACGGAAGAAGGTTTTTTTTGTACTCTACCTCCTCTAACATAATTGGCCAAACTCCTTCCAAGTCTCTATGTATTTATATACTTCGTCCGTCTCTTACCCAAACAAACTACCTACCGAAGTACCTAACCTTCTCTCTCTCAACTTGGGGCCGTAGGTGAGATGGAGCAGCAGAGACTTGAAGCTCCATTTCTATGGAGTGCTGGGAGAAATTCCAGTAGAAGGAGATGGGGCAGAGCTCTGCGCTTCCTCCTTGCACTCATAGCTATAACATGTATGTTTCTCTCAGTTTTATTCAAATTGTCCCGTTTGAAACATAATTAATAATCACCAAATACTTCAGTTCATTTGTCTCAACTGTGCTGTTCGACTTGCTTCTAATGTTACTGTTTTGCGCATTTTCCAGTAGCCAGCCTCGCATTAACAGGCCGCTTAGATTACAGAGTTGTGAGAGGTGAGATAAAGTATATTAATGAGAGGGAAACAATTGGAAATGATTTAATTGTTGAGTCAGAGAAAGCAGTTGTTGCGGCTGATGATGCTCGTTGCTCTCAAATTGGCGCATCAATCCTTAAACAGAGCGGGCATGCCGTTGATGCTGCTGTGGCAACCGCTTTATGCCTCGGTGTGGTCAATCCAATGGCCAGCGGAATAGGCGGTGGTGGTTTCATGGTTGTTCGATCTTCAAAAACATCTCAAACCCAGGCATTTGACATGAGGGAAACTGCTCCCTTAGCCTCTTCACAGGTTCTTACTAAAAATGCAAGACAAGTTAATTACCATGTAATGTAGCTCAACAAGTTCATAAGCAATTTGCATTTTTTCCATAATTTCACTTGATAATAAGTTACTGATGTAAATGCACAGGAAGTGTTACAGAACTAATTTTATTTAATATTTAGTATTACGGCAGAACTAAGTTAGTACCTTTTACTTAATACATTGTTAAACTTTTAATTTTTGCAATGACCATATTAAACTAATTAAAAAAGTGAAATTAGACCATTCAATTGACTAAATGTCTGTCAAATTATGTGTAAAAGAGAGATGAAAGATGAACATACGAAGTCCAAGGAGGGAAAGGATGAACAGTTGCTGACAATGGAATTGGGAGAGAAATTGGTGTTGACTATCGCGGATGGTGGAGGTTTATTGGGGCCGATGAGGATTATTTACGTGAAGGTGAAGAACCTTGATTTGCTGTTCAACAGCAAGATTGTAGTTCATGGATTCGCAGGGCAGTTTAGGCATATTTTTTTTCATATTTTTTTTTCCCACCAGCCACATATGAAATTCCCTAAAGCAAATTTAACTGGGCATTTAATTATTTTAACAAAATCGTCTAATTTCAGTATTTTAATTAGTTCAATGTGGTAATTGCATTTTTTTAAAGGTTAGCAGTGTAACAAGTCAAGTGTGCCGATTAGAGTGGAAAATCATTAGTTTTGCCTTCGTATTACTCAATATACAAGGTTCCTGCAAATAGTAGGATCTGTACGATACTTTGACAGCGTTTAACATATTTCTTTGAGCCCCTTTATTTTCCAGTTCCATAATGTTATAATTGACATCAAACAGAATATGTATGCCAACAATCCTGACACCAAATCTGTTGGAGCGCTTTCATTAGGCGTACCTGGTGAGCTAGCTGGCCTTTATGAAGCTTGGTTGAAACATGGGCGATTTCCTTGGAAATCATTATTTCAGCTTGCCATTAAACTTGCAAGAGATGGGTTCGTGGTTGCTCCTTATCTTGGTAATGCAATTGATGAACACTCAGACTCGATCACAAGTGATCGTGGTTTACGACAAGTTTATGCACCAGATGGAAAACTGCTAAAAACTGGTGATATATGCTACAATGTGGAACTTAGTCACAGCTTAGAAGCAATAGCAGAACAAGGGCCACAAGCTTTTTATAATGGCGCGGTTGGCGAAAAGTTTGTTAAGGATGTGAAGGAGGCTGGTGGAATTTTGACAATGGAAGATTTGAGGAGCTACAGAGTGGATGTTACAGAGGCTGTGGCTGTGAATACCATGGGCTACACTATTTTAGGAATGCCTCCTCCATCAAGTGGAACACTTGGGATTTCTCTGGTGGGTATTCTCGCTTTTCTTTGCTTCTTCATTCAGCACCAATATTTTAACTTATGATAATATATGCTGATATATTAAAACCCCACAATCAGACACTCCAATATATGCTAATATAGGAGTTATTGATGATACAAACTGTAGCATAATTGTCTTTTCTTTTCACTGTTGCAATTATAAAACAGGTCCTAAAAATCTTAGATAGTTATGAAAGTTCAAGTGCTGCAAAGGGATCTCTAGGTTTGCATCGCCTAATCGAAGCACTAAAACACATGTTTGCTATCCGAATGAACTTGGGCGATCCTGACTTTGTAAATATGAGCAGTACTATATCCGACATGCTTTCGCCATCTTTTGCTAAGAAAATTCAGCAATTGATATTTGACAATACCACCTTCCCTCCAGAATATTATTTGCACAGGTTTATCTAATTATTACCTAAATATTTCTACAAGAAGCTTTAGATTTTTCTCAATGTAACCAATGATAATTAAAGCTTCAAGTCTTGTCATTATCAGATGGAGTCAGCTGAGAGACCATGGTACCAGCCATTTCTGCATTGTAGATAGAGATCGAAATGCTGTATCAATGACAACCACCATAAATTATAGTTTTGGAGCTAAGGTGTTGTCACCTTCCACTGGCATTGTGCTCAACAATGAAATGGATGACTTTTCGACGCCAACAGAGATCTCTCCTGATCATCTGCCTCCGGCTCCTACTAATTTCATCAGACCAAACAAGAGACCGTTATCTTCCATGACCCCAATCATCGTTCTCAAGGTATGGAAACGGCTACATTTGAGATGTACTACCTCTGTTACAGAACTACAGATACATTTTTCTTTATCGTTTGTTCCAAAGTTTGGGATATTTTTCTACTTTGGGACTATAAAACTGACCAAATTTTATCCTCGGGTGGCCTGTTTCTAAGCCTTATTGCTTGTATATTGGATAATTCATTGTTTACATAATATATTTTTGTTATGCATTGTTTACAGGATAATCAGTTGGCTGGGGTGATTGGAGGTAGTGGCGGTATATACATAATTCCAGCAGTGATCCAAGTTTTTCTTAACCACTTCATATTGGGGATGGATCCTTTACCAGCTGTTCAGAGTCCAAGAGTCTATCACAAGGTCTTTATCTAGATCCATAACACATAAGCACCTTATTTCACTTAATGATTGATAAAAACTATTAAAGGCCTGATTTTTGCATGCAGCTAATACCAAATGTGGTTTTGTACGAGAACTGGACTCTCATTGACCATGAACGTATTGAGCTTGCATATGAGAAAAGGCAATTCTTGGAAGAAAGGGGTCATGAACTCGAGGCGAAATCAGGGGGATCCGTTTGCCAGTTTGTTGTTCAAGACCTTCAGAATACGATTTCCATGGGGAGGAAAAATGGGAGAGGGGTAAAAGAACAAGTAGTACATGGGATTCTTATTGCTGTTAGTGACCCTAGGAAAGATGGGAGGCCTGCGGCTGTCTGACAAGAAATTCCGAGGACTGGAAGGAGTGGTTCACATATAATAATAATAATAATAATAATAATAATAGTATTCAAGGAAATTATAAAATTATGTAAAAGGCTACATTTTATAATTTGTTAACTATTTTCCCATGTTGAATACTGCCATATAAGTGGGGTATAGACAAAATGGTCTAACTATTTAATAAAGACAGTCTCCCGAATGTTTAGTTATCATGAAATTAACTTTATCTTAATTGGATTCGTTATTAAAGTATTTGTTAACACTAAATTTTGTATTATCCGTTTAAATCATTAACCAACGAGTAAAAAGTGCATTAAACACAAAAACAATTACTGAAATTTAAAATAAGAACACAATAATTTTACGTAAAAACTCAATTAAAAAAATCACGAAAAGCTAAGAAATCTACTATAAAAATAATATGGGGAGTACAAATTGTATATTTCTCTCTTCATTATACTCACACTCCGTATCTCTTCTCTTCTCTCTGTTATATGCTATATCTTCTGTAATAAATATCCTTCAATCTCTTACTTATGGTTGTATTTATAGATGTCGCGTCTATCCTAAACCAATCAAGAGTAGAAATTCTTTTTAGAAGTACCTCATAATTGCAATTAATTATCAATAGATTCCTTCTCAAATTAGATCTCTTTATCTCCCCCAAATAAGGAAACGTAATCCTATTTTAATAATGATTCTTCCACCATGTGTACAAGTTGTCAAAATAAATGTATATAGGCCCAAATAATTACATCCCAACATTGCCCCCACTCTCTTGCTATAAAAAATTTATAATAGGAGAGTAATTAAAAAAGTCCACCAAACACATCGACTGCCATGTTTGTCAAACTATCGAACAAAATGCCGAAGTCGTTGAATAGATTGTCAAACCTACCGAACAAAACGCCGATCCAAGATGTCAAGCCAAAAAAGGGAACATATCCATGGTTGATAAAATTTAGAATGATAACAATTGTTGTTCACTGAGAGACTTTTGTCCAATCATATAACTTCATGATTGTTTAGTCTTATATCGTATGTATGCATGTATGAATGTATGTATGCATGAATGTATGTATGAATGTATGTATGTTCTCCGATCAAAAACCACCATAATAGTCGTCCCACTTCCTCTTCAGGAGGCTGTGGTGGTCCCACATCTCCTTCTGGAGCCTACAATCTAACCTTAGATCACCATAATAGTTGTCCCACTCTATTTCGGGAGCGTTCAATCCAACCTTATATCACCATAATAGTCGTCTCACTCCATTTCGGGAGGGTTGAATCCGACCTTATATCACCATAATAGTCGCCCTACTCCATTTCGAGATGATTCAATCTGACCTTATATCACCATAATAGTAGTCTCATTCCATTTCGAGAGGGTTTAGTCCGACCTTATATCGCCATAATAATCGTCCCACTCCATTTCAAGAGGGTTCAATTTGACTTTATATCACCATAATAGTAGTTCCACTCCTTTTCGATTTGATACCATTCGACATGCTCTCGACATTAACCGTTGAACTGCTACACAATCTGTTGTTTTGATTTTTATAGAAGCCACCGTCGAGCCATACAATCTAATGTGCGTTGTAAGATTACATGGTGTAGTTCTACCCCGCCACTTCAAAATCATGATCTGCTTTGCTGCCTCCGATTCTGTAACATATTTTATTTCATGGAATCTGTTTTGTTGTTGTTTTCATTGGTGTCACGATCTACTGCTGATCTCCCTCCTATTTCTTCCGGTGCTGCTGTTGGATCTCCGATTCTGTTTCAACAGTTGTGTTGGACGTTACTTTGCTGCCCTGCTGCTTCTAAGTTGTGTTCCGCTTCCACTGTTCTGACTTATTTCTTCTTTCAGTTTAAAGTTGAGGGGGCTGACAAACTATTAATCCCTCCGTGCGAAAGTTGGGTTTCTTCTTGCTGCCGCTGCTACGAAGTTGGTGTGAGAGTTTGCTGCTGAGATTGCTCTGTTTTGACTTCGGTGACACAATTCCTGAACCTGCTGCTGTTCCTGCTATGGTTCTGCGTTCTATTTCTTTATGCTGCTATGTTGTTCGTCACGAATCTGATCTACGAGCTGCTTTTATTTTGCACCGCCATGTTGCTGCTGCTGTTGATGGTAAAGGTGATGTTGATGGTACTGTAAATGGTCTGCTAAGTCTGAGGCTTCACCGCTTTCTTGATGTTGTTTAGCTTTACCACAACTTTTCTACCACCTTTCATTCCACCGTCTCGCTCTCCACAACTGCGTCCCTACTTCTGCAATGTCACAACTGCTTTATATTTAACCTGCCTTTACTGTGAAAACTTGCCTTACTGCTTCTTCTAATCTGCAGCTATTTCACGCCTCCCATGCTCTGTTTTGCCTCGGTCCGCTGCCGTAGAGCTGCCTCGCTCCCACCGAAAAGTCTACGGTTGGTTAGTTACGCCCCTGTTGTTGCCGTAATCCAATCTACTATTTGCGATTCTCGATCTAATTGTTCTGCAACTGCTTTCACAAATTCTGCCGACTTGCTATTATGTTGCGATGTGTTTTTGCACCGAGCTCCGCTGCCGTGACTCTGTAAGGTCAAAGCTGTTGCTAATCCGATTTTTTTTGCTGCATTTCCTCTGAATCTGATTCACTGCTGCGTTGAAGCCATGATTCTGTTGTGAATCTGTTATGATGTTGCAAATCTATTGCCGCTATGCTTGTGTTGTGCTCTGTTTCTGCTCCAGTACTTCCTACTTGCGGCTGTGTTCCCGCTACGGCTCTACTGCCACTCTGCCCCAGCCTGCAACGCCTTCATTGGTTCCTACGTCCTCGATCTGAAAACGGCACCGTGACTGTTGAACTGCACCACCACCATATTCCAATTGTTTCTTGAGACCCAGAGTTCTCACCCCCACAACTCCATTCCTTCAAAGATTCCCGAAGACCCTCGAGGATGAAGTAAGGAAAATAGTTGTCTCATCTGATGGACAAATTCTGTTTTCTGACGACTTTTAGGACTACCTCTATTGTTGCTGCTGTTACCTCCTCATCGTCGATGAACAACATAACTTTTTCCGATATGCTAAAAATTTCAACTTCAATAATGTTGGGCTTCATCGTCAAAATCAGACTCCGAATCGGAATCGGAATCGGGTGGTGTGGCTTTAGGATTTGAAAATCCTGACATGCTCTGGTCTAGAGTTTGGGCCCTCCTTTTCTTGCGATTTGGACCAGATGGGTGTCCTGTGACTAAAAGGATAGAGACCCCAATATAACCGATTTAAATAAGGAAAAGTCTAGACTTACCTTTAAAATTTTATCCCTTAATTTTATTAATAAAAAAGACGAAAAAATATGGTTTCATTTTATTTGTATTTTATAAATGAGGTGGGACTATACTTCTTTATTTTTTATGAGGGTAAGACTTGTGAATAAAGTTTGAGAATAAGTATAAAAACACTCTTTAAATAATATTATAATAACTTAAAATAGTTATGCCAGCATATGTCGAGTCAACCAAACATCACAAAATAATACGAATTGTTATGATTATGTTTTAATTCCGATTAAACAATAATAATAATAATAATAATAATAATAATAATAATAATAATAATAATAAAGAATTTGTGGCGTGTAAAATATAAAATATAGCGGCTCAAATTTTAAGACTTCAAGATTCAACGGCCTCAAATTAATTTAGGTTTTAATATCCAACGATCTTAAATCAATTTAGACTTCAACATTCAACATCTTTTTTTCAAAAATTTATCTACTCACATTTTTCGTCCAAATCAAATTCACTACTAAACTATAATAATAATAATAATAATAATAATAATAATAATAATAATAATAATCTATAATATAAAACAGAGCGGCTCAAATCTCAAGTCTTCAACATCCAATGGCCTCAAATCAATTTAGGCTTCAACATCCAACGGTCTCAAATAAATTTAGGCTTCAACATCCAACGGTCAGTAATCTATCTCTCATTTTTCTCCCAATTCAACATCTTTTTTTTTTTAAATCTATCCACCCACATTTTCTGTCCAAATCAAATTCACCACTACACTATAATAATAATAATAATAATAATAATAATAATAAAAAGAAATATAACAATAGTAGTAGTAATAATAATAATAATAATAATAATAATAATAATAATAATAATAATAGTAGTAGTAGTAGTAGTAGTAGTAGTAGTAGTAGTAGTAGTAGTAGTAGTAGTAGTAGTAGTAGTAATAATAATAATAATAATAATAATAATAATAATAATAATAATAACAACAACAACAATAGTAATAATAACAATAGTAATAATAATGATAATAATAACAATAGTAATAATAACAATAGTAATAATAACAATAACAATAATAGTAATAATAATAATAGTAACAATAATAATAATAATAATAATAAATATAACAATAATAACAACAACAACAACAACAACAACAACAACAACAACAATAATAATAATAATAATAATAATAATAATAATAATAATAATAATACGTCATTTTCCTGTTTTTTGGGTATTGCAATCGTTTTGGGCAGGAAATCATAGAGACGGTTCAGATTTATTGTAATTGAATTGTAAATTATTTTAGGTTGCAATGAGTTTTTAGGTAATAGAGTATTTTTGAAATTTTAATCTACGCCGTGCCTTCAGGCACGGGCAATTACGTATCATTTCTTTGGTGTTTTTGCGGGCTATATCGAGAGCAACTGTTATAGTAAGCTCTGACTCATGATATGAGAATCTTTTGTCCAATTTCAAGAAAAAATATAAAGAAAAAAATATTATGGTGATGCGATTTAGTTGATATTATGACAATACTTTTTTGTTTGGACTTAGATGACTCATTTTATACTTTTGGGTATATATGTAAAAGCTTTTCTTTTGATTTTTTACATATTTTTTTTTTCTCATTGGATCTCACCAAATGACTTGCAGTACTACCATTTTTCACAAAAAAATACTGTTCATGGATCATATTGATCGATGGTTAGAGATACTGGAGGGAAATAAATATTGTCAAACTTCTCATTCCATTTTGTCAATAAAGGAAATGTGTGTAGGATACCCGAAAATACTATATTACACAAATTTGAGTCCGTTATCGTCAATCAATTAATTGCTTAAACCCGCCTAGAACTAATTTTAAGTTGTGAATGAGTAGCACACTAATATTTGCCTAAAAAAGAAACTATGACTGAATTGAATATCAATTTTTTTGTATTAATGGTTGGACTCTCAGTTCTATTATGAAACTGAGAGTCCACAACAGTTTTAGATTTTTCAATCTAAAAATATTGGATACAGTACTCAACTGTTATATTAGTTGCACTGTGTCTTCAGGTACGAGTTGTCCCTAGTATTTATATAAAATAACAACTTAGCTTTTAGGTCTAGTCCCCTCGTTCATCTCATAGTATATCAATGAGAAGTCAATACTATCACAATCTGATCCAATAATTGATCCGCCCTATAGATTGTTTAGAAAAAATTTGATGATTTTGAAATTTTTTCACATACGACGTCAATGTTAGCACTAAATTTTATACCCCTCGTTTAAATAAAAACAACAAGTGAAAAAGGCATTAAACACAAAAACAATTGATGAAATTTAAAATAAGAATACAACAATTTTACGTGAATTAAAAAAAAACTACGGGAAACTAAGAAATTCATTATGAAAATAATATGGGAAGTACAAATTGTATATTTATCTCTTCCTCATACTTACACTCCGTATCTCCTCTATTCTCTTTGTTGTATGTTATATCTTCTGTAATGAATATCCTCCAATCCCTTACTTATGGTTGTATTTATAGATGTCACGTCCACCCTAAACCAATCAAGAGCAGAAGTTTTTAGAATTATCTCATAACAGCAATTAATTATCAATAGATTTATTCTCAAATTAGATCTCCTTATTTCCTCTAAATAAGAAAACGTAATCTTATTTTAATAATGATTCTTCTACTATGTGTACAAGTTATCAAAATAAATGTATATAGATCCAAATAATTACATTTCAAGAGTATTATTGAAATCTTTAGTTTTTTGATTCATTTTTAGCAATCAATCTTTAGTTATTAAAGTATTATTGCAATTTAAAAAAAAAAAAAAAACATAGCAAAAGTAAATTTTTCTTAATTTTTTCCACCTTATTTTTTTTTTTTTTTTATAAATCCAGGAAACATGATCAGGAAGATCCTAAACTGTTATAATCAATATGTAATAGTATTAGGCATGTTAATTGGTCAATTAAGAGCAAATCATGCTCTGTTCTAATATGATCTAGTATCCGTTGTGATAATGGATCAACGATGATTCATTTCATAATGAATCATAATTCATCTTACGATCTAGTTAATTTAATGATACAGATCATAATTTAAATCGGTCAATTATTTTAAAAATAAAATAAAATTGTCTTACTAGATTCTCATTTATCACATATGAAGTAAAGCTCACAATTACAGTAAGTAAAAGATGAAGTCTGGCGATAAAAAAAATAAAACTATTATGAAAACTATTAAATGTTGCGATTGTGTAAATTCAATTTATAAATTAAACACGTAGCAATCTAAATTATTTCTTATTAGAAAAATTATAGGACGTGCGGAACAGGTAGAGAATCATAAACAAATAAAGATGTACGTCGCAGCACATCTAGACTTTATCCGATGGCTCATTTTTCATTTGATGTGAGCATGATAAGTTGATAACTAAACAAATAAAATGGAGTTTTGATACAATAAAATAGGTTGGGACAGATTACATTAGGGTCATGATTTAATTCATTCACCTGGCACACACACAGATGTATGTTTACATTTTTGTAATTGTAATATAATTTTTTTTTTTAAATAAAAATTTAAAGAGAAATTGTGTTTAAAATAAAATAAAGAGAGGGTGAGAAGAGATGTGCTTTAATTACATGAGAGAGATTAAGAAGGATAAAATAAGAGTAAAAATAGGAAACTAATTATATGTTATGACACAAAATCACCAAAATGACAATTATAAAACTGGAGCTTAGCACGACAACTTCTTAATTTAAATTTTTTTTTTTATGGAAAACATTATTAATGTTGAGAATATTTGACCTATACGTATTTATCTGAAATTATAATTTGACCTAAAAAGTTAACATATAAAGTTTATGATCCATTAGAATATATATATTTTTATTTTTTCTCCTTGTATTCTGACGTGGGACGATACCTCAACAATTAAGTTTGTTCATGGTAAATTTTGAAATGAGACAAAAAGAATGTTTTTATAATACTTTTTATTTTATTTTATCAAACAGTCTAATAATATATTAAAATTATAATCTATATATAAAAAATGAAAGGATTACAATAAAATAATTGAACTAATAACTCATTTAAACAAAAGAAAAAAGGGTTAGTTGTAGGAACAACGTTAATGGATACCATGTAAACTTTTGAAATACATTCATGTCCTAAAAATAATAATATAATATGCAAATAATATGTACTGTTCTTCAACACGAGCAACAGAAAAACAAGTCGTTAGATAACGCTACATTCAAATTTAAATAATAAATTTTTAACAATTCATGCATCTGAAAAAATCTCATGAACAAAAAACAATCTCCTAAACGGAGAAAGCAAAATCTCCTAAGAGATACTAATAAAATTTTCCCACAAAAGAAAAAAAAACCATCGGATAGAGAAAACAAGTCTCTCATGCAAGAAGGGGTAAACAAACTAAAGGAGAATAATTTATTATATCAAAATAAAAGAAATATAGAAAAAAGTATCTCCAAAAAGAGAGTTCTCCCCGTATCTAAGATGGAAGTTAGGGTTTTTGACTAAAGAAAAAAAAAATTTAAAAAGAGAAGAGTAATTGTTTGGCTTTGCAACAGAGTTAATATATAGCGTGATTCAAGTATATTTTTTCTTTTAAGTTTTCTCTTAAGTCTCAAACCAAATTAAAAATTCCTAGCTTGAATAAAATCAGTGCAAATGTTGTGGGCATGCGAATTATTTGGCTATTGAATTTCCCATGTATGACTCATACTGTTTCAAAATAAACATACAGTTCTGAGCTTGACTAATTAAATGGTATTTGTTATATATTCATAAATTATGGTCTTGGACATTGAATATGGACCATTGGTAACTTAAAATTGAATTTAGGTAATGGTGGAGAAAGGGAAATTAAGAGACACATATTACGGTACTTGATCTTCACAAATTTTGATCAAGGTACCTTGTTAATGAAATCAAACTCATGTAATCAAGCATCTCAAATTCTTATATAATGCTTCCTCTATTTCAGGATAAAAGTCTTTATTATTATTTTAAGTAATTTCAAGTTAAATGCCTACTTATATTAAATAATCTATTTTTATAATAATTTGTCTATAATATCTTTAGTATTAATTGTCATATTTATATTATTTATGAAACATCACTAGTTATGTGTAGAAAACTATATAATTAAATGAGAATTTAAATATAGACAATTTTGTCATTTTATCTTCTTTTTTAATGTGTAAAAAATTAACTAGAACTTTTATTTTGGGACGAAAAAAGTATATAAATTCAGAAGAGATCGATTTAACGTTAACAAAAATTTTGAAACTTTTTTTTTGACTTCGTAAAGTACCTTTCAACTTTTATTGTAATTTCTAGTTTATTCTTTTTGCTTCTTAAAATGTCCTTTAAATTTTATTGTAATTCCTATCTTATCGTTATAACTTTAACTTTGATCTTCAAAATTTGAACTTATTAAAATTAATATTATAATATAAATTACACACACAACGAGAGTACCTCAGACTAACAATACCTAATAAATAAGTTACTAAACTTGTTTGTTAACTTGGGTTTGTGTTGTGCTTAGTTGGTTTGTTTAATAATAAAAAACTACCAAAGTGCCAAGTATATATTCTATTTAAAAAAGTGGATTGGTTTGATGGCCGGAAATGAATGAAGTTTATAGTTTATTTTTGAAACTCTTTGTTGTTATTGTTGACAGATAAATTTGAATATTCAACATTTTACAACAAAAAAAAATGACGTTTATTATTAGAGTCGAACCTAAGAGACATTTACTATTAGACTCGAATTTCTAACCTTGTACGGAGTAAAAAAAATATTTATTATTATACTATTATATTTAATCTATGACTAACTTATCTAAACATTTCTAATCTATTTATTTAATTATTTTAGTTGAAGAAGTTAAAGGAGTCGTTTTCCTGAAAGTAGCATAGATCAGACGGATAGCTTCGGCCGTTCTCTACATTATTCCTATAAGAAAATAAGAAGTTTAACATTTATAAAAAAAAATTAAAAAAAAAGTCTTCATGTCTTTAAACTTGTGTAATTAGGGCAGCGATCCACTCCGTCAGCATTTATTTTGAATTAAGATCAATTTTTTTTATGAGATTCATAGTTATATTATTATTATTATTATTATTATTATTATTATTATTATACTGCATGCAGCTTTATGAGCTATGGTTGGTGGATAAATGTACCATCTATTGACTATACATTGTTAAATAATTATTAACGGATCGTGCTATTTCATAGAATAAATATAAAATTAAATAAGTACTTACATGAATTGAGAGAAGACATCTCGTACGTATCACGTATTCGCTGTGCTTAAGGGTGAAGGTCTTCAATTGTCTCTCTCAATCTTAGGATGGATATATGGGTGTGTATAAAAATTCTTGAGACGACAATTGGGACCAAACCCTAACTGTTTTATTTATAGAATAGCTAAGGGTCAAAATCGTTCATCAAGATTATGAAACCCTAGGGCCCATTATGCCAAATACTATTAGTAATATTACTTATGGGTCATATAATTACCAAGCCCATAAATAAAGTAATTAAATTAATACAATATGTAAGCCCAATAAATACATAAATAGTAAAGGCCACATTAGGAAATAAAATATTCTAACATTCTCCCACTTGGCCGAAATACTCTTTATATACAAAACATAATGCTTACAATCATTAATTTGGCCAAGCATTAATTTAATATCTACATCCTGTTCAAACAAAAGCACCAACACGAATTAATACAATCTTTGTGTCACAATTAACACAAGATCCCCATTAGTTACATAACTAGTACTTTAATTAAAACAAGGATTAACATTAAGCATAACAGGTATGAATAGAGTTTACATAAGTGATAATAATTTAAACTCATTCATATGGTCCAAACATAACTGTTTGCTCATAAGTTCTCAAGTGTGCACAATAAAGAGAATAACAAACCATAAACGTAATGTGAAGTCAAAACAATGAGCTCAAAATTAAGTTGTCTTACATCAAAGCAACTTACTAATTAAGACTACCAGTTAAACCCATGCCGGCAACATGTTCTAAAAAAAGTTTGGGTGGTAAGCCTTTCGTAAGTGGATCCGCTAACATATCATGCGTACTAATATACTTAATGACAACATTTTGATCTTCAACTCTTTCCCTGACGAATAAGTACTTAGTGTCAAGGTACAGTCCAGCACCACTCGAACTTGTGCTGTTGGAAAAACTAACAGCAGAATTATTATCGCAAAATATTTTCAATGGCCTTGAAATGGAATCTACAATCTTAAGTCCTGAAATAAGATTCCTCAACAATATGGCGTGACAAGTAGCATGATAACAAGCCACATATTCTGCCATCATCGTGGAAGTGGTAGTTAACTCTTGCTTATGACTTCTCCACGAAATAGGGCCTCCTGAAAACATAAAAATGTACCCTGATGTAGATTTCTTTTCGTCTTTACACTTAGCAAAATCAGAATCAGAATAACCAACAACTTCAAGGTTATCTGTTTTTCTGAATGTAAGCATAAAATCCTTAGTACCCTGTAAGTAGCGTAACACCTTTTTAGCTGCTTTCCAGTGATCTAAACCTGGATTTGATTGGTAACGTCCAAGCATACCAGTTATATACGATATATCAGGACGAGTACAAACTTGAGCATACATAAGACTCCCAACCACAGAAGCATAAGGAATAAGATTCATTTGATCACGTTCCAACTGATTCTTAGGACATTGATATGAGCCAAATTTGTCACCCTTAACAACAGGGGCAACAGTAGGGGAGCAATTTTGCATGTTGTATTTGTTAAGAACTTTGTCAATATAAGCTCTTTGGGATAATCCTAATATCCCGCGAGACCTATCTCGATGAATTTCAATACCTATGACATAAGAGGCTTCACCGAGATCCTTCATATCAAAATTTTCAGAAAGAAAACGTTTTGTCTCATACAACATGTCTGCGTTATTACTTGCAAGTAGTATATCATCAACATACAAAACAAGAATAACAAATTTACTCCCACTGACCTTCAAGTATATGCATTGATCTACTATATTTTTCTTAAAATCAAAATTACTCATCACCTCATGAAACTTAAGATACCATTGTCGAGAGGCTTGTTTTAACCCATAGATGGATTTCTTTAGTCTACATACCATATGTTCCTTGCCTTTAACCAGAAAACCTTCTGGTTGTGTCATATAGACATTCTCATGCAAGTCACCATTAAGAAATGCAGTTTTAACATCCATTTGATGTAACTCCAAATCATAATGAGCTACTAGAGCCATGACTATTCTAAATGAATCTTTCCTTGATACTGGAGAGAAAGTTTCATTATAATCCACACCTTCCTTTTGAGTGAAACCCTTGGCAACCAATCGAGCTTTATATCTTTCAACGTTCCCTTTAGGATCTAATTTGGTCTTATAGACCCACTTACAACCAACAGGTTTAACACCTTTCGGTAATTCTTCAAGATCCCAAACGTTATTAAGCTCCATTGATTTCAACTCATCATTCATGGCATCAAGCCATTGAGTTGATTGAACAGTCGTAATAGCCTCTTTATAGGAAATAGGATCATTAATCTTACTTGAATCATAGTCAATCTCATTAAGATATGTTATAAAATCATCAAAATTAACAGGCTTTCTGGGTCTTTCGGACCTACGTAAAGGCTGCAAAATTTCAGGAATATGATTTTCAATAATGTGGGGTTCAACATTAGGTGGTGGCTCAGCTATCTCAGGAGCATCATTCGCCTCATCCTCTTGAATTACAGGATAAGGAACATAAATCCCATTTTCTTCAAGATCAATATTTCTAGGCTCACCACTCCCACTTAAATCGCCATTCTCTAAAAACTCTGCATGCCTAGTCTCAACAATTCTAGTAGTATGTGAGGGACAATAAAAACGAAAACCCTTAGATCTCTCAGGGTATCCAATAAAATGACAACTAATGGTTTTAGAGTCAAGTTTCTTTATCTGTGGATTAAAAATTTTAGCCTCGGCCGGACAGCCCCATACCCATAAGTATTTTAAACTAGGTTTCCTACCTGCCCAAATTTCATAAGGAGTCTTAGGGACAGATTTGCTAGGAACCCGGTTTAAAATATGAACAGCTGTCTTTAATGCCTCAGTCAACAAAAATATAGGTAAGCTGGAATTGCATAACATACTACGTACCATATCCATAAGGGTACGATTTCGCCTCTCAGCTACACCATTTTGCTGCGGTGTACCAGGCATTGTATATTGAGTAACGATTCCATTTTCTTGACAAAATAAGGCAAAATGGACCAGGACTATGACCTGTGTCGGAGTGTTTACCATAATACTCTCCGCCTCTATCTGATCTCACTACTTTAATTTTTCGGTCAAGTTGATTTTCAACTTCAGCCTTAAAAATTTTAAACATATTTAGTGACTCAGATTTTTCATTAATCAGGTAAACATAAGTATAGCGAGAATAGTCATCAATAAACGTAATGAAAGATTTGTGTCCACCAATTCCAGGAGAAAATGGTCCACATATATCAGTGTGAATCACCTCAAGGAGTGCACCACTTCTAGTGGCTCCTTTCTTACTACCTTTCACAAATTTTCCTTTTATACATTCAATACAATGGTCAAAGTTAGAGAAATCTAGTGAATGAAGAATTCCATCTTTTATAAGACGTTGCATTCTGTCTTTTGAGATATGGCCTAAACGTTGATGCCACAATTTTGAAGAATTCTCATTCTCTAGTTTTCTCTTATTTCCGCTTTTAAAGGTATTTTCTGTCACATTCATTGTTAACAAGGATTCAGCAAAGACATTATCCAAATTTAACTTATAGAGGTTTCCCTCTAAAGTGCCAGAACCAACAACATGAGAGTAATGATAAATAATTATTTTATTATTCCCAAACTTAAACGAAAAACCATTAACGTCAAGTTTAGATACAGAAATTAAATTCCGTGTCATACTGGGAACATAAAGAGTATCATATAAATACAAGATGAAACCACTCTCCAAAACTAAAGGAAGAGTTCCTACAACTTCAACTTGTATAGACTCTCCATTGCCAACTTTAATGGTTCTTTCCTCCTTTTGGAGTGTCTTCTTTGAAAGGAATCCCTGCAATGAATTAGTAATGTGAACCATAGAACCAGTGTCAAGCCACCATGTATTAGAAGGAACATCAATTAGAAAGGATTCATAAGTCACATAATTGAAGGACATACCTTTCTTTTCAAGCCATTCTCTAAACTTAGGGCAGTCTTTCTGAATATGTCCTTGCTTCTTACAGAAGTGACATTTAGGACCAGCCTCAGATTTGTTACCTGAATAATTTGCCTTATTTGTTTTGGTAGAAATTGGCTTATCCTTATTTTTAAAACCTTTGCCATTTTTATGGGCCTTCTTCTTATGGAATCCAGTGGTAGTCAGATGAGCAACATTAGGTTTTTCAATCTTAAGCCTTTCTTCCTCTTGTACGCACATGGCGATCAACTCGCTCATCTTCCACTTTTCTTTCTGCGTGTTATAATTGATCTTAAATGGATCAAATTGTGCAGGAAGAGAAGTCATAATGAAGTGAACGAGAAAACCCTCAGAAATCTCCATGTCCATACCCTTTAATTTAAAGGCAGTATCATTTATCATCATAATGTGCTCGCGCACTCCACTAACCCCATCATACCTGCTGGTGAGCATTTTCAAAATAAGGGTACTTGCATGAGTTTTAGAAGATCCCTTAAATTGTTCCTCGACTGATGCTAAATACTTTTTGGCATTCTCAGAGTCAGGAATGGCTCCTCGAATGGCTGTCGTGATAGAGTTTTTCATAATCATAAGGGACATGCGGTTGGATCGCTCCCACTTTTCATAAATAACTTTTTGCTCATTTGAGCTTGTAGCTGTAAGTGGAGCAGGAGGATCCACTCGTAATGCATAGTCCAAATTCATAACGCCGAGAACAATTTTCACTTGCTCTTTCCAAACAGTAAAATTAGTCCCATTCAATGCTTCAATTCCAGAGAGATATCCAAAAATAGTAGTAGGAGTCAATGCTGAAACATGATCAAGCTCATAAGTATGCTTACAAAAAACTAAAAGAAATCCACAATGTACAACGATAATTAATAATTAATCATAATAAAAAACCAACTGTAGGGCAAGCAGTTAGTTATATAAAATCTATTTACGACACCCAAAATAGATTTTAATGAGAAGTTGATGCATAATTATCAATCTTTCGTTGGTCCAATTAATAATATGCTAATAACATCCCCATAAAATAATGCACAACACATTTATTCACGCATCACCGTTGGGCAGAAACGAAATAAACATATTACTTATGCAATAAAATTCCAATTAATAAATTCTAATTCTAATTTTCCGTTGGGTAAAATTAAAATCTTCATCTATTAAATGTAACATTATGTGACTTTTCTTAATCTTTAATTGTTTTAATTAATAACCCTCCGTTGGGCTGATTATTAATTGTCACAATAAAAGAGTCACTTATACATGTAAATTATTATAATCAAACTCAAATTTCTTTAAACATCATATTAATCAAGTTTGAAAATTAACATTATTTATAATTTACATGTAACGATTTAAAAGCCCTAATAATATTTCATGTTCCAAAAGACTTAAAATATGATATAAAATTATGAACATGAATTGATTATATATATATAATAATCAAATTTATTTTAACTTAATACATGAGGGCATAATAATACCATATAGTCAGAACGACTAAAATTAATAAAATCAACACATGCATATTACTAATGGTGAAATAATGTATATCATCAAAAGAATATATTATACGTGAAAATTCCTTAAAAAAAAAACATGCCCCTCTATTAATGGACTTGCTCAAAGCAAGTATGTCATGTTGCAGAATAGTGAAATTCCAATGAACCAAGAAGATTTCACCCATGTACAAACACACGTATGTAATTCAAGAAATATTACTTTCCACATTAAATATCTAATTGATTAATGTAAGCATGACATGGCGAGGCATTGATGTTCATGAATTGAGGGACTCAAAATATAATCAGGATATGATGCTAACATAAGCCAAACAGGTGAATCAATTAAAATTAATATTAAATACAAGAGTCCGTATGATCAGAATACATGGAGCAACATTCATATTAATTGCAAATTGACTACATGACCTACTGTAGGAAGAATTCATTGGCAAAATACTTGATGCGGCACGTAAAATCATAATCACAATAAACAAGCGGAAATAAAAATTTTAACATAATAACGTAATTAATTTATTCTATGTAATAACGTAACCTTGCTCGTGATACCAGATGTTAAATAATAATTAACGGATCGTGCTATTTCATAGAATAAATATAAAATTAAATAAGTACTTACATGAATTGAGAGAAGACATCTCGTACGTATCACGTATTCGCTGCGCTTAAGGGTGAAGGTCTTCAATTGTCTCTCTCAATCTTAGGATTGATATATGGGTGTGTATAAAAATTCTTGAGACGACAATTGGGACCAAACCCTAACTGTTTTATTTATAGAATAGCTAAGGGTCAAAATCGTCCATCAAGATTATGAAACCCTAGGGCCCATTATGCCAAATACTATTAGTAATATTACTTATGGGTCATATAATTACCAAGCCCATAAATAAAGTAATTAAATTAATACAATATGTAAGCCCAATAAATACATAAATAGTAAAGGCCACATTAGGAAATAAAATATTCTAACATACATATACTATTCAAATAATTAAATTATGATATGATACTTCTTCATTGTCGATACCATTGGTTTGGTTTGCAAAATATGATAATCAAAGTGCAAGAAAATGCATACCATCAACGTAAATTAACAATAAGTCTTAATTGTTTTATTGATTATTTTAAACATAATAAGATGTATTAAATCGCACTTAAGCTTATATTATTGATGAATTTACTTTTCAATATTAAATTTTATGACCACAGTTATTGAAAAAATAAATAGATTATAAAGAGAGTATAACAATGTGTACCATAAAATCATAATTTGTATAAAAAAAAAGTTATTTATTTCCCTACGACCAATAGAGTACATTCTCTTCTTAACATTAAAAAAGAAAAGAAAAAGAAATTATGTTTTTTTGATATGGACCATATGGTGGCCAAACAACTAGTACTTGTTATTTGTATGAACCCGACTGACCAAGTGATGACTTAACCTTTGGAGCCTGTATAAAGTGTTGGCCATAAGAAAATGACGGGTATATTTTATTTTTTTTGGAAAGTGTGAGGGAAAATAAAAGAAAAACCTTTTTCCAAAAATTAAAGTTCAAATATATATACAAATATGTATACATAAATGAAATAGAGAAAAAAAATTCGAAAAATGACAAAGCGTTTGCATTGGATCTTCGGCCATGGACGGATCAGATTGCTAGCAGGTTTAAGCATTGCTCGGGAACCATTCCTCTCGTTTTGTAATTTATTATTCCTCAATTCATCAAAATCAAAATCCGTTGTAGTCTAGTTGGTTAGGATACTCGGCTCTCACCCGAGAGACCCGGGTTCAAGTCCCGGCAACGGAATTTGTTTTTACTAACTAAATTATTATTTTTGCTAACTAAATTATTATTTATATTTATAAAAAAAAAAAACAGTCGGTCCTCCCTTTGTAAACTCTTGTTTTTACTAACTAAATTATTATTTTTGCTAACTAAATTATTATTTATATTTATAAAAAAAAAACAGTCGGTCCTCCCTTTGTAAACTCTTCTTCTAGTTTAGCTTAAACAAGCTATATAACTTTATCCAGCTAGAGATCGACCACCATCATCATGTACAGATCCGTCAGTCATAATTTTAGTTATATATATATATGCCTGTGTTATTTTTCTCTTTATTTTGCATTTGTATATGTATTTGTACATGAATTTATAGATACAAGGAACGTAGTATATTTTTGATTCCAAGATATCGTTTTTCTTTAAGAATACATAAGTACACGTGAAATGCAGCTTTGTAAGTGTTGCTTTGGAAATAAGATCGACCTAGGAACATGAGGTGCTTGTAAAGTTAGATACTTGCTTCATTATTTGGAGTTTTTTGGCAGTCATTTTGGTGTAATATAATATTAGCATTCGGAATCTTCACGTATGTTGGAGTTTGTTGGCAGAGAATTTTTTGTCACTTTGCCATTTATTATGAAGGGTTAGGTTAATAGATTGACCGTGGGTCGTGTTTGATGTTTTAATATGTGAGTAGGGCAACAGGACACTGACCAAGTTTGCAAGTTCAAGTGCTGTTGCCACCAAGTCATCATCCTCGGGAGGTTTATTTGGCTGGTTGACTGGAGAAAGATATAGTTCTTTACCTCCTCTAGACTTTCCTCTTAAGGATGTTACCCTCCCTCCTCCACTACCGGATTATGTTGAACAGGGTAAGACCAGGATAACAACTCTCAAAAACGGTGTCAAAATAGCATCGGAAACATCTGCGGTAAGCATAATTATTAATTCTGCTCTTTGGTTTGAAGAAAGTTATGATTCTATCCCATTAATAAATTTGATATTGATTAAATTGGTTATACAGAGCCCTGCGGCGTCAATTGGGTTATTTGTTGACCCTGGCTCAATCTATGAAACGCCAGAATCATTTGGGACCACACTCCTTCTGGAACATATGGCTTTTAAAAGCACAGCTAATCAAAGCCACTTGCACACTGTGCGGGAAGTGGAGGCAATTGGTGGCCATGTGGCAGCTGTTTCTTCTCGGGAGCAAACGTGTTATACTTATGATGCTCTCAAGACTTATGTTCCTCAAATGGTAGAGCTGCTTATTGACTCGGTTAGGAACCCTGTTTTCCTGGACTGGGAGGTGAACGAGCAGGTATTTCCCCCTCTTCCTGGCATCCTTTACCGTGTGCAAATAGTTTATTCTATTGGAGACGATGTTCTCAAAAGATATGCAATCCTCTTCGGCTTGAGAAGGTGAAAGATGAGATTACTGAAGCATCCAAGAATCCACAAGCCTTGCTTCTGGAGGCAATTCATTCTGCTGGTTATTCTGGTGCATTGGGGAATCCTCTTATGGCCCCAGAATCTTCACTAAGCAGATTGAATAGTACCGTGCTGGAGCAATTTGTTGCTGTGAGTTTTATAATTTTTTTATAAACTTAAAATAGATCATTTTGTTTTTCGTCTATCTCCATTGTGATTTCACTGCTTGATTCTTATTTCCATATTTATTATTAGTTTTCTGGATCTTTTTTCTGCCACTGAAATGATTTTAAAATTTAAGAAAATTTTACTGCTCCTCGAATGGTCCTTTCTGCGTCAGGTGTTGAACATGAGGAGCTGTTAAAATATGCAGAACCTCTTCTCTCTGATTTACCTAGTGTGCCGTGACCTTGGGAACCACAATCAGTGTAGGTCTGAGGTGATTATCGTTATCATGCTGGCTCAGGGGTTGGTCATCTATATCCTTAACGAATTTATCTATTGTTAGTCTTCGAACACTGAAACATTTTTGTCTGACTATGTTGCAAACTTCTTTGTCATATTCATTTCTGATCAGCAAACCAATTTTGCTCTTGCATTTGAAATTCCTGGTGGCTGGCTTAAAGAGAAGGAAGCTATGACTCTTAACAGTTCTTCAGATGTTGTATCCAAATATGAATAGAAGTATTTTACCTGTGTTTATACAGTTCTCAGTATGTAGATACCTTTCTTATCTCTAATTCCTCGTTGCATGTCATTAGTTTCCTCATGCTTCTTGACGAGATGTCTTGCTTGGGAGGAATATTTAATCTAATTCGTTTGTAGATGCTGATGGGAGGTGGTGGATCTTTCTCAGCTGGGGGTCCATGGGAAGGGACGTACTCCCGGCTATGTATGTAAAACATTAATATTCATTGAATCCTTATTTATCTTGGAATTACAAACACAAGTACCAGTCTACAAACTTATCCAGAATATGACATAACAGATGCATCTGTAAATCGTCATCATATGTTACATGATGTTTACTGATAGCAATTCTTGCCCTATTGTTTTGATACAATATCCTTGTGCAGATAGTTTTCTACAATTAAATTCTTCTTGCTTTCAACTTTTGTATTCATATATATTTTTTGATATGTTGGACAGATCTTTGCGTCTCGAACGAATACCCACAAATTCATTCATTTTCTGCATGCAACACCATTTATAATAATACTGGCTTATTCGAAATTCAAGCTACCACTGTAAGACATCGACTCTGAAACTTTAGTTATTTGGAAAATTGTCAAGTCTTTTGGATAATTATACAGTCATCTCCGACAATGATACCTGCAAACTACAAGCATAATATAATTAGTGGATTTGTTACTTGATTAATCATGTTGTGCTTCACGTTATGGGATTAAGTATCAAGTCTACATTTTCATGTTCTTTAACCATAAGTATTTGTATGTTAGAGTTCTCTTTGTGTGAATTTACAGCTTATTTACTGAGGTCAGTCATATCCAGCAGTGAAGCTGTTGATTTATTTATTTAGGACTGGAGAAGAAATTGAGAAGAGACAGAAACGACGAATATTGCTAAAAAATTATTACAATCAATCCGTGCCTCCAAAGTGAGGCTTACATCCACATAAATAGTAAAACTAATAAATTCCTTAACCAAAAAGGATTTTAATATGATACCTACTAAATTAAAATAAATCCAAAATATAGAATAGCCTCATTGTTGGACTTTTCGGCATACGCTTATAAAGACTTTTGTATTGGTCCAACAAAGTGGCCCGGGCTTGTCTTGCATCACTCTCGAGTCTCGATACAAATAATTGATATATTTAAATTAGAGACAATTACATTTATTAATACATTTTTAGAAAATATTATAACAAAAAAATATATATAAAATATTTATAAAATTAGTACATTCTTATCCCTTCAACATTTAATTTACAAAATTAGTGCATTCTTATCCCTTTAATTTAGTTGTGTGATTTTAAAATTTAAATTTTAAAAAATCAAAATATTACCATGAACCACATATTATGTGTGGAATGTTGTCCCCTGGAGAGAGAACCACGTATCCTAAACTATTATAACCACTCATGTGCCAACCTTATCATCATTTATACAATTATTATTATTATGAGGAAGAAGAAGATGGTGGAGGCGGAAGAAGGTTGTGGCGGAGGAAGAAGATGGTGATGGTTGTAAAGGAGGAAGATGGTGGTGGTTGTGGCGGAGGAAGATAATGGTGATGGAGGCGAAAGAAGGTGGTGGTGGTGGTTGTGGCGGGGGAAGAAGATGGTGGTGGAGGAGAGAAAAAGATGGTAGTGGTTGTGGCGGAGTAAGAAGATGGTAGTGGTTGTGGTGGAGGAAGAAAAAACTGCAGTTTTTTCATCTCCACACCTGCAGTTTTGTCATAATACAGTTGGTAACAAAACCTTCATATTAAGGTAACCAAACCTTCATATCAAGGTAATCAAAATTTTCATACCAATGTAACCAAACTTTTATACCAAGATAACCAATCCATCTCCACACCTGCATTTTTTTCATAATGCAGATTCATAAAGCTATACTTTCCGAGGAGGGAGAAAGTGAGAATGAGGAAGAAGATGGTGGTGGTTGTGGCGGAGGAAGAAAAAACTGCAATTTTTTCACTTCCACACCTGCAGTTTTTTCATAATACAGTTGATAACCAAACCTTCATATCAAGGTAACCAGACCTTCATACCAAGGTAACCAAAACCTTCATACCAATGTAATCAAACCTTTATACCAAGGTAACCAATCAACTTCCACACCTGTAATTTTTTCATAGTGCAGTTGGTAGCCAAATCTTCATACCAAGGTAAACAATTCAGTTTTATTATTTGAATGTGTTGCAGTTGGTTGCAACCAGTCTAATTCAAGCGCCTAGACGCTTGGGCACGACCAGACTTAAAGGTAACCAAACACATATATGAAGGTAACCAAACACGTATATGAAGGTAACCAATTTATGACTGTGTAGTAAATACGAGTCAGTAACCAAATCCTTCGAGCTTCTCGTCAATGGTGGTTTTGAAAGAGAGGGACCAACCAGACCGCGCCCCCTGTCAAGGATTCATGTTGAAGATACACACATATATGTCTAGATGGAAGGAAAATGTGGAGGCGAAGGAGAGAAGAGAGAGAAAAGGAGAAGGTAGAGGCAGAGGAGAGAGGAGAAAAGAGAAGGTGGAGGCGAAGGAGAGAGAAAAGAAGGTGGAGGCGGAGGAGAGAAAAGGAGAAGGTGGAGGCGGAGGAGAGAGGAGGAGAAAATGAGAAGGTGGAGGCGGAGGCGGAGGTGGAGGATGTAAGACCCCGAATTTTATGAAATACAAAATTTAATTTTTCTTCATATATATTTTTTTTGAAACAGTAAATGGTTAAATTGATAAAGTTAAAAGTTAAGGATGTTATGTGTAAATTATATTTTGTCGGACAATATTCGCTTTGTCGGGGAATATTCGTTTGGTCGGGGAATATTCGTGTCGTACGACGGCGCCGAAATAACAAATTATTGGTGGACCCCACAACAGAATATTTGTCGGATATAGAAAACGACAGAAATAACTTTTTTAAATAAAAATAGTCAACGGAACTGTTAAAATACCGGTGATAAAAGAATAGTAGCATACGGTAGTTATTGGTATTTTCTGTAGCACTCGGTACTCTACAGTAACACACGGTATTGCATAGTATCTCATATTATTGGTCTGATAATTGACACCGTAACTGTTACGCATCATTTCATCGATAATTGTCACTGCATAATATTTTATATTATCAATTCAATAATTGTTGTTACACATTATTTTGCATTATTGATTTAATAATTGTCATTACACTGTATTTTATATCATTGAGTCAATAATTGTTGCTGCACTGTTTTTAAAATTATTGAACCTAATAATTGTCACAGTAACATATGCACAGTAATTCACATTATTGAATCAATAATTGTCATGACACAGTAACGTATTTTTCTTTTACATACTTTCTGCATTATTGTTATCTCTATTACGGTGTTATTTAAACAGTTGTATTTCATTAATTAATTGACTTGATATCTAAGAGCTAACTATACTGTATTTATAACAATTAGTCATAATAATTGAATTGATAAAGTTATTTGTTTATAATATAAAGTTAGGTGATATGAAATGAATGGTGTAGATTAAAGTGTGAATTATTGTTGAATAAATAAAGTTATTTGTTTATAATATAAAGTTAGGTGATTATTAGGTGATATGAAATGAATGGTGTAGATTAAAGTGTGAATTATTGTTGAATAATTGAATTGATTTGTTTATAATATAAAGTTAGGTGATTATTAGGTAATATGAAATGAATGGTGTAGATTAAAGATAATATAAAATTTGAAATGAATGGTGTAGATTAAAAGATGATCTTTAAATGAATGGTTTAGATTAAAGGAATGATAAGATTTTTGGCTATAAATAGAAGCCTTAACTTAAGGATTTTTCATAAACTTCCTTACTTGTACTTTCTTTCTCTCTCTAAATACTTCTTGTGAAAGTTCTCTCTAAGTGTGCTTAAGTCATCTTGAGTATTTGTGAAGATCTATAAGTATACGTGTACTGTTCAAGTTAATCAACCTCATTTAAATCAATATCCAGTCACGTGTTGAGGTAAGGGATACCATCTTTTTCATCTTCCATTATTCAAACGTACTATGGTAAGGGATTATCATTATTTGATTCTCGATAATAATATTGTTTCTTCCTTACTCATAAGACGTGCCTTTTATTTCCATGTATTAAATTGTGGGAATAACCTTACGGAGCGGATTGCCGCCTGTTGGTGAATAACCTTTCGTATTCATTCATTATTAATCTCTGATAATAACCTTACGGAGCGGATTGCCGCCTGTTTGGTGAATAACTCTTTGTACTCAAATTCTATTAAATTATGGGAATAACCTTACGGAGCGGATTGCTGCCTGTTGGTGAATAACCCTTTGTATTAATTTCCTTCACCTTTTGTTAATCAAACCTGCTACGGTAAGGGATATTATTTTCTTTCATACTTCTAAATCGAAATTTATTATGGAACTATTGCTTCTGTAATTCCTGAAAATATTATATGTTCCATAATAGTTGAACTTCATTATTTCAACTGAACCTTCCTATTTACGTGAACCTTTCTATTGAATTGTAACCGTTATTCTGAACTGTGGATCTTGAATATCATTTTTAAATTTCACTCCACATCATGTTGACAATTTCGATATTATTTGAATCTGTACAAAGTAAACTTCCGATACTTATTGTTATCCTATTTCTTCTGTTCATCATTTATATCATTCTAATCATCCAAAAATCAAGCTGTTGTGAATATCTGTGGTCGGGGGCACAGATGTGATATATTTGTTGAACAGATGATAGGTTAAAGGCGATATAATAGGTTAAAGGCGATACATCTGTTCGGTGTCTTTTATGGCACGTGGTGAATGTTCTCTTTGGCCCGTAGTGCAAAGATGAACTGTTGTTTGGTATGATTATGACCAAAGGCTGAATCTGGTATAATCATGACCGTTTGTGTTATATTGAATGTCTTTGGCCCGTAGTGCAAAGATGAACTGTTGATCTGCATGATTATGATCAGGAACTGTGAATTTGTATTATCTTGACTAATGATATTTCAAATGATAAAAGTTGATGATGTTTTTCCTAAAAAGAGAACCGAGTGGACATTATAGTCTGCATTATTCTTCTAATAGATTACTCATTCCGCTGCTATTATTGATCTGAACGTTGTTTAAGAATTTAACTGCAGTTTTTGATATAAACCTTGTAGTCTATTGTATTCTATCAAGAACTCACTGTTGAAGACTAATGATAATTTATTCGTCATTATCTTAGTCATGATATTCTTTACTGGGCTATTTGAGCTCACCCTTTCTTTTGTTCCATTGTTTTTCAACAGGAAATGAAAACATAACAGGGTCTAGCCGGGGAATGGAGTGAGGGTCCGAGGAATAGTTATCATAGTCTTCACGTTTTGTAAAATAGTGTGGCAATAATAGTGAAGACTTAGTTGTGTATTATTATACAATGTATTGTAGTACGTTGTGCTTTGTTGTAATAATTTTGTTGTAGTCTTTTGACGACTCAAGTTTGGGCTGTGTGGGCCCAGATTTGGGGGCGTCACAGTTGGCATTAGAGCTTAGGGATATGGTCTTTAATGGAGATCTGGGGTTAGAACTAGGAGGGGAGAGACGAATAGAATCAATCACTAGTGTGTCCTACCTAAATTAGATTTTTTTTTTTATCTAATGAATCGATTTGAATGTAGGAACATGAAGAGATGAGTCAGTTTATTTGAACTAACATTTATTTTGTGACCACAGTTAATTATGGCATCTGGAAATCAGGAGGTTAACTATGAAATTACCGAAACAAATGTAGCTGCAAAACAAGAGGCGACGAATAATCTTCTTACAAACTCAGAGTTGAATCATTTGCCTAAGGCAAAAATTATGCGTGTTCTATCCAGTAAGGATGAAGGTGAAAGCTCTGATACAGTCTTTCCAGATCCATTCTTAGAAGCAATTAAAGGAAGTAACGAACTTGCGGAAATTATTGCCTTTAATTTACTCACTAATTGGGAGAGTGATATCACCTGGTTATGCTCTATAACAAAGGATCAGAATATATGGACTTTTCATATTAGTCTTTGGGATTTATGGTGTTCCAGCTATGATTTTCAAGATTATTTAAAAATGATGTTTCTATACTTTTGGGCGTTACAATTTAGAGGAATTCAGGTTAAGTTAGTCACTATCGTGGAAACTGCAGTCTATCGAAGATACTATTTTAATGGAAATCATTGGTACCTTACTACTGATGAAGTTGATGAACCCGAGAAATAGTTTGCTAGAAAATTATTCAGTGGTATTCCCATGGTTGAAATACGTGAAGATCCGAATGAAGTATTCGGGATTCGATTTGACGATAGCAGTCAAGAAACCGAATGAGGTGATAACCGGTAAGCTATTCATAAATTCTCGTGAAGTCTATGCCATATTAGATACTGGCTCTATCCACTCCTTTATCTCACCTATATGTACTCAACGTTTAAATTTGACTATTGAAAACTTAAATCTTGTCTTATCAGTTGAAACCTCATTGGGAGAAATACCTATTACATTTACTATCTATAAATCTTGCCTAAGTTCAAATCAACAACCTCACATTACCTGTTGACCTTATTTCTTTGGAGATGCATGAATTTGATGTGATTTTAGGAATTGATTGGTTGACTACTCATCATGCTAAAATTGATTGTTTTCATAAGATTATTAGTTTTCATATTCCTAATCAACCTGTCATGCAAATTCAAGCAACTAAACCATTGAAATCTATAACTGTTATTTCTAGCCATAAAGCCATTCGTTTATTGAAAAACGGATGTCAAGCCTTTTTAGCTCATGTCACTGATTTGAACAAAAATACATCAAACTTGAATGATATTCCCATTGTTAATGAGTTTCCTGACGTTTTTTTTCTGAGGAACTTTCTGGCATTCCCCCAAACCGTGAAATTGAATTCTGTATCGATCTTGAACCCGGCACTAAGCCCATTTTTAAAGTCTCATACCAAATGGCTCCCATAGAACACCAACAGTTGAAAGTTTAAAACTTATATCGAGCGAGGAATGCGAGAAGAGTTTTCAAGAACTCAAGAGGAGACTGGTTTCAGCTCCTGTTCTGACCATACCATCAGGATCAGGAGAATTTGTTATCTACAGCGATGCTTCTGGCAAAGGTTTAGGCTGTGTCCTTATACAACATGGAAAGGTTATAGCCTACGCCTCTCGACAACTCAAAGATTATGAGAAAAATTATCCTACTCATGATCTAGAGTTGGCAGCAGTCGTTTTCGCGTTGAAGATCTGGAAACACTACTTGTATGGAGAAAAAGTGGATATCTATACGGATCATAAAAGTCTCAAGTATTTCTTCACCCAGAAGGAACTCAACATGCGACAACGACGTTGGCTTGAGCTGTTAAAGGATTATGACCACACAATCCAGTATCACCCGGGAAAGGCGAACGTTGTAGCTGACGCTTTGAGCAGAAAATCTTATGCAAGTACAAGTGCACTGCTGACAACACAAAAGTGTATTTTGTACGACTTGCAAAAGATGGAGATAGAGCTAAAGACACCAGGGACCCACTCGAAGATTGCTCACGTGCGAGTAGAACCAACTTTAATCGATAAAATTAAAACTGCTCAAGCTACCGATCCGGAACTGATAAATATGATAAAGAAAGTACAAGAAGGTGCCATTCCCGAAGCAAGAATCGACGAGAAAGGAATACTTCGAGTCAACTCTCGACTATGTGTTCCTAACGATCCTGAATTAAAGCATAAAATCATGATGGAGGCACACAACACGCCGTTTGCAATCCACCCAGGAGGTACCAAGATGTATCGAGATCTTCGTCATACATTTTGGTGGAACAATATGAAAAGAGAGATTGCGGAGTTTATCTCAAGGTGCCTAACTTGTCAACGTGTCAAGGCAGAGCATCAAGTTCCTAAAGGTCCATTACAATCACTTGAAGTTCCCGAATGGAAGTGGGAACACATCAATATGGACTTCGTGACGGGTCTTCCAAAAGTTTCTCAAGGCTTGGATGCAATTTGGGTGATCGTAGATAGATTGACCAAATCTGCTCATTTCTTGCCTATACGAGAAAACTTTTCACTTGAACGTCTTGCCGGTATGTACATAAATGAGATCGTGAGATTGCATGGCATGCCAGTTTCCATAGTTTCTGATCGAGATCCTAGATTCACTTCACGCTTTTGGATCAGTCTACAAAAAGCTATGGGCACTGAACTACGTTTTAGTTCTGCATACCATCCTCAAACGGACGGACAATCGGAAATGACGATCCAGACCCTCGAAGATCTTTTGAGACTTTGTGTATTAGACTTCAAAGGAAGTTGGGATAAGTACTTGCCGTTGGTGGAATTTTCTTACAACAACAGTTACCAAGCAAGCATAGGCATGGCTCCATTCGAGGCTTTGTATGGAAGGAAGTGTCGCTCTCCAATATGTTGAAATGAGGTAGGAGAAGCAAAATTGTTGGGACCCGAGTTGGTACGCTTGACGACCGAAAAGATCCAAATGATCCGACAACGAATACAGACCGCACAAGAACGACAAAAGAGTTATGCTGATCTTCATCGGAGAGACGAAAGCTTCAACGTCGGAGATCATGTATTCTTACGTGTTTCTCCATGGAAAGGGGTTACGAGATTCGGAAAGAGAGGAAAGCTCAACCCTCGATTTATTGGCTCATTTGAAATCCTCGATCGAATAGGAACTGTAGCCTACAGACTAGCCTTACCACCAAGTATGTCTCGCATCCATAACGTTTTTCACATATCTATGTTACGTAAATATGTGAAGGACCCAAACCACGTCATTGAGTTAGAACCAGACGTTATAGCAGATGATTTAACATACGAGGAGGTACCTGTTAAGATCCTGGATAAGAAGGAGCAGATCCTACGCTCAAAGGTTATACCTCAAGTTAAGGTTTTATGGAGGAACCAAGATACTGAGGAAATGACCTGGGAGCTAGAATCTGAGATGAAATCTAAGTATCCTTACCTCTTCGATATGTCAGGTACGTCAATTTCGGGGACGAAATTTCATAAGGAGGGGAGGTTGTAAGACCCCGAATTTTATGAAATACAAAATTTAATTTTTCTTCATATATATTTTTTTTGAAACAGTAAATGGTTAAATTGATAAAGTTAAAAGTTAAGGATGTTATGTGTAAATTATATTTTGTCGGACAATATTCGCTTTGTCGGGGAATATTCGTTTGGTCGGGGAATATTCGTGTCGTACGACGGCGCCGAAATAACAAATTATTGGTGGACCCCACAACGGAATATTTGTCGGATATAGAAAACGACAGAAATAACCTTTTTAAATAAAAATAGTCAACGGAACTGTTAAAATACCGGTGATAAAAGAATAGTAGCATACGGTAGTTATTGGTATTTTCTGTAGCACTCGGTACTCTACAGTAACACACGGTATTGCATAGTGTCTCATATTATTGGTCTGATAATTGGCACCGTAACTGTTACGCATCATTTCATCGATAATTGTCACTGCATAATATTTTATATTATCAATTCAATAATTGTTGTTACACAGTATTTTGCATTATTGATTTAATAATTGTCATTACACTGTATTTTATATCATTGAGTCAATAATTGTTGCTGCACTGTTTTTAAAATTATTGAACCTAATAATTGTCACAGTAACATATGCACAGTAATTCACATTATTGAATCAATAATTGTCATGACACAGTAACGTATTTTTCTTTTACATACTTTCTGCATTATTGTTATCTCTATTACGGTGTTATTTAAACAGTTGTATTTCATTAATTAATTGACTTGATATCTAAGAGCTAACTATACTGTATTTATAACAATTAGTCATAATAATTGAATTGATATAGTTATTTGTTTATAATATAAAGTTAGGTGATATGAAATGAATGGTGTAGATTAAAGTGTGAATTATTGTTGAATAAATAAAGTTATTTGTTTATAATATAAAGTTAGGTGATTATTAGGTGATATGAAATGAATGGTGTAGATTAAAGTGTGAATTATTGTTGAATAATTGAATTGATTTGTTTATAATATAAAGTTAGGTGATTATTAGGTAATATGAAATGAATGGTGTAGATTAAAGATAATATAAAATTTGAAATGAATGGTGTAGATTAAAAGATGATCTTTAAATGAATGGTTTAGATTAAAGGAATGATAAGATTTTTGGCTATAAATAGAAGCCTTAACTTAAGGATTTTTCATAAACTTCCTTACTTGTTCTTTCTTTCTCTCTCTAAATACTTCTTGTGAAAGTTCTCTCTAAGTGTGCTTAAGTCATCTTGAGTATTTGTGAAGATCTATAAGTATACGTGTACTGTTCAAGTTAATCAACCTCATTTAAATCAATATCCAGTCACGTGTTGAGGTAAGGGATACCATCTTTTTCATCTTCCATTATTCAAACGTACTATGGTAAGGGATTATCATTATTTGATTCTCGATAATAATATTGTTTCTTCCTTACTCATAAGACGTGCCTTTTATTTCCATGTATTAAATTGTGGGAATAACCTTACGGAGCGGATTGCCGCCTGTTGGTGAATAACCTTTCGTATTCATTCATTATTAATCTCTGATAATAACCTTACGGAGCGGATTGCCGCCTGTTTGGTGAATAACTCTTTGTACTCAAATTCTATTAAATTATGGGAATAACCTTACGGAGCGGATTGCCGCCTGTTGGTGAATAACCCTTTGTATTAATTTCCTTCACCTTTTGTTAATCAAACCTGCTACGGTAAGGGATATTATTTTCTTTCATACTCCTAAATCGAAATTTATTATGGAACTATTGCTTCTGTAATTCCTGAAAATATTATATGTTCCATAATAGTTGAACTTCATTATTTCAACTGAACCTTCCTATTTACGTGAACCTTTCTATTGAATTGTAACCGTTATTCTGAACTGTGGATCTTGAATATCATTTTTAAATTTCACTCCACATCATGTTGACAATTTGGATATTATTTGAATCTGTACAAAGTAAACTTCCGATACTTATTGTTATCCTATTTCTTCTGTTCATCATTTATATCATTCTAATCATCCAAAAATCAAGCTGTTGTGAATATCTGTGGCCGGGGGCACATATGTGATATATTTGTTGAACAGATGATAGGTTAAAGGCGATATAATAGGTTAAAGGCGATACATCTGTTCGGTGTCTTTTATGGCACGTGGTGAATGTTCTCTTTGGCCCGTAGTGCAAAGATGAACTGTTGTTTGGTATGATTATGACCAAAGGCTGAATCTGGTATAATCATGACCGTTGGTGTTATATTGAATGTCTTTGGCCCGTAGTGCAAAGATGAACTGTTGATCTGCATGATTATGATCAGGAACTGTGAATTTGTATTATCTTGACTAATGATATTTCAAATGATAAAAGTTGATGATGTTTTTCCTAAAAAGAGAACCGAGTGGACATTATAGTCTGCATTATTCTTCTAATAGATTACTCATTCCGCTGCTATTATTGATCTGAACGTTGTTTAAGAATTTAACTGCAGTTTTTGATATAAACCTTGTAGTCTATTGTATTCTATCAAGAACTCACTGTTGAAGACTAATGATAATTTATTCGTCATTATCTTAGTCATGATATTCTTTACTGGGCTATTTGAGCTCACCCTTTCTTTTGTTCCATTGTTTTTCAACAGGAAATGAAAACATAACAGGGTCTAGCCGGGGAATGGAGTGAGGGTCCGAGGAATAGTTATCATAGTCTTCATGTTTTGTAAAATAGTGTGGCAATAATAGTGAAGACTTAGTTGTGTATTATTATACACTGTATTGTAGTACGTTGTGCTTTGTTGTAATAATTTTGTTGTAGTCTTTTGACGACTCAAGTTTGGGCTGTGTGGGCCCAGATTTGGGGGCGTCACAGAGGAGAAGGTGGAAGATGAAGATGACGTGGTTTTTGTGTTGTACTTTTTTTATAATTATTTTGTGAATGCACTAATCTTGTAATTAATTTATAAATATTATATATTACTGTAAAGAGCCCATTAAATTATGAACATATAGAATGAAGCGTCAATCACCTGTCAAGGAATGTCCATGAAGTGGTGGTGTTGGATATTTATCCGATTTGTATTTTATTCAAATAGGCTTCATCTGCTTTCACATATTAATTTCATGCTCGTTTGTCTCTTTAATACTTTACTAATCAGTCATTGTGTCAGGCCCAGTAAAAATAATTGGGGACATAACAATAAATAATATTAGTTGTAGTGGCAAGTAGTTATAGGGTATAGTTTATTTCAGATAATTTTAGTAAGGAAGTAGTTGAGAGAGCAAATAAGTTTTTTGCTTAGTTGTATTGCTTTATAAATAGTAGCTGATGTAATAAATGAAGGAGTAGACTATTATGATTAATGAAATTCTAAAAACTTGAACTTAGTTTAGAGTCACTGTTATCCTTCTTCCTCTCATTCTTTTCCAACCTCAGTGCTATCTTTTTCTTCTACCTTGATTATAACCCTAATTTCTATGGTTTCTCTATTTTAAATCTCTGTATTCTCCTCTCTACAGTCAAGACTAGCTTTAGGTTCCTGACAATTTGGCATTAGAGCCGTCGATCCTGCTGCATTCTTCCTCTGCAATCATTTAATCTCTGATATACTTCTTCAAACTCTGAAATTCTTCCTCTATCTTTTCTATTCTTCTAATTTTTCAACCTCTGAAAATTCTGCTGTATCTCCTCTGTTTTCTTCTCCATCTTCAACCTCTAAATTTCTACTTCTATATTCTTCTATTTGAATTGTATCCCTTCTACCTTCTTTCATCCTTCAAACATTCCCTGAAACCAGCACAAAACATCAGCCACAACTGCAGATTCCAACTCCATAGCAGCAGAAACTGTAATCCAAACATCAGCCACAACTGTAGATTCCAGCTCCACAACAGCAGAAACTGTACTCCGGAGGCTCTATTTTTGCAACGAACCTGCAACTACATTATTTTCAGCAATAAGTTCATCATTCCAGGTAATAAACTCATCAAACCCACTCGTTTTTACCATACACAGATAGCCCAATCCCAAAACTTCAATTATTACAATAACTACACATATTTTAACCTAAATTCAGCCTATTCCTCTCAACCTCGTCACTGTTCTTTAGCCCAAAAGCAGACTACCCAGAAACCATTAATTTAGCCCTAAAATCAGTTGAAACCTATCATAAACCGTCACCCAATTAAAGCCCAGTCGAGCCCAGAGGCAAACCATCAAAGTCCTGAAACACAACAACCCAGAAATCACAATTTTGGTGCTCTTTTTGATGAACACCTGCAACACAACATAATTCAAGGATTAGTTACAAGTTTAAGGTATAATTCGGCTCTAATCTATTCGATTCCATTATACGCAACTGACCTATACTATAAACACCAATTATAACATCACCAATACATATTTTAATCCAAATTTTGCTTGTTTTTCATTTTCAGATTTTTTTCCTTCTAGAATTTGGGAATTAATAGAGTTTGATATGTTCCATTCCAATTTAGAAATAGTAACTAGTCTAATTAGCATATCTAGATGCATTTCAAACATTCAAAAACTAAAAATATCAAAAATCGAATTCTCAAAAAATTTCTTCATTCCAAATATTAAACAGTAATCTGCTATGATACAGCTAGAACTATTATTGCTGCTATTCTGGTAGTTATATTGGTATCCGCTTAATTCCTTTGAGCTATAGCTTGTTCCTATGCTTACTTACTCTGTAAGATTCAACTAAGCTTTAAGCTAGTTGAGTTTTAGAATTTTTCTGATTCGTACACTTAGATTGTTTTCTAAAGAAGTCCATTTCCACCTAAAGTAGCTATTCAAGCTTATTTACTCATCATCTGGTAATGTTGTCACTGCTAGATTCAATTTTCAAAACTCAGAATCACATTGTTCTGTGATTCCTTTTCCTTTCAATCTTATTACTATAAATATGGCTAGTCCTTCTCAATTATTGCAGTAGGAATTCATATAGAGATTATACTAATGAGAAGTTGCAGCTCATTAAAGGAAAAATGGATTATCACATGAGTGAAATGAATGGGTTGCTGAAACAAAAAGGCTTACATACTGAGAAGTTTATTGCCATAACCAATGTCGGAGATGATGCTCAATGGACGATGAGGAACCAAACTGAGAATAATAATGAAGAGAAGAAAGAACTTAAACATCTTAAATTGGGTTTCCATTAATTATAGAGGGTGATGATGCTAGGAGCTATATACAAGATTGTGATGAAGCAGATTATGATGAAACTCCTATATATGATGACGAGCCACAACTAGAGGGATCCCCTATATGTGATGATTATATGGAAGCTCCAAAGTATGATTGTCTCCCCACCTTTGATGCAGCACTACAATATGAAGAAGGACAAGTTGAAAATAAGGGAGAATCTTATTACGACCAACCTCCAATATTGATGAAGATCCAAAATGGGTAGGTGATCTAGATAATAATGAAAATCCAAAATTATGGTCATGCAACTTCAATTCACAGCTTGCAAATGATCTGATAATTAAAGGATGGTATTAGGGTTCAGTCTCTACTTTGGAATATGGTTATATTTGTGACGCCCCCAAATCTGGGCCCACACAGCCCAAACTTGAGTCGTCAAAAGACTACAACAAAATTATTACAACAAAGCACAACGTACAACAATACAGTGTATAATAATACACAACTAAGTCTTCACTATTATTGCCACACTATTTTACAAAACGTGAAGACTATGATAACTATTCCTCGGACCCTCACTCCATTCCCCGGCTAGACCCTGTTATGTTTTCATCTCCTGTTGAAAAACAATGGAACAAAAGAAAGGGTGAGCTCAAATAGCCCAGTAAGAAATATCATGACTAAGATAATGACGAATAAATTATCATTAGCCTTCAACAGTTGAGTTCTTGATAGAATACAATAGACTACAAGGTTTATATCAAAAACTGTAGTTAAATTCTTAAACAATGTTCAGATCAATAATAGCAGCGGAATGAGCAATCTATTAGAAGAATAATGCAAACTATAATGTCCACTCGCTTCTCTTTTTCGTAAAAACATCATCAACTTTTATCATCTGAAATACCATTAGTCATGATAATATAAATTCACAGTTCCTGATCATAATCATGCACATCAACAGTTCATCTTTGCACTACGGGCCAAAGATATTCAATATAGCACCAACGGTCATGATTATACCAGATTCAACCTTTGGTCATAATCATACCAAACAACAGTTCATCTTTGCACTACGGGCCAAAGAGAACATTCACCACGTGCCATAAAAGACACCGAACAGATGTATCGCCTTTAACCTATTATATCGCCTTTAACCTATCATATGTTCAACAAATATATCACATCTGTGCCCCCGGCCACAGATATTCACAACAGCTTGATTTTTGGATGATTAGAATGATATAAATGATGAACAGAAGAAATAGGATAACAATAAGTATCGGAAGTTTACTTTGTACAGATTCAAATAATGTCCAAATTGTCAACATGATGTGGAGTGAAATTTAAAAATGATATTCAAGATCCACAGTTCAGAATAACGGTTACAATTCAATAGAAAGGTTCACGTAAATAGGGAGGTTCAGTTGAAATAATGAAGTTCAACTATTATGGAACATATAATATTTTCAGGAATTATAGAAGCAATAGTTCCATAATAAATTTCGATTTAGGAGTATGAAAGAAAATAATATCCCTTACCGTAGCAGGTTTGATTAACAAAAGGTGAAGAAAATTAATACAAAGGGTTATTCACCAACAGGCGGCAATCCGCTCCGTAAGGTTATTCCCACAATTTAATAGAATTTGAGTACAAAGAGTTATTCACCAAACAGGCGGCAATCCGCTCCGTAAGGTTATTCTCAGAGATTAATAATAAATGAATACGAAAGGTTATTCACCAACAGACGGCAATCCGCTCCGTAAGGTTATTCCCACAATTTAATACATGGAAATAAAAGGCACGTCTTATGAGTAAGGAAGAAACAATATTATTATCGAGAATCAAATAATGATAATCCCTTACCATAGTACGTTTGAATAATGGAAGATGAAAAAGATGGTATCCCTTACCGTAGTAAGTTTTAATAATAGAAGATGAAAGAAGATGACATTCCTTACGAGTAGTAAATTTAAGAGTATGAAAGAAAATGACATCCCTTACTGTAGCAAGTTTGAATAATAGAATATGAAAGAAGATAATATTCCTTACTGTAGTAAGTTTGAATAATAGAATATGAAAGAAAATGATATTCCTTACGAGTAGTAAATTTAAGAGTATGAAAGAAAAAGACATCCCTTACTGTAGCAAGTTTGAATAATAGAATATGAAAGAAGATGTTATTCCTTACGAGTAGTAAATTTAAGAGTATGAAAGAAAATGACATCCCTTACTGTAGCAAGTTTAAATAATAGAATATGAAAGAAGATGATATTCCTTACTGTAGTAAGTTTGAATAATAGAATATGAAAGAAAATGATATTCCTTACGAGTAGTAAATTTAAGAGTATGAAAGAAAATGACATCCCTTACCTTGATATTGTGAAACAAGTTTATAGCCGAACAAATCCTTCCTTGTTTGTAGCAGTAAGGAATCTGACTTTTGAGTCTTCTAGAGTTTTTAAAATCTCTTTATGCTTTTAAAATAATGTTACTCTCGGAAAGATAGACGGCATAGACTCAAGAATCATTCAATTCGGAGTTAATATGAATGAGTTATGAATTTTCAAAACTAAGACTGAAAATAGTGACGAAAATCAGAATAGGTTACGGTTTTTAGTATTTTAAGGCATGAAGATGATTTCAGATGACTTTTCTTCCTTCTTCAAAGTTGTAGAGGACGAAAAACTGAAGAGACAGGCTTTTAATTCATTAAATTCTGACAAATAATGAATTTACTACGATTTTTCGAAAGAGTTACTGTACATAAGAAAATTCCACTCGGGAATTCAAAGAAGAATGCAAAAGATTTCAAAACTAGGAATGACTTAAAAACACTTAGAGAGAACTTACACAAAAAGTATTTAGAGAGAGAAAGAAAGAACAAGTAAGGAAGTTTATGAAAAATCCTTAAGTTAAGGCTTCTATTTATAGCCAAAAATCTTATCATTCATTTAATCTAAACCATTCATTTAAAGATCATCTTTTAATCTACACCATCCATTTCAAATATTATATTATCTTTAATCTACACCATTCATTTCATATCACCTAATAATCACCTAACTTTATATTATAAATAAATCAATTTAATTATTCAACAATAATTCACACTTTAATCTACACCATTCATTTCATATCACCTAATAATCACCTAACTTTATATTATAAACAAATCAATTCAATTATTCAACAATAATTCACACTTTAATCTACACCATTCATTTCATATCACCTAATAATCACCTAACTTTATATTATAAACAAATAACTTTATCAATTCAATTATTATGACTAATTGTTATAAATACAGTATAGTTAGCTCTTAGATATCAAGTCAATAAATTAATGAAATACAATTGTTTAAATAACATCATAATAGAGATAATAATAATGTAAAAGAAAGCATACGTTACTGTGTAATGACAATTATTGATTCAATAATGTGAATTACTGTGCATATGTTACTGTGACAATTATTAAATCAATAATACAAAATACTGTGTAACAACAATTATTGAATTGATAATATAAAATATTATGCAGTGACAATTATCGATGAAATGATGCGTAACAGTTACGGTGTCAATTATCAGACCAATAATATGAGACATTATGCAATACCGTGTGTTACTGTAGAGTACCGTGTGCTACAGAAAATACCATAAACTACCGTATGCTACTATTCTTTTATCACCGGTATTTTAACAGTTCCGTTGACTATTTTTATTTAAAAAGGTTACTTCTGTCGTTTTCTATATCCGACAAATATTCCGTTGTGGGGTCCACCAATAATTTATTATTTCGGCGCCGTCGTACGGCACGAATATTCCCCGACCAAACGAATATTCCCCGACAAAGCGAATATTGTCCGACAAAATAAAATTTGCAGATAACATCCTTAACTTTTAACTTGATCGATTTAACCACTTACTGTTTCAAAAAAAATATATATGAAGAAAAATTAAATTTTGTATTTCATAAAATTCGGGGTCTTACAATATTTGTGCGACTGAAATACATTATGTTGACTTTACATATGTTTTTTCCACTTCTGTATTGCTTGTGCACCTCATGTAATGGGACAATTTTAGTTTGGTTGAGCAGGCTATCAATAAATACAATGGGGTATGGGAGTTTATTGTGTTGCCCTACATATTCTATCTACTGCGGATATGTAACTATAAGAATGCTACTCAATATATAGATAGATTAGATGCTGCTATGAAAGCTGACCAACAACAAATGCAATAAATTCAGGAGCTCAACAAAGAGGTCGATGCTATAAATCAAGGTCTCTCTCACTTTGACTTACACTACAGAGATAGAGTGGCACTTGTTGGAAAGCTAGCTAAGCTTGAAGAACAACTCAGTGGTTTTACTGGACTGAGCTTAACTAGCAAAGATGCTTTGGAGCTAACATATTTTGGAAATGTGAGTGTTGTAGTTGTATGTCAAATAGAAAGTATCACAAGTCAGTTAAAATCTAGCAAGTATCAATGGTGGCTGTATTTGAAGGCAAAGAAATATAAGAACTCAAGGCATGCTAAAGATAATACTGAGACAAACTTTTGCAAGGGAGAAGTTACACTATCAAAATATGAAGCGCGGTGTTAACTATTGACACTAGGGAATATGAGAAGGGAGAAGTTTCAAAAAGTTGTTATGGAAGGATTCAACTAAACAAATTCCTGAGTTTTGTTTTTGACACTGGAAAGGAGGTGACAACTACCAAGATTGGGAAGCAGAAAATCAACAATATCCATGAGGACATGGATACTTTTGAAGGGGGAAGAAATGTCAGACCCAGTAAAAATAATTTGGGACATAATAGTAAATAATATTAATTGTAGTGGCAAGTAATATAGAGTATAGTTTATTCCAGGTAATTCTAGAAAGGAAGTAGTTGATGGGGAAAATAACTCTTTTGCTTAGTTGTATTGCTTTATAAATAATAGCCGATGTAATAGATAAAGGAGTAGACTATTATGCTGAATGAAATTCTAAAAACGTGAACTTAGTTTGGAGTCACTGTTATCCTTCTTCCTCCCATTTTGTTCTTACCCCAATGCTATCTTCTTCTTCTACCTTGATTCTAACCCTAATTTCTATGGTTTCTCTCTCTTAAATCTCTGTTTTCTGCTCTCTGCAATCAGGACTAGCTTTAGGTTCCTGACACATTGCTTTATACCTTCAGAAAATGTTAATGGTTTCAGAATTTATATATAGGAGAAATTTATTCTTGTCTTCATTATATTTTCTTATTATGATATGCTATATTTCAAATGTGTCTGGTTTGATTTAAAGACACTGGCTATATACTGAAACCTAGGTACAAGTATAAAAATTAGTCAACAAATAGTGTTGTTGGTGCATAAGGATAAACCCGCATCTTAATTGGTTCAGTTTTGATAAACTAGGAAATTAGATTTTAGAACTACATAACAAAAGGTTTTTGGAGAAGAAAAAAACCTTTTCATCTAACCCCAAGGAATTAACTCAAGTGGTAGTGAGTCTTGTGATAATTCATAATTGTCAGAAAAGACATAGGTCATGGGTTTATACTCCACAAAGAAAATGATCTCTTTTGAGACTACTTAAATATAATTTACTCTGGTCTGTGGGCTTATCTGGTGTGCACATGTGCATTCGGTCGGTGGTTGGCATATTTCATGTTTCCACCGTTATTTAAAAGAAAAAAGAACATTAACATATTTATGGCCATTTTATTGAACCAAAATGTACAACATGTTTGTAGTAAAGGCAAAGCATTTTATTAGAAGTTTGAAAATAACTCAACTACGATACCTAATAGTGGCACCAAATTTTAAGTAAAAGTTTTTGTAAGTGTATATTGTATTGTATGATTGGTTCAAGTTGAAAATTGTGTTTGAAAGCATATGTAACTAACTTATTCAGAATCTTGGATGTGATTATTCTTTTGCATATAACTTTTTCCTTTTTTTTATTTCAAAATTTTAAGGATATATTAATCTAGGGTTTTGAACTTAAAAAGTTCACAACAAAACTAAATTGGAAATTTTACTAAAATCATTTCTAAAGTCCCTTCCGTTTTTTTTTTTTGTGTGTGAGCGTTTAGGTCTTCTTATTTTGTCTTCATTGACATGCCATCTAAAACTAACTAGTCTCACGTTTGTGGATTCAGGGCTCTGACTTTGTATCACAAGCCATCGATATTGCAGCTAAAGAACTTATTGCTGTTGCAAACCTTGCAGAAGGTTTGTAACTGATAATTTAAATCAAGTAGTAATATATTTCTCCATTTGGTGTCCAGTATTAACATATGCTTTTCTATGAATTTGAAACGGATAATTATTCTTGTTGGGTTGATGTTGTTAATTTAAGTAGTTCATTTTTGATTCATGACTCATGTACAGCCCTCTTTACCTATTTTATTTTTCATCACTTACGTACTCTCTTGCAGTTGACCAGGTATGTAAGACCTCAAATTTTAATAAATAGATTTTAATTTTTCTAATAATTTTATGTCTAACAGTCAAGTGTTAAATTAATAAAAATTAGAGTTAAGGATATTATGTGCAAAAAAATTTATGTCAGACAATATTTGATTGGTCGAGGAATATTCGTTCTGTCGGGGAATATTCGTACGACGGCGTCAAAATATTTAGTTATGGGTGGACCCCATAACGAAATACTCTCGGATGTAGAAAACGATAGTAGTAGCATTTTTAAATAAAAATAGTCAACGGTATTATCACTTTTAACTGTTAAAATACCCAGTGATAAAATTATAGTAGCATATGGCATTTTACAGCAGCACACAATATTACATAATTATTGAACTGATAAAGTAGCTATTGCACAGTATTTCTTCAATAATTGTCATTACACATCATTTTGTATTATTGAATCAATAATTGTCATTACATAGTATTTTACATCATTGAATCAATAATTGTCATTACACAATATTTTACATTAATAATTGCACAATGTTTTATATTATTGAATCAATAATTGTCATAATGCATAACATCTTGCATTATTGGGGCCAATAATCATTACGGTAGTAGTCATATGTATTAAACAGTTAGACATTTATTATTTGAAAAACACTGTATGCTCAATAATTGGGATATTAAATCAATAAAATAATATGTAAGTGTGTAATACGCGTAAGTGTGTAACGCGTGTAAATGTGTAACACGTGTAGGCGTGAAACGCGTGTTAATCAACGAACAATACAAATTAAAGTGTAAAACGTGTGTTGGTTGATGAATGATTTAGATTAAAAGTTGAGATTAAAATGTGTAATGTGTGTGTGAAAAAGTTGGTTAGGCCCTAACTATAAATAAGGGGCTTAGCATAAGGAGTTTCATACATTTCTCACTTAATCTTCTTTTTACTCTTTAAATAATTTTTAGTATAAGTGTCTCTCTGAGTGTATTAAAATTATCATAAGCGTTAAAGATCTGGAAGGGTATGAGTATTGAAGATCTTGAAGGGTACGAGTATTATTCAAGTTTTTTTTATGAAAGTTATATAAACACTCATACACACATCAGTTTACAACTCTTACTTTAAAAGACTCTTGTATTAGAAGATTTATTTTGAAAAATTTCATTTGAAAGATTTTACTTTGAAAAATTATTTTCTTTAAAAACTATTTTGAAATATATTTATACTATATAGTCACTTTGATGATTTTATATACATAAAATTGGTATGCGTCACTTACTAATTAAATTATGAATATACATATAGGTTAATCAACCTCATAAAAACTGTATTTAGTCACGAGATAAGGTAAGAGATATTATTTTCTTTCAAACTCTTAAACTTATTACGGTAAATGGTATCATTTTATTCATCAACATAAATAGATATCATTTTCTTTCTTACTTATAAGGGATACTATCTTTTTCATCTTCTATCACTTAAACTTACTACGGTAAGAAAGTATCTCATTTCTACCTATAATATTATTAAATGGCAAAAATTTTTGAACTAATAATTCATTAATATTCCCTTAATAGTTTACATTTCATCTAATACCATTTGACAGAAACATTCCTATTAAATTTTCATCGTCATATTTGAACTGTGAACAATTGGACCTTGAACTTTTGAACTGTGGATATTTATTTGAATTGTTAATATTTTGAACTAATTTCTTGTATCGTAAACCTTACCTTTGAACTTCTTTCTTGTGGATCTTGGATATTACTACTGGACTTGGACACCTTTTTCTATACATCATGTTAATAATTTGGACATTATTTGAATTTGAACAAAGTAAAATTTACTAACTCCTAATGTTATTGTTTATCCTGTTTTTTTTGTTCATTATTTATATCACTGTTGTTATTTCAATCATCAAGTATCAGGTTGTTCTGAATATCTGTGGCCTAGGGCACATATGATAAGTTAAAGGCGATATAGGATAAAGGCGATATAATTTTTGGGTGTCTTTGGTCAGATGACAAGGATACGTGATGAATGTTCTCTTTGGCCAGGGGCAAAAAAGAACTGTTGTTTGGCATGATCATGACCAGTGGTGTTTCAGATGATACAAGTTGATGATGATTTTTTTTTAAAAAGACGCTAGTAGACATCATGATCTACTTGATTCTTTTAGTGGTGGTTACTTCAGTATAGTTAAACTTTGTTTAAGAATTTAACTGTTATTTTTTATTTAAATCTTGTTGTTTATATTACTCTATTAACACTCAACTACAATTGTTGATTTAAAATTTGTTGTCTATTGTATTCGATTAAGAACTCAACTATTGAAGACTAAGAATAATTTATTTTTCATTATCCTAGTCATGATATTCCTTACTGGGCTATTTGAGCTCACCATTTCCTTTTTGTTCAATTGTTTAGAAAATAAGAGCGTAGCCGGGACTAGCGGGGAGGAAAGGGGAATGGAGTAGCGGTCTGAGTAAGTTACTATAGTAGTCTTCACTGTATTGTAGAATAGTAATAATTGTGAAGACTTAGTTGTGTATTATTAGGTACTATACAGTGTATTGTAATAATTTTGTTGTAGTCCTTTGACAACTCAAATTGGGTGGTGTGGGCCCGATTTGGGGGTGTCACAGTTGGTATTAGAGCTTAAGGATATGATCTTGCATGAAGATCTGGGATTAAAACTAAGGGCGAGAGACGATTAGAATCCTTCGCTAGTGTGTCCTACCTAGGTTAAATTTTGCTAGTTGGCTTGAATGAAACGACAAAAAGTGACAAGTCAGTTTGTTTAAACTAACCTTTATTTTGTGACCATATTTCAGAATGACATCTGAAAACTAAGGGATGAAATATGCCGCAGAAAATCAGGAGGCTACAAATAATCCTCCTGCAACTTCAGAAAATAACATAAGAGACCATGTGAATTATGATGATTTCTTTAGAAACTTTATGCAATTCATGCAAAATCAAGCGAGGGGAACTCCCACCAGTGGAAATGCTGGTAATTCGAGGATGGTCACTGTGAAGCAGTTTAAGGAGTTGGGACCACCCAAATTTTTTGGGAAGCCGGACCTACTTAAGGTAGAAGCATGGCTAAAACAAATGACAAAGATATTTGATGCTCTGTACTGCACTGATGATTAGAAGGTCACATTTGCTACCTTTATGCTAAGAGAAGAAGCAAACCATTGGTGGGAATCAATAAAACATACCCATCATTCAGCACTTGAGATGTCCTAGACGGAGTTTCAAGATTTGTTTAATAAAGTATTTTCCATAAAGTGTCCGCCATATGAAAGAGGTGGAATTTATTAAACTAGAACAAGGGAACATGACTGTTTTTCAATACGAAGCCAAGTTTGCGGAGTTATCCAGATTCACACCTCATTTGGTGGATGATGAAGCTCGAATGACTCGCATGTTCTTATATGAGACTTGAGACCTAAAATTCGTCGACACTTCATATCTCACAAACTTTGTCTATATTTGGATGTGGTGGATATGTCTCAAAGGGTCGAACAAGAAGATGAAATATTGCAACCAAGAGCCAATGACCAATCAAGAGGAAGAAATAACAAAAACAATTATCGAAACGAGAACCGTAGAGGCAGCAATCACCATTTCGAAAATAGTGACCACTTCGGTGGTAATTCCGGTCCAGATAACAAAAAGGGAAAAACAAGTGGGAACAATTTCAGGAGAAAGAGATCCCACAACAATCACGGAAAGGCACTAGCACCAACATCAGCACCGGTAATAGTTTCAAGGGAAGGAGATCTACCACTCGTAAAATGCTGCAGGTGTGGTCAAGAGGGTCACATCAGCCAAAACTGTACTAAGCAATCTAAGTCTTATTATAATTGTGGGAAGGAAGGTCATATTACTCGATTTTGTCCTATTAGAAAATCAAGTCCAGTAGCGATGATGACTCCAAAGGCTAGCATAGACAAGAGAAAATATGTAGTTCATGGGAGAGCTTTTGTTATAACGTCTCAGAAGGTACGAAATCTGAAAGAGGTGATAATTGGTAAGCGATTCATAAACTCTTGTGAAGTCTATACCCTATTAGATACTGGTTCTACCCACTCTTTTATCGCACCTACATGTGCTCAACGTTTAAATTTGATTCATGAATATTTAGACTTTGACTTATATGTTGAAACTCCATTAGGAAAAATAGCCATTATATCTACTGTTTATAAATCTTGTTTGCTTTAAATCAATAACCTTACCCTACTCGTTGACCTTATCTATTTGAAAATGTATGAGTTTGACGTGATTTTAGGAATTGATTGGTTGACTACTCATCATGCCAAAATTGATTGCTTCCATAAGCTCGTTAGCTTTTATATTCCTGACCCTATCATGCAAATTCAAGCAACAAAACCTTTGAAATTTGTAACCGTTATTTCTAGCCATAAAGTCATTCGTTTATTAAAAAAATGGATGTCAAGCCTTCCTAGCTCATATCACTGATCTAAATAAAAACTCGATAAACTTGAACAATATTCCTATTGTTAATGAATTCCCTGATATATTTCCCGAAGAACTTTCTGGCCTACCCCCAGACCACAAAATTGAATTTTGTATTGACCTTAAAATCGGTACTAAACCTATTTCTAAATCCGCATACCAAATGGCTCCTATAGAATTTCAAAAGTTGAAAGTCCAACTTTAGGAACTCCTAGATACGGGTTTCATACAACCAAGTACATCACCTTGGGGTGTCCCTGTTCTATTTGTAAAGAAGAAGGATGAGAGTATAAGATTGTGTATTGACTATCGAGAGTTGAATCATGTCACCATTAAGAATATGTATACGTTACCTCAAATTGATGACTTTTTTGATCAATTACAAGGGGATTAGTATTTTTCAAAGATCGATCTCCGATTTGGTTATCATCAGTTGAAGCTTAAAGCTGATGACGTTTTAAAGACTGCCTTCAAAACTCGCTATGTGCATTACGAGTTCTTAGTCATGCCTTTTGGACTAACTAATGCTCATGTAGCCTTCATGGACACGATGAACTAAATATTCAAAGAATATTTGGATCAGTTTATGGTTGTCTTTATTGATGACATCCTCATATACTCCAAGAGTCATGAGGATCATGAATAACATTTGCGATTGATACTCCAAAAGTTACATGAAAATAAGTTATATGCTAAGTTGAAGAAATTCGAGTTCTGGCTTGAGAAAGTAATATTCTCTGGGCATGTGATTTCTAAACAAGGAATATCGGGTGATCTTGCAAAGATTGAAACAATTTTAAACTGGGAGTAACTTAAGATAGTAACCAAAGTATAAAGTTTTTTGGGTCTAGCTGGTTATTATCGGAGATTTGTATAAGGTTTTTCTCGAATTGCCACTCCACTAACTTAACTGACTCGAAAAAATACAAAATTCTAATGGAGTTAGGAATGTGAGAAAAACTTTTAAGAACTCAAAAGGAGACTCGTTTCAGCCCTTTTTCTGACTATACCATCAGGATTGGGAGGATTTGTTATCTACAGCAATGCTTCAGGTAGTGGTCTAGGATGCATTCTTATGCAACACAGGAAAGTTATAGCTTACCCCTCTTAACAACTCAAAGATTATGAGAAAAATTATCATATTCGTGATCTAGAGTTAGCAACAGTCGTTTTCACATTGAAGATCTGGAGATACTACTTGTACGAGGAAAATGCGGAGATCTTTACAGATCATAAAAGTCCCAAGTATTTCTTCACCCAGAAAGAACTCAACATGCGATAGCGACGTTGGTTTGAGCTTTTAAATGATTATGACCACACTATCCAGTACCACCTAAGAAAGGCGAACGTAGTAGTTGATGCATTGAGTAAAAGATCATATGCGAGTACGAATAAAATACTAATAACACAAAGGTGCATTTTGTACGATTTATAAAAGATGGAGATAGAGCTAAAATCACTAGGGACCCATATGAGGATCACACACGTACGAGTAAAACCGGCTTTAATCGATAAATTCAAAGCTGCTCAAGCTACTGATCTAGAACTGATGAATATGATAAAGAAAGTACGAGAATGTGATATTTCAGAAGCAAGAATCGATGAGAAAGGGATACTCTGAGTCAACTCTTAACTCTGTGTTCCTAACGACCCTGAATTGAAGTATAAAATCATGATAGAGGCACACAATACGCCGTTTGTAATTTATCCTAGAAGTACCAAAATATATCATGACCTTCGACATACATTTTGGTTTAGCAATATTAAGAAGGAGATCGCTGAGGTTGTCTCGAGGTGTTTGATGTGTCAACGTGTTAAGACGGAGCATCAAGTGCCTAAAGGTCCACTACAACCACTTGAGGTTCCCGAATAGAAGTGGGAACAAATCAATATGGATTTTGTGATGGATCTTCCTAAAGTTTCTCAAGGCTTGGATGCAATTTGAGTTATTGTAGATACATTGACTAAATCCACTCATTTCTTGCCTATACGAAAAAACTATTCACTTAAGCGTCTAACTAATATATACATAAGTGAGATTGTGAGATTGTCTAACTAATATATACATAAGTGAGATTGTGAGATTGTGAGAATGCATGGTATGCCAGTATCCATAGTTTCTGATCTGGACCCAAGATTTACTTCACGATTTTGGATCAGTCTACAAAAAGCTATGGGTACAGAATTACGATTTAGTTATGTTTATCATCCTCAAACAGTTGGAAAATCGGAAAAGACAATTCAGACTTTTGAAGATTTATTGAGGCTTTGTGTATTAGACTTCAAATGAAGTTGGGATAAGTATTTATCATTGATTGAATTCTCCTACAACAACAGTTATCAAGCAAATATATGAATGGCTCCATTTGAGGCTTTATATGGACGAAAGTGTCATTCTTCAATATGTTGGAATGAGGTAGGAGAAGCAAAATTGTTAGGACCTAAGCTAATGCGTATGACAACAGAAAAGATCCAAATGATCAGACGACGTATACAAGCTACACAAGAACGACAAAAGAGTTATGCTGATCTTCATCAAAAGGACGAAAGTTTCAACATTGGAGATCATGTATTCTTATGTGTTTTTTCATGGAAAGGAATTACAAGGTTTGGAAAGAGAGGAAAACTCAATCCTCGATTTATTGGCTCATTTAAAATTCTTGACGGAATAGGAACTGTGGCCTAGAGACTAGCTCTACCAAAAATATGTCCCGCATTCATAACATTTTTCCCATATTTATGTTACGTAAATATGTGAAGGACCCAAATCACATTATTGAATTGGAGACAGATGAGATAGCGAAAGATTTAACGTATGAGGAGGTACCTGTCAAGATCTTGGATAGGAAGGAGTAGATCTTACGCTCAAAGATTATACCTTAAGTCAATATTTTATGAAAAAATCAAGATACTGAGGAAATAACTTGGGAGTTGGAATCTGAAATGAGAGCTAAGTATCCTGATCTCTTCGAAATGCCAAATACAAAAATTTCGGGACGAAATTTCATTAAAAGGGAGGATGTAAGACCCCGAATTTTAATAGTTAAGAATGTTATGTGCAAAAAATTTTATATCGGACAATATTCGATTGGTCGGGGAATATTCGTTCTATCTGGGAATATTCGTACGACGCCGTCGAAATATTTAGTTATGGGTGGACCCCACAACGAAATATTGTCGGATGTAAAAAACGATAACAGTAGCCTTTTTAAATAAAAATGGTCAATGGTATTATCACTTTTAACTGTTAAAATACCTAGTAATAAAAGTATAGTAGCATATGGTATTTTACAGCAGTACACGGTATTACACAATTATTGAACTGATAAAGTGGCTATTACACAGTATTTCATCAATAATTGTCATTACACAGTATTTTGCATTATTGAATCAATAATTGTCATTACACAATATTTTACATTAATAATTGCACAGTGTTCCATATTATTGAATCAATAATTCCATAATACACAACATCTTGCATTATTGGGACCAGTAATTGTTACAGTAGTAGTCACATGTATTAAACAGTTAGACAAATTTATTATTTAAAAAACACCGTATGTTCAATAATTGGGATATTAAATCAATAAAATAATATATATGTGTGTAACACGCGTAAGTGTGTAACGCGTGTAAATGTGTAACGAGCGTAAATGTGTAACACGTGTAGGTGTGAAACGCGTGTTAATCAACGAACGGTACAGATTAAAGTGTGAAACGTGTGTTAGTTGATTAATGATTTAGATTAAAAGATGATATTAAAATGTGTAACGTGTGTAGGGAAAAGTTGGTTAGGCCCTGACTATAAATTGAAGGCTTAGCATAAGGAGTTTCATACATTTCTCACTCAATCTTATTTTCACTCTCTAAATATTTCTTAGTATAAGTGTCTCTCTGAGTGTATTAAAATTATCATAAGCGTTGAAGATCTAGAAGAGTATTATTTAAGTACTTTTTTTTATAAAAGTTATATAAACACTTACACACACATCAATTTACAACTCTTCCTTTAGAAGACTCTTCTATTAGAAGATTTATTTTGAAAAACTTCTTTTGAAAGATTTTACTTTGAAAAATTATTTTCTTTAAAAACTATTTTAAAATATATTTATACTATATAGTCATTTTGATGATTTTATATACATAAAATTGGTATGTGTTACTTAGTAATTAAATTATGAATATACATATAGGTTGATCAACCTCATAAAAGTTGTATTTAGTCACGAGATAAGGTAAGAGATATCATTTTCTTTCAAAATCTTAAACTTATTACAGTTAGGGATATCGTTTTATTCATCATTATAATGGGATATCATTTTCTTTCTTACTTGTAAGGGATACTATCTTTTTCATCTTCTATCACTTAAACTTACTACGGTAAAAAAATATCTCATTTGTACCTATAATATTATTAAACAGTGAAATTTTTTGAATTAATAATTCATTAATATTTCCTTAATAGTTTGCATTAATACCCTTTGACAAGAACATTCCTATTAAATTTCCATCGTCATATTTGAACTGTGAACTTATGGACCTTGAAGTTTTGAACTGTGGACATTTATTTGAACTATGAACATTATGGACTAATTTCTTGTACCATAAACCTTACCGTTGAACTTCTTCCATATGAATCTTGGACATTACTAATGGACTTAGACACCCTTTTTTATACACCATGTTGACAATTTAGACATTATTTGAATTTAGACAAAATAAAATTTGCTAACTCCTAATGTTATTGTTTATCTTGTTTTTTCTATTCATTATTTATATCTCTATTATTATATCAATCATCAAGTATCAGGTTATTCTGAATATCTGTGGCCTAGGGCACAAATGATAAGTTAAAGGCGATATAGGTTAAATGCGATATAATTGTTGGGTGTCTTTGGTCGGATGACAAGGACACATGATGAATGTTCTATTTGGCCGAGGGCAAAGAAGAACTTTTGTTTGTCATGATCATGGTCAGTAGTGTTTAAGATGATACAAGTTGATGATGATTTTCTTAAAAAGAGACGCTAGTAGACATCATGATCTACTTGATTCTCTTAGTGGTGGTTACTTCATTGCAGTTGAACTTTATTTAAGAATTTAACTGCTATTTTTTATTTAAATCTTACTATTTATATTACTCTATTAACACTCAACTGCAGCTGTTAATTTAAAACTTGTTATCTATTATATTCGATTAAGAACTCAACTGTTGAAGGCTAAGAATAATTTATTTTTCATTATCTTAGTCATAATGTTCCTTACTGGACTATTTGAGCTCACCCTTTCCTTTTTGTTCAATTGTTTAGGAAATGAGAGCATAACCGGGACTAGGGGGGAGGAAAGGAGAATGAAGTAGCGGTCCGAGATAGTTACTATAGTAGTCTTCACTGTATTGTAGAATAGTAATAATCGTGAAAACTTAGTTATGTATTACTGGGCACTGTACAGTATATTGTAATAATTTTGTTGTACTCTTTTGACGACTCAAAGTGTGTTGTGTGAGCCCGATTTGGGGGCATCACAAGATACAACTAGATCGTGCCAAACAGTCAATAAAGGCTGCCATTTTGATGAATCTGGAATCCAGAGTATGGATTTTTTATTTTTTTTACATCTGATGATCATTATGTTGACTAAATTATTTTTTTCGCTTTTTTCAAAATAAGCTTATGTATTCGATGTGTTTATTTGAGTTCTGTTTTGCGGATGGTTGCATCAAAAGATATGGGTAAACAAATTTTGACATATGGACAGGGGCGGATCCAGGATTTTGTCCTAACAGTGGGGATTTGATACGTTTTTTGAAAAAAATTGAATCATTTTAACATAAAATTGAATCTAACAAAGCTATCATAGGAGTAAGGAAATCAAAGAAACAAGCAACATAAATACTCACTTTAAAATATAAAGATTAGTTCATCATATGAACCAATGAACCATATAAAGCACAATGGGATAGTTTTTAATCATGTGAGATATCCAATTTGCCCAATCACTGCCAAGCAAAATTATCCAAACGGGAAAAACCATAAAATAAATTTTAAGAATATGATTAAGACTAACAAAACAGAGCTGGTAATATAAAATACTAGCAAAAACAGCATTATAGGCCAAGTAAGATATTAAATACCATAAATAGAAAGTCAAAGAGAAAAACTGAAATCACACAATTATGATAACCAAAGTATGCCTAGAATCACCTGTAAATAGCTTGAAGGGAAACAGGCAGGCGGCAGCAGCCCAAATTCAACTATCCAAGGCTAGGCTCTGCACAAGGCCACCTGCAACTAGCCTCACTTAACAACACACTGCCCAAGGACAACCGCCCCACCATCTGTACACTGCAAGAGGAGACACTGTTTAAGGGAACATCAACCGAGACGCCAACAAGGAAACATCAGCGCGCATGCGTGAGCACCGCCCAAGGTCACTTATGAGTAGCCCCACCGGAAATCTCCACCGCCAAACAGGACAACAAGTTACTGGAATTTAGATTAGAGGTGCAGAAACAATGAGGTCAGAAGATGGGAAAAATGGGGAGAAGTTCTAGAGAGAATTGAAGGAAGAGCATCTCACCCTAACTATCCCAACAAGGAATCCAGAAAACCACTCAATATAGATCTACCAAAAAGTCAGCGGAGGCAGCTACCTCCGTTGCCCTCCATATAAATCCGCCCCTGCATATGGAGAGAGATATGGCATTTTTGATTGTGAAAGTGGATAATATTTCCAAACCCGTGATACATCTGTGCAAACTCTCTGGGTTAATTTAATCATTAGTACAATTTTTCAACAGCTACTTGTGTCTAAATTTAGATTGTTTGTCTAAGCCTTCTGGCATGATATAATTTAGAGAATTGTTGTTTACTTGAGATGCATTGTGGGACTGTGACTCCCGAAAAGTAGTTGATGCTGATGGCAAGTAGGGGTGTTAGTTGGGCGGGTTAGGCCGGCCTATGGGTCATCCCAATCCCACACAAAAGTTATTTGTTTGGGTTGCAGGCCTAGAGGTCGGGCCTGTGCCCAAATACCAACCTACGATAATGTTCATGGGCTCAGGCTGGCTTGGGCAGGCAACTATTAGAAAAATATTTAAAGCTATAATAAACCTAGTTGGCTAGTTGGTCACAATAATGAGTTAGTTGGAATTTTTGTTACAATCATAAGCAAAAATCTTAAAAAACGTTCACTAGGAACTACTGAACACTGTTGGTGAGAGTGCCAAGGCCGATTGCTCCTGTGGTTTGTACATGTTATGTTATTTTTATTTGGATTTGTTATGTTTTTAACCTAGTTATATATGTGCGCGTGCACATGTGTACTATTACTATATCGGCCTTTAGAGAGAACAATCTGGGTGTATTAGGGATTTTGGGCTGAGAGTTCTTTTCATGAATTGTATTATTCACATTTTGATTAAACATTTTATCCCTGTTGACTGTTGCCATGATTTTTACTTTTTTTCAATTTGGGGTTTTCACGTAAATCTTGTGTTATTGTCATCAATTTCCTTAGTTGATTTCTCTGTTTTCTGTAGTTTGTTGTAGGACATGGGCTTTCATTCTAAGAGATTAGTTTGTTCTCTGGGACACAAATGTGGCTGAACTTTCCTTCATTTGATAAATTGGTGTATTAACCTTCGTTTGAACAACAATGCTGCTATTTTGCTGGCATAGCTTGCATATCTTGTAATCATTTAGCAGTTGAACTAGTTTGTATCTTATGCATAGTCGTCGTCACTTTGTTTTGCAGGAAACGTGAGGAGCATTTTTTAACGTTTGTTGAATTCAATTTTCTAGCGTAAATTCATTGGCCTTCCATTTTGAATGTAATCCTGTTTTTTACAATGTTTGGCAGTTGTACATGTCCCAAGCTATGATGCAGTAAGCAGCAAGTTCCATTCAAAATGATATATGCGACTTGACGACCTAAATCTTTTTGGGCATTACAAACCAGTGGAATTCTCTTAATAGCCAATACAATAGCTATGGAAAATAAGAGGAAATTAAATGCTCTCTATACCCACTATAATGTGTTGAGGCACAATTCATTCTTTGTATTCCTTGTAATTTATGGCGGCAGGCAGCGAGTTTTTTAGTTCTGGAAAATGGGAACGTATTCTTTGTATTTCGTCGTGCCAACAATTATACTTGATAAAATATCCATGAGCGCGGTATGCTAAAAGTTGTGCTTCATTTTGAACTGATCTGCTGTTTCTAATATTTACTAGTGTTATGCTCATTGAAGTCTGGACCTACCTGTTAATCAATGGATTGCATGCATGTATTAAATTCAAGCTATGATTCGGAATTGAAACAGAAAGCTAGTTCTATGAAATCAAATTTTCGTTAAAATTACTGAAGAGGAGGCCGTGAACTTGTGATAAAATTATATTACCATATTAAATTACTAAACTAATATTTTATTATTAATTAGCGTAATATATTCTTAGTATTTACATGCGACTCTTTTACGAGGAATAAGGATTTCTTTTAATAGTGATTATACAAGTGAAAAGCTGACATAACAATAAGTCCGAAGTGAGAAGTTACACTCCCTCTATTCCACAGGAAAAAATATATTATTTATAAAATTTTATAAATATTAAAGATATAATTTAATTTATTTCATTTTTATTGATCCTTAAAATAATAAGTTGTGATTTTAATTGTGGCAACATAATAATAAAATTATGATGACAAAGTTAAGATTATCATCTCATTTTACGTTACTATTATTAAAATAATGACCCCCTTTATATAACAAAAAAGTTAACAAATGAATTATTTTTGTGAAACGAAAGGAGTATATAATTTTCCTTAACTTAAATTGTAGAACTGAATTCAAAAAAATAAACCATAGAATGGTACAGCAATGAGAAGATATACATGATCAGTTACAAAATTAAAAAATGGATGGAGTAGGAAGTGAAAGGGAAAAATTAGATGAACCTAACATTATCTGTTAATTGCCTTGTGTAACGTCAAAATATATATTATTAGGTCTTAGGAGTCATACCCAACTTATATGGAGTATTAACCTCTACAATAGCATTTTCTTCTTAAACATAGTCAAAAAATTTGTCTACACTCAAAAAAAAATTTGTAGCATTTCTTATTATTTTTTTTTCAGAGGCCCATATTTTTCCATGATCATACTCTTTTTCATTTTTATTTGGACATTTCGGTTGTGTTTGTTTGTAAAAAATATACTTGAGATTGAACTATTTGTATTATTTTAACACTACTTTGAATTATTTTATCATATGATGAAGGATTAATAGTTCTTTAGATAGTCCTATGGACTTTTTTTTTTTTTTTTTTATCATTCTTAAGGCTATTTATGTAAAATTATATAATCCCATAAAAAAATTGGAATTAATAGTCCTCTTCATTTTAAGCTATTGGCTTTATAGAACTAATAGTCCAATATTAAAAAATTATTAATCACCTATTATGAGATAAAATAATATTAAATTAAAATAAATAATCTCATCTCATATATTTTTTTTATAAATAAACATAGCCTTCAAAAAATACAAAATATGTGTCCCTTTATATCGTTCCTTTGTGGGGACAATGTCCACACAAGTCACACCTTCATCTGGACATTAGTTGTTTGGTGAAGACTAAGGAATTTGTCCCCGTCACTTTATCTTATAAATGCTATGGTCAGTTTTATGAATTATCCTCAACTAACCATTCGCAATATATATATATATATATATATATATATATATATATATATATATATATATATATATATATATATATATATATATCCCACTATTCTTTTTTAACACTATAACATGGTTTAAAATTAATCAAGATACAACTATGCTACAATTTGATACTAATTTTATTAAGTATTCAATAACTAAAATTATAAAAGAGCAACCAAGAAATTAAGAAGCAACTGTAACAAATTAAGAGGTACCAACTTGTTCATGTTGATAGATCGGTGGTTATATGTAGTTGTCTTACAAAGAATGTCACATTTTTTTCGATATATATATGCACAACAGTTGACATAAATTATAAAACGTCTTTTTTTTCATTCTTATTGTGAAGAACCTATACTACTACATTTAATTCTAAAGGTTCAGGAGGGTAGGATGGGAGCTACGAGAACCTAGAGGAAATTTATATTTCATGTATAGCGTCTATGTGGATTTTGTTGAGAGATACCCTCGAATGTGTAGTGCTTATACTAATTTAGTAAAAAAAATACACTCACGACCCTATATAATCATACAAAGTAAAAATATTCATACATTATGATCATCTTTTGTTTAGGTGAAAATATATTATGTAACAATATTAAAAATAAATACAGTTTAAGTGTTTCTAAGGCACATGCTTCTTTATATATAGAGAGAGAAATGTAATTTAAGATATGTTTTAGTTAAATTTGATTAAGATTACTTAACAAAACGATGTATTTTTATATAAAAATTATAATTAAAGATATTTTTTTTATAAAATCCAAAAAAAATAGAAAACTTAATTCTATGAGATAAAACCATATCGTTTTACTAAATAACCTTAGTTAACCTTAATTGAGGTATGTCTTATATTATTTTTTCATATATATATATATATATATATATATATATATATATATTGGTCAGGCTCTCCAGCGAACCTTAAAAAGCGAACCAAAGACGAACTCTCGTCTTTGGTATCTATGGCGACAGTTCGACCCGTCGCTATAGCCATGCAGTCTATGGCGTCGGGTCGAACCATCACCATAGATACCAAAGACGACGGTTCGTCTTCTCCAGTTCGCTGGAGAGCCGGACCGTATATATATATATATATATATATATATATATATATTTTATCAAGACGTTTCAAACACTGACTCATTCTTATAATAGATGGGTGTGAAGCATGTCAGATGTTCCCTACATTTATACAATGGTGAAGACTGAAAACCTAAAGATTATATTATTAACACATACGGGAATTGACAATACATATCTTCTTGTCCTCCTATTCTGCTTTTAGATGAGCTAATATATTAGGTGCTTATTGTTGAAGTTTTGTTGATATTTTAATTAGTTATATATATATATATATATATATATATATATATATATATATATTGTAGACGATGGTGGTGGCCCATCAAGTATCTTGCTGCTCAATTACCTTGCATATCAAGCAACCTTGTACCCTTTCTCTCTGCAACATTCATGGCAAATTAATCATGATGGATCAGCACTCCACCGCTAAGAAGCATGTGAGTTCCTATCTTTAATTTTTAAGTATTTTGGGGTTATATGTATATATATATTATAAATTATATATCTTTCTAATTAATATTTTTCTACATTATTGTATTCAATACTAAAAAAGTAGTTATAAGTTCTTCGTCTACTAGTATTCACTTGTGTTCACACTTAACAAGGCGAAATTAGCTTTATGGATTTAATTTAATACTCCTCAATCAACCTTTTACTGTGAAAAAACAAACAAACAGTTATAATAGTACGAGTATTTAATTATGGACAAAAATAAATTTTATTAAGGTATTTATAGTATGATAATAGTACTAAATAAAGAAAACCTCTCAGTTGGTTTTTTGTTTCTTCCCTTTTTTTTCACCCCTAAAGCTTAAGTTTTGTTTCCTTGTCTATTGACTAGTAAAGCAAAAGCTAAGAAACGGCCTAAATATATATATAAAATGTTGTAATGGTACTTAAAATTAGGAAAGAGTTAAAGGGAGTAGTATAGCTAGGGGTATGTATATATGAAGCAGTACCTTTTTCTTTATCTCACTGGCTTCGGTTAAAGTAGAGGAATTTCTTGTGTTTTCAATGGTTAAAAGCATGTTTTATAGCCCTGTATACTCATAGTTTAATTCTTCTCCTTTCCTTTCTTTCTTTCTTGCTCCTCTATTCTATCATCTTTGTTCTTCTCTCCTTCCTCCCTTCCTTAGCCACACCCAAATTTTTCGGGAGGGAAATTTTCCATTTTTGGTACATAAATATCTATCTCATTAGAACTTTGTTGAATTTCTTGTACTAGATTAAAAAGTTTTGATCTTTTAAAACTTGTTTTATATATCCTTTGTATTTATTTCTTATTTGATTTCCTTAAAATTTCTTGGATTAATCTTGTCTCTGGCTGAATTCCACGTTCTTGATGATCTGTGACAAAAAAGTTGTTGAATTTTCATGATTTTATAGCCATCCTAGCTAGCTAATATCACCACCAATCTATCTATCTTATCTCCTCTTTTTCTATTTTAATTGGGATCAGATCTCAATACAGTATTAGAAGGTGCTATTGCTTGATATTAAAGTTTAAACTGAAGGCAGTTTTATTAGGACATAAGAGAGGATATGTCATATAGCAGTGAAGATTTATTGGAGGAAATTCTTGAAAAAAGTTGAGATCATATAATAGAAATAAAGAATAAGGTGCGGCGGCCAATATAGGTTAATTCGGAGAGCTAGCTATAGCTAGAGCTAGAGCTATGAACAAGAGTAATCATACTCGGTTGGAGCCATCATCCATCAGCAGCTCTGATCTCATTGATGCAAAGCTTGAGGAGCATCAATTGTGTGGATCCAAACACTGCCCTGGCTGTGGACACAAGCTTGAAGGAAAGCCGGTACGTACGGATTATATATAAATAAAATATCTAGTACCAGCAGTAGTAGTAGCAATATTCTTGGCTTCAACAGAAAGACTTTTGATATAAAGAAGAATCATAAAAGGATAAAATTGTGCTATGTTTTCTTATGTGATTGCTTTTAATTATTTCCATAGTACTAACTATTATTTATCTTCAAAATACAAAACTTCTATACATTTCTGTCTTTCTAGCTTATATATATATATTCTTTCAAAGTTACTATGTTTTTTTATTTTTTGCCTTCACAATTTTATTTCATTTTGAAGGACTGGGTAGGTTTACCAGCAGGAGTGAAATTTGATCCAACAGACCAGGAATTGATAGAACACCTTGAAGCAAAAGTTGAAGCTAAAGAATTTAAATCTCACCCTTTGATTGATGAATTCATTCCTACTATTGAAGGAGAAGATGGAATTTGTTATACCCATCCTGAAAAACTTCCAGGTCACATTTTTTAATTAGTTAAATAATACTCTCTCTCTCAATTCAAATTGCATGGAATCTAGCAAGGGTTTGTCATCATTTTTTCACCACCTAAATTGTCAGTTATGACTTATTCAGATCGTTATACCTAAGTCACCCTAACTTCCATTTTTATTTTTTTTTGGTAAACTTAAAATTTAACTTGTAGCTAGCTCTTAATTTGCAGGAGTTACAAGAGATGGATTGAATAGACATTTCTTCCATAGACCTTCAAAAGCTTACACAACCGGTACAAGAAAGAGAAGGAAAATCCAAACCGAATGCGACCTCCAAGGCGGCGAAACAAGGTGGCACAAAACCGGAAAGACGAGGCCGGTGATGGTGAATAGCAAGCAAAAAGGGTGCAAGAAAATTTTAGTTCTCTACACAAATTTTGGGAAGAATCGAAAACCCGAAAAGACTAATTGGGTGATGCATCAGTATCACTTGGGGCAGCATGAAGAAGAAAGGGAAGGGGAGCTTGTGGTTTCCAAGATATTTTTTCAGACTCAGCCGAGGCAATGCAATTGGTCTGATAGGATTAATAGTACTAGTGGATTAGTTATTGGTGGTACTGAAGGAAATATTAATAGTGAACCTAATAGTAGGAGAGAGAGTGGGAGTGGGAGTTGTTCTTCTAAAGAAATAGCCACCCATAGAGATGAAGTACTGTCCGTTGTTGGTGTTGGTGCTCCGATTTTGAGTTTTAATCCCATGGAAATGCAGCAATTTAAAGCTCATGATAGTTACAGCTTTGTTCCATTTGGGAAGAACTTTGATGATCAGGTATTTTTTTTCATTCATTAGTTAATTTAATCTTGATCACTGAAATTTTTATTTCCATTTTTATCAATCAATTAGAGAATTTAATCTTGCTAGCTTTGACAGATGGAGGAGTAAATATTCTTGTAGTGGTGATAACATTAATTTTTAGTTATTTACCATTTGTTTTTCTCTCTTATTACGTGATTTTTGATATTTTGTATTATCACGTGATGAGCGAGATAAACACCGTACGATAATTATATTGAATATATATGTACATATAAAAAAAACACAATTCCTATCTTTATTTCATCTTCTTGACCTTTCTTTCATCTTTTTTCTCCCGTTTTATTCTTATGTGTTATTTATCTACACAAGTTGAAGAAAACATGTGTTGCTCTTCTCATACACGTGTTACTTGTAACAAATTAAAGCATGAAAACTCTATCAAAATAGCTTGATAAAAACAGTCGTCTATCTAAAATTAAGTTTTAATAGCTACGCCCCATCAAAAAATGTAAATGAAACTAGACTAAAGATGCATGTTTATAATAAAATACAAAAATGAAATAAAAAATAAAACAATAAAAACATGAAATGCTACAAGAAAGATAATAAGTTATGAATGGGGCTTGAAAGCGGAGTAGTTAGCAATTTATAATGAGGTGATTAACTATGTACTCTTTTTGTTCTGAATTATAAGATTATTATTAATGTTTAAAAAATTAATTTGAGATATTTTTAAATTTAAAATTGACTTGATTCATTTAAGTTTTTAAAATAATAAATCTTATAACTAGTGGTACTTTTTAAATAGTTTATGTTATTCATAATTGTATTGATATAAACTACATGAATTTATCTTAATTTTGAGTTTAAAAATATTTGAAATTAATTTTTTAAAAATTAATATTAGTCATATAATTTAAAATTGAGGAAGTATAATTTTGCAGGTGGGAACAGGAGGAGTAGAGGCTTCAACTGCAAGGGAGAGTACTTCTCTGGCGACGACAGGCTTGTGCGAAGAGCATGACCTCCAAAGGCCACATCATCACATGACTCATCAGCAACTTGAAACAGCAGCCAACTTCCACATCAGCAGGCCTTCTCACTCAATTTCCACCATTATCTCTCCTCCTCCCCTCTATCACACTACTTCCATTATTCTCGATGAAGACTCCTTTCATGTTTCCAGAATGATGCTTCAAAATGAAAATTTCCAGGTATATATCTAACCAACCAAATCTCCTTATTTGTCACTACAGAGAAAATAGCCCTAGCTACTTTCTTATCTTCACTTTTTTTTTTCTCTTAACAAATGTTAAAGGTTTGCTCAAGAAACACTTGCATAATACTTTTATTATTAAATTTCATAAGCTGTAAGAGTTTATATTAAGTTTTTTAAAGTCCAGCTAAATGTATTTTAGGTACACCATAATATTATTTAAAGAAATTAAGTAGGAGGGTGTGTAAATATATGCTTTTTCTTAATATTTGTCCCATAACAAACTATTAAGAAAAAGAAAACTATATATCTACACATAAGCTCGTTAAAAAATTAAATAAAAGTCAAGTGAGATTCTTATTCGTGAAAGAGAAGTATGGAGTAGCTGACTCATCCGTGATTTTATATGTCAACTTGGTAGCAAGCAAGAAATTATACTTCTCACATTTAAACTCTTGTTTTTGGAGACAACACATGATCATATAGATTATTATGTTTTGCATTCTTCTAATGACGTATATTTGCATCTTTCGGCAGCTACACCAACAGCAGCAGCAGCAGCAACATCATAAACTAGGAGGAATGTCTTCATCTGGATTGGAGGAACTCATTATGGGTTGCACTTCAACTGACATCAAAGAGGTTGATTAATATATGAATGAACGTTATATTGCCATATTATTAAGAAAAATTTAAAATAAAAAGGGGAAACTTGAAGCCTTTAATTTCCTTTTCTTCTTATATATATAATGCTGTGCATTGGACAAATACAGTGTACTTTTGCATGTTGGTTTCCTGTGGTATTCAAGATATTATGAGAGCAACTTTTCTTTTACTTTTTACTTTTTCCTCAGTTCTTAGAAGTTTTAGAGTAAAGATGGGAATAATTTTATATTCTTTAAGTTTCTTCTTACTAATTACATGTTCAAATATTCTTTGTTGCTTTAATTTCTTTTACTTCTCTCTCTGAAGTGGGGACTGGAGGAGGGTTAATTTGCTATTGGGGTTTTTCGAGGTGGATACCTTTTCTTCTAATCATTTTAACTCAAATATAAAGAAAGATTGTATCAGAATCAATTCTTTCTTCTTATGACAAAAAAGTTCAGAAACTGAAGTTGAAACTAATAACTTTGTTCACTTAATTATGAACTTCCTTCTAATAACAGAAGCTTTCCAATAGTAAATAGTCTAGGAATTGACAGTGAACTAATAGAAGAAAGTATTACACATGCATGCATTGCCTTGCCTAAACAATGCGGGGAAAAAAACTATTTCTAAAATAAAATGTGCTAACAAATATAAAATGAAGATATATATTGAGCAGCAAACTTTTCTAGTGTGTTTGTGTGTGCGTGTATACACGTTATTTTCAATAATTAATAAAATTCTGTACAAACCCTAAACCTATAAGTTGAAAATGTTTGTGTTGTTGTTATTGCAGGAGTCATCAATCACAACCCCACAAGAGGCAGAATGGTTAAAGTACTCTACCTTCTGGCCTGACCCGCATGACCCTGACAACCCGGATCATCATGGGTAGCGGAGCAAAAGTAAAAGAAGAAGAAGAAGAACATGCAAAAATAAAGAGAAAATAAACAAAAATCATGGGGTATATATATAGACAGAGACAACATCATTATATTATCATCATAATACTATATAGTACTTGAAGCCTTCATCAAAATCTTTTCAACATCAGGCCAAGAGATCATTATCAGCGTCGCTATGTATGTAAATCATCAACATTACAGTATCATCTTTATATGTGTCTCTATATATATATTCTTCTAATAATATTATTTGTTTATTATTACTTTAATTTCTTGTATAAATTCCTTTCTTTCTTTTTGTTGTCTTTACAAGACAACACACCATATATAGAAATTTGTGCAAATTGCAACAATAGCTTTGTTTATTATGTTTTGGCTAGTTTCCTTTTTGGGGAGAAGTAGAAAACTTAATGGGGATTACGAACGAATTACTAATAAATAGGTCATTGGAGCCTAGTTACATGCTTCTCTGCTTTTGGTATCCTAATAAATTCTATAGTTATCCTTGGTGTTACGTACCTTGCTCAAGTGTACGAGTATTCCGTTCCTCTTGAAATGAGAATCCAGTTTTCTTGTTCGATGTATATATACTTGGGACAAATATGCTATTAATCCTTAAATATATTTATTGGAAAAATCAGTCATACAATGGATACTATTATGTAATACTGAGGACCAATATTAGCTTTAAGTAATACTGAATAATATTTGTGTAATATTGATTAACTCAACCTTTAGGAGAACCATATAAAATTTTGTCTAATGTGATTGTTTTTTTTTTGTTTTCTCACTTTTTTTTATTATTGTTTTCGCTACGTTATTAGATTCTTAGATTGAACGAGAAAAATCAATGCTTAAGATGTGGCCTTACTCACAAGAATATAAGATATTGCTACACATGATGATAGAATGTACATGCAAAAGTACTAAATTTTTTTTGCTAAATTTCGTATCGATCGAGGTTGATTATTGTTCTAGCTGGTTAGCTAGCTAAACTACATGGCCATACTCTCGAGGGCATTCATTGTTGCGTCCTTTTGCTATAACTTGCATAAAAGAGGATGCCTATGTGGGTAATCATATATATATTCTTTCTTGGAAATTTGAAATCATCAAAATATTTGAATAAATATAAAAGTAACGGATTCAAAAACAACTGATTAATTCACATTAAGTCCCTCGGTTTGTTTTCTGTTAAATTGAGATATCTCTTTATTGCTTTATTCAATTCCAGAAACGAGCTTTTTGTGCAGTTAATTTGTATATATAATTAGAGAGAGAGAAAGTGTCTACTGGTAACGTGCATGATATTAGTTTTGCTTTATATGGGCGGGACTTGCATGAAAAGAAAGCTAAAATCAATTAATATGGAGGGGGTGAGGGGGTTCATTATTGTCGTTAATTTCTAAAGGGAATAAAGACAGAAGACCATGGTGAAATGACCAACATCTCCTTTCCTGTCTCAATGCATGGAACTTATAAATAGTTACGTTTCTATATATAGCACCCCTAGGTTTAATTTCAGGATCACTTTTTTAAGTAAATGGAGTTTCCAGTAATGTTAACTCAAGCTAATTAATTAGGTCTCTATCTATCTAGTGAACCTACATAAACACTGTAGAATTGATTTTTCGTGACAGTTTTTTATGTAATTAATGGATTATGAAAGATTCTGATAATTAAAATTTGAAGGCCTTCTTGCCAGCATATGAATCCAACATAAAAAGTTTAAATTTTGATATTTTTATAAATTATGCGCCCCATTACTTTGAAGAATTTTCTTCAAATAAGATCTGCTCGTTATTTTGTTTATGCATGCTTATGAGATAGCACGTATAACATACTCTAAATCCATCAATGTTAAAACATTAGAAAAATCCCAGCAGATTACATGTACAATTTTGTGTTGGAAGTCCATTAGAATACATCCACCCACACACACACAATGTGTGTTGGTGGGTGTGTGGGGATGGGTATGTATATCGTATATATATTTAAATTAGGAAGGATTGGTCATTCCATAAGAAGTTGAAGAATCCCAGCACTGTGCTATACAGAGATGCCATTATTATTTGAAAATTTGTTAACTAGAATTTTAAGAATTATCCGCTCTACAAGGGATGGTGATATATATATATATATATATATATATATATATATGAGTAGGGAAAGGGAAGTAATGTCTCTTTCCACATGCAATATGGAAAAAAAGAATGAAATGTCTTTATGCTCTTCATCCTAAAAAGTTAGTATTCAATTCTTTCACTTTATGGATGATTTTAATTATGCTTTTAAAAGTGAGGGAACTAGTATGCAGTAGTAGTAGTAGTATCAATTAGCGCTTCTTCTTCAGTGTGTGCTAGATTCGGTCCCATAAAGAAATTACAGGAAGACTAGCATTAGTGCAATCAAGAATATTATCACAACTTGCATGTCTCTATAGCTACCTCTGCAATAACTTATTTTAATACTCCTTTTCGACGGCCGGCCAGATCACCGTCTTTCCGATTGTAATCCGGCCACCCCTCTGGGATATTTCTCTGAGGAATTTCTCTGCTTAAGGCGAATCTTTAGGTATATAAGGCCTAAATTTTGTTTCTTGATTAGAAAAACTTTTATAAAAATATATGCATATCGATCCTAAAATGTGTGAAAGAAAAAAGAAAACCTACAATATATATATATATATATATATATATATATATATATATATATATATATATAGAGAGAGAGAGAGAGAGAGAGAGAGAGAGAGAGAGAGAGAGAGTTAAATCAATTATATTGATTCCTTATCCAAAGAAAGAAGTAGGAAGTAACGTTGAAACTTACATGGAGCTAGAAATGAAATGCAGGGAGACCCCAATTTGGTTGTGGTGGAGAAGAATATAAATGTATAATTGATTTTTTTTGCTTAATATTTTTTATTTTTTTGATTTGGACAGACTAAGATACTAAAATAAAGATGCCAGAAAAACAGAGGACGTAATAGTAATGTTTTTTTCTATTAGCCGGAAGGAGTAGGACAATTAGTTAGCGATAAGTCAATCTCCACAATTTAGAACTCTAGATCTTATCTCAATTATTAAAAAATATGATCTAATATGAATTTTCATGTTATGCTCCGTTTTTTAATGGTTGATATCAAAATATAGTATTCTAAGTTGTACACATAAACTTATCCATTAGCTAGGCATAATGAAACTGGGCATTTGTTTCGACTATCTATGATGTAGGACATATCGTGTTGTATCACTGTATTTGGTAGGAATTAATTTGAACAAAAATTTAGAGTTTAGCTTTGTGCGTAAATTTTTAGAGGTTTAGGGTTTCAACTTTAAGTCTATTAACCCTATAACTAGAATTTCAACTCTAGCCAAAGAATTCTCAATATAATAATATAGTATGTATTATATAAAATTTGATAGTACATTAACCTTTAAATAGTGCACAAATCCTAATTGAATTAAGACACTAACCCTAATTCAATGGAAGACAAAAATATCCTAACTATTTAAAATAAAACACCAATTTTCTCCTAAAATATTAAAAGACTAAAATACCCTTCTTAATAAAATACCATATATCTCCTAAAATTAAAACAGTTCCATAAATAAATACATCAATTTCATAAAGAAATAAAAGCATTAAATCTGTAAATAAATAATTACAAATATAATCCCCATCATTTCTTCCCTTGTTGGAGAAAACTCGGCATCGAGTTTTGTAGCATGACAGAATAATCCATAAGCTTATTCTCCTCATCGAAAAAACATTTTGCCACATTTTTTAGAACATCTTCTCATGATCAGGCTCCAAAATTTTGGGAAGAAAATTGTTGAGAACATCACATTTGCATTCTTAAATGGTTGAAGTAGATTAACCGCAATGATGAACTCAACGTGATCAATTTGAACTGGATCAACTTCTCGTACCATCTTCTCTTTGGTAATGATCAACTCAAAAGTAACTTCAGAATTTTTCTCGATTTGTTGTTCACTCACAATCTCGGCTCAACTTTTTCAATTTGTGGAACTTCAAGAATCTCCATAGACACATCATAACTTTCTACAACCCTGGAATTGTGAACATCCTCCTTGTCTAACTCTTGCTCTTTCTTGTGTTCTTCCTCTCTCTCTTTCCCTTTCTCTTTCTCTTCTGCTTGCTCTTGCTGACGTTTCAGTGTTTCACCTTGTTGACGTGTATTTATTTCAGCTTGTAGACCTTTCTTTGCTTCAACTTATTGACGTTTCTTTAGTTCAGCTGTTTTTTGCTCATATTGATACTGACGTTACAATTCTGCAATGTTGTCTTCCGCATCAATAATATCTCATCTAATCTTTTTTTACTCGAGTTTCAAATGTCTTTGATCACAATAGCGTATTCGGTCAATTTCACCATACAAAAACCACATATACTTATTTTATCGTTCAATCAACTATTTTGTAGCTTGGGACATTAGTATAATAACTCAAAGCTAAAAATAAATAAATAAAATATTTTTTTCTCTTTTCTTTCTTTCTTTCTTTTTTCTTTTTATGCCAACAAGGACTAAAATGCAGAAAGCTAAAGGTTCAGGGGTTAATTCAGAAAATAGCAAGGGCTACACTGAAAAGATTAAAACTTTGGATAAATTTTAAAACAAAATAGAAACTTATAGATACTAAACTATAATTTTGCAACAAAAAAAAAACCTCAGTTTAGGTTTGTTTTACCTAAACGCATCAATAAGTTTGTTTTACACAAACGCAGCAAGATTTTGTTTTCTAATCCCCCAAACACGGTAGAAGCATGGAGAGAAAATCAGCGCAATTTTATGGATTGGCGATGGAAGTCCGTGTCGACAGAGGTGGAAGCTGTTATTAACACTCCAAAATTAATCTTTATTTCTAATCACAAAATCAGTATAATAGCAAGCAATGGTCGAATCCACATAGAGTGATATTGCTTCAATAAATTCTAATATTTTCTATTCTAAATAACAATAAATAAATAAGGGGATTTTTTGAATTAAATATAAGTAACTAAATAAACAAAAATAAATTAATAAGATTAACCAATAAATTAAAATATTCAGTTCTTCAGTTCATTCTCACCCTTACAATTAATTAGATCAATCAATCAATATATATTTTTATCATTGCATGAAACTAATAATCCTAGGCAACAATAAGTTCTGCTACCTGAAATTTTCCTTAATTGTAATCTAACAAAACAAGCTCTTTATTAGATCCTAACCATTATACAACCTAAAACAAGCTCTCTAAATTTAATATAATGGAAGCATTAATCACAAGAAAATTAGATTATTCTAAGCAACAATCTCATAAGCTCGGATTGTTTAACTTATATCATGATAACCATAGCAGTAAATAAAAGCTTAACCACAATCATCTATCACTATTCACTACCAATGATTAGGAACAATATCAATTACACGTAGTAAAATCCCTAAATGTAGCAATTGATAATAATTTGATCAATCTAATGAGCTCTAATCAAACCAACCAAATTTAATATCAAAAAATAATTAAAACAAATTATCACAAATAATTTTATATAAGAAAAAATAAATAATATTACTGAATTAATTTATCTATTAATTATAATTGGCTTTGAAATCCCCTAGAACTGAATAAATAAAAATTAGCCAAACATAAAATAATAATAATAATAATAATAATAATAATAATAATAATAATAATAATAATAATAATAATAATAATAATAATAATATGCAAAAGAATTTAAAGAGATATGATACACCTTAGAAAGAGAGAGAGAGGGAGAGAGAGCTCCTACTTATCTCTAATAATCTATTAATAATTTGATAATGTGCTCTCATAATGTATTTATAGAAATACAATAATAATCCTATACTAATGTGGAATTAAAATCCAATTTGAAATCAAATTAAAGTTCAAAATCGCGAATAATCCGTTTCTGGCAATTAACGCATCAAACAAACAGGGCACTCGCGTCCTTTGACCAAGTCAGCGTCCCCATTCTCGCGCATGGCACGCATACATTTCTTTTCCTTAGCCCAGACCGCAAACGATGTCGTTGGATTGATGATAATAGGCTACCGTGCATTGCGCGTTAATTTTTCCTTTTCCTGGCCAGAACGGCGTCATCCCAGATTCTTCGTTCCGTCTATGTCCACGCATTGCGCGCAACTCAGCTTTTTCAGATAATTACAATTCTGCCACCGGTCGCCAACTTTAGCTTAATTAGACATTTGCCACTAGACTTGCTAAATTTACAATTTTGCCATCCAAGTTGTAATTAATTCCTACAAAATAAAATAAAAATATTAAAAATAAATAAAAATAATATAAAAATAGTAAAAATATATAAAAATAATAATAATGCATAATAATAAATAAATTACCTAAAACACTAAAAATACTTAAAAACTCACAAATAATTAAGCATAATAACACCCAATAAATATATATATAATCTACTTATCAAATATCCCCACACTTAAATCTTTGTTTATCCTCAAGCAAAACAAGAATAAAAACTATAAAAATAAAAATAATAACCAAACAACTTACTTGACTCGAACAATAAATCAATATGAATATCAACATTAGCCTCAAAGATTTTAAAAACAATAACTCACAGAAAATTTTAAAATTATTCAAAATCCAAAACTTTTAACATATTTATCAATCTTACTTACTTAAGACCCTTCGTGTGTGTGTGAATCCAAATGTATCAAATTAGCAAAAAATAACTTAGATTTGCTCACATAATTAAATGTCTCATAAAAGATGGTTAGTTTAACAACAAAACTCTATACTCTTACCTTTCACATCACTGAAAGCTAATATAAACAAATATAACTAGAAGATCAAAAGGTTTTTAATCTTGATAAACTCACTAGGATTATTAATATCAATTTTTTACAAGTACTTTTTCTAATTTTTTTTTTCTCTTTCTTTTAAATGGGTGCATTTTATGCTCTATCCCATTCATTTTTCTTCATTTTTTTCTTTATTTCTTTCTTTTTGATCTCTTCATCGTTGAGTGCATTTTATACTCCATCTCACTTTTTCATGTGTTTATGGGTGAGTACGTTTTACGCTCCATCTCAACCCACAACAAGAATTCTTCTTTTCAATATAACAATCCTAAAAAAAATTACCTAAATCATCTTTCCCAAAATTATATTATGCCTTATATTTCACTTTAAATAATGATCAAATAATATATAGAGCTCAAAAATATTTTTCATAAGCATGTAACCATATAAACTTTCTCTAAATTAAAACTAGCTCAAACAAATGGATATAAGTGCATAAAAATTAAATGGATCTCAAACAAAGTAATAACCAATAAAAAGTCAAAAATTCAAACTAAGCAAAAATTTATCTCTTTTTCAAAAGTTATTAAATAAAAATCAAAATTTTTATTCTTGGCTAAAAATTAAAATTCACTTAATTTATTGCTCAAGTGACACATCTTAAATTAAAAATTAATTAACTACTCATTTTCGTAGGAAACACAGTTACACTTAGCATGTGCAACAAGCCTTTAAACTCCAAGGTTATCCCAAGCGGACGAGTTTTGTCTCATAAGGGTTTGTAGTGAATTTACCCACAAAATTCAAATTTTAATATTTCTTAAAATTCCCTACAAATAAAACAAATATCCTAAATCCCTTCCCCCACACTTAAAATTTACGTTGTCCCCGATGTAAACTATAATGCAAAGAAACAAGCACAAATAACTATAAAAAGGAAAAGAAAAAGAAATTATCTGATTTCTTGGGTTGCCTCCCAAGTAGCGCCTTTGTTTAACATCATTAGCTCGACTCAGTCCTTCATTCTCAATCCAAATAAACTAACTCTACGAAATCCACAACCTCAACATTCTCAACTTGAAAACTTTGATGAAAATGTTTAAGTCGATGTCCATTCACCTTGAAGACTTTTCCTGTTTTTGGGCTTTGAAGCTCAATTGCGCCATAAGTAAAGACATTAGTAATAACAAAAAGACCAACCCAACGAGAACGCAACTTACCAGGAAATAACTTAAGCCGTGAGTGATAAAGTAAAACTTTTTATCCAACAACAAAGTTCTTCCTAGAAATCCTCTTGTCATAAAAGGCTTTTGTCTTTTCCTTGTAAATTTTAGAGCTCTCATATGCCTCATGTCTCAATTCATCTAGCTCTTGTAATTGCAACTTCCTATGTCCTCCCGCTTCTTCCATGTCCAAGTTACATTGTTTGATTGCCTAAAAAGCCTTGTGTTCCAATTCCAAAGGTAAATGACAAGGTTTACCAAATATCAGCCTATAGGGTGACATACATATAGGAGTCTTGTAAGCAGTCCTATAAGCCCAAAGTGCATCATCTAACCTCAAACTCCAATCATTTCTATTTGGTTTGACTATTTTCTCCAAAATAGATTTGATTTCACGGTTGGACACTTCAGCTTGGTCATTACTTTGTGGATGATAGGATGTAGAAACCTTATGCATCACATTATATTTCTTGAACAATGCCTCTAACATCCTATTGCAAAAATGCGTTCCTCTATCACTGATGATTGCCTTTGGAGTGCCAAACCTGACAAATATGTTAGACTTCACAAAATTTACAATAACTTTAGAATCATCAGTTCGGGTGGCTTTAGCTTCCACCCATTTGGAAACATAATCAACAGCCAAAAGAATGTAAATATTACCAAAAGAAACAAGAAAGAGCCCCATAAAATCAGTACCCCATACATCAAATATTTCAACAATTAGAATAGGAGTTTGTGGCATTTGATTCATACTGAGATATTACCCGTTCTTTGACAATTTTTACATGATTTACAAAACAGATAAGAGTCTTTAAAAATAGTCGGCCAATAGAAACCACATTCTAAATCCTTATGAGCTGTTCTTTTAGGGCCAAAATATCCTCCACAAGCATAAAAGTGATAGAAAGTTAGGATAGCCAAAAAATCACTATTAGGCATATATCGTCTAACTATATGGTCAGCACAAAATTTCCACATATATTAGTCATCCCACACATAATCTTTGACCTCACTCTTAAGCTTTTCTTTTTGAAATTTAGAAAATTCGCTTGGAAAATAGGCACTCACTAAATAATTTACAATATTAGCATACCAAGGAGCAACTTTATCAATTGAAAACAAATGTTCATCTGGAAAAGAATCCTGCAATGGTAGTGCTTCCTCATCTTTAATTAGCCTACTTAAATGATTCGCCACCAAGTTGTCCGCTCCCTTCTTATCTCTAATTTTCAAATTAAATTATTGTAAGAGCAAAATCCACCTTATGATCCTAGGTTTAGATTCTTTCTTGGTGAGCAGATACCTGAGAGTAGCATGGTCAGAATAAACTACAACTTTAGTACCAAGTAAATAAGATCTAAACTTGTCTAAAGCAAAAACTGTAATATCCCAGATATTTACAAGATTTCTAAATAAGATTTTAAATATAAATTAAAGGTTATAGCTTAAAACCTAGAGTTGTAGAAGTGAGATGTGTAAAAAATGGGTGAACATTTTTTTTAATATAATGTATTTGTTAGAAATTAAATGTGGAAATATTTTAATGATGCATGTAGAGAATTTATTAAGAAAATAAATTCAATTGAAAAGTGAAGGTGGTTATATTAATATATATACACCTAATGTGTGTTTGTTAGCCCAATAAGAAGATGGGTAGATTAAATACTCAATTAAACTAATAATTTAATTAGTTTAAAATGTAAAGTAAGAAGGGAAGTCATGAAATATAATTAACTAGGTTAATTATATTAGTTAAGAGTTAAAGTTATAGAAAAACTAGAATGATTGTCTAGAATGACAATATTATGAAGTTAATTAATTAAGTAATTAACTTAATTATTAAGTTGTTATATAGAGTCCATTAATGGATTTAATACAAGACCGATATGAGAATACTTGCATGAAGATGGGTAATTAAATAATAAGCCCAAATATTATAGTCCAAGAGGTAATTAATATAAGTCCAATTAAATTATGTTGGCAAGTATTGTATATAATGTGGTGGTAATCCAATTAAATTAATTACCTAGCCAAAGTTATAAAGACGTGTGAGTTGTGGTGGGTAGCCCAAATAATTAAATAAGGGAGCCCAATGCAAAATAAACTAGTAGCCCAAATATTTAGTCTAAATTTAAAAGTTAAATGTTGGTCAATATGTTGGGAGAATAAATTCAAGTATTGTTAAGTGTAGAGAATTAACTAATGTAGGGTTAATTGAATAACCCTAGTTGGTAGACAAGAGAGAGTATTAACCAAACATTGGTTAATTGCTAGGTGAATGAATGTGATGATGAGAATTAACTATGGATGAGTTAATTGAGTAACCCTAGGTAGTAAATAAATTAAAGATTTAACTATGCATGGGTTAGTTGTAGGAAGAATATTATAGATACAATTATGTATGTATATAAATCACCAATATAGAATTGGTAGGTAACCATGAGTTGAATGTTGTAGAGAATTAACCATACCTTGGTTAATTGAGGAAATGATAAAATAAGTATATCTATTTATATGATGAGTTTAGACCATGGTTGGGTGTGTGGACCAACCTAGGTCATTTTAATGTAGAGAGTTAACCACATTGTGGTTAGTTGTTGTGAGATATATAAATATGTATATATAAATAAGATGAGCCTTAACTAAGGTTGGGTATTGTGTGACCAAGGTTAAATGTTGGTGAGTTTGGTGATTGAGTGTTATATACTCAATTGGTTACTTGTTTTGCTAGCTTGGAAAATTGCAAGTAACATGTCACACCATGGTCAATCAAGCTAGTCATTCCAAATGGTCATTCATGCAATAGTAAGCTCAATTAAGCCCTAATTTCACCAACATTGGTGAATTAGAAAAGTTAATGAGATATTAGTGGAGGGCTATAAATAAGACATCCCACACTTGTGCTATGTTTGTTAGTCTTTTTACTAGAAAAGCTAGAGATAAAGAAAATAGAGAAAAACTATAGAGAAAAAGAAAAAGAAAGTTAGATCTTGTGAGCATTGATGGTTGGATGATCTTGGAGCAAGGTTTAAAGATGGAGGTCTCATTAAGAGGAAGCTATCTATGTAAGAAGATTGATCATCCAAGCTTTTTCAAAGTTCTAACAAAGAGGATAATCAACAAAAGGTATAAAATATTCTAGCTTGGTATTGTTCTTTGGGTACTATGTAATTTCTTTGGTAGAAAACTAGTTTTCAAAATCTAAAAAGGTAGAAACATGCTAGATTGATATATCTAGGGTTACATGGGTTTAATATGAATTTTTGGGTGTATTTATGTGGAAAGATTTCATCAAAATCATCAAATAAGTTTTTACCGACGAAAACCAAGTAACCAAAATCATGGCAGCCACTCCCGAAATTTTTGGGCATGATCCGTAAGTCGGATTCATGATCCGTAAATTTCTGGTGTTAGATGCGTGGGATATGAAGATTCTCCAAGTGAAATCACTTCGATCCGATTTAAAATGAGCAAGTTATGATTTTTCAACCAAAACACACCCACTATTTTAGGGTTGTGCACAACAGTCTGGTTTGGAGCCAATTTTCGTGACCAAAACAAATCCAAATTTGATGTTTGATGACAGAAAAATATAGTTCGGGAAGTTACGAATCCATCGATACCAAATAGGACTCAATCGGACTTGTGGATTTCATTTTATTCAAGTTCCCGTCGGAGACCCCAAGTCTGGAAAACTCAAAAAGTAATCTGCCTATTTTTTAAAAAAAAACGGTCGGTTCGGTTTTTTTCGGTTTTTCATGATTTCTAAGTATGGCCGGTTCGGGCATTTTTAGGCTGATTATTGAGTTGGTTCCAAAAGAGAAAATGCTTATAATTTTATAAATAAAATTATCAAAATTTAAAATCCGAATGTTTTTGTAATTTGGTATTTATTAGAATTAATGGTGGATTAAAGCTTACTAAATTGCTAATAAGTATGGAAAAATTATTTTTAATTTCAGAAAAATAATATTTGACCTATTGGCATGCTAGTTAAGTGTTATAAAATAAAATTTGAAATTATTGGAGTGATTCACTATATATTAGCTATTTATTAGTGTATAAATAGGCTAATAATCTAATTAAATATTAAATAATATATGAAGTTATGTAATTAATTAATTATGATTTAATGAATATTAAATAATAATTAAAGGATGTTAAGATGAATAAGTTAGTTATTTATTATTTAATTGCACTTAAATAATAAGTAAAGTTAAATAAATAAATAATTATTATTTAAATTAATATTAAATAATAATTAAAGAATATTAAAGTTAGAAAGCTAATTATTTATTTTTTAATTAATATTAAATAATAAGTAAGGTTAATTAAGTAATTAATTATTATTTAATTAATATTAAATAATAATTAAAGGATAATTAAGGTTAATAAACTAATTATTTATTATTTAATTAATATTAAATAATGAGTTCGGATAATTAATTAATTAATTATTATTTAATTAATATTAAATAATGAGTTCGGATAATTAGTTAATTAATTATTATTTAATTCATATTAAATAATAATTAAATGGTAATTAAGTGGAATAAATTATTACTTAATCGAAAGAAGATTATTAAGCAATTAAAATATATTGATAATATTATTGACTAACTATTAAATGATAATAGTTAAGAATTAAATCATTATTCAAGAATTAATAATGATATGTAATTAATTTAAAATATTATTAAAGGATTAATAATATTATTTAGCATTTAATTAACTATTAAATAATAATAGTTAAGAGTTAAATCATTATTAAATAAATAATAATGATAAATAAAGATTTAGAATATTATTAAAGAATTAATAATATTGTTTAACAAGTAATTAACTATTGGGTAATAATAGTTAAGGGTTGAATCGTTATTAAATAATTACTAATGATACGTGGGGATTTCAAATATTATTAAATGATTGATAATATTGATGAACAATTAAATTATTATTAAAATGATTGATAATAATGAGAAGTCAATTAAAATATTATTAAAGGGTAATAATATTAGCAAGTAATTAAATTATTATTAAAAGATTAATAATAATGATTAAGGTAAACTATTATTAAAAATAAATTAATAATAGTAATGATTATTTAAAGTGTTATTTAACAATTAAATAACATTATAAGTTATTACTAATTGATAGTAAAATTTAAAATATTATCCAAGGTGGGTAATATTATGATAGGTATCGAGATAAATGATGTGATTAAGTTAAACCAAGGGTATGGTCCATTAGTGATTAATTGGTGGATCGACCTAAATAAATATAGGGTCCAAGTTTTAATGCAGCGACATTAATAAATGTCAGAATTGCATAGTTTCGAACAAAAGATTTATGGTGTTGAATATGAAACACTGAGTCAAGTCAAAGAGAGACTAAAATATGAAATTAACCTTATTAAATAAAGGGGATGATAAGAAGAAATAAATATCTTTAAAATAAGATTTAGTATTGAGTCAAACTTTGAGTGATATTGTGCACTGTTGATCTCACATACCGTGTAGGTGGTGCAAGGAACGTGAAAGATTAACGTAAGCTGGTTATACAAGTCCAGGCAAGTTTTTCAGAACATGTTGTATTATGTGCATGAATTATAAGTTTGTTATTAAACTTAGATGTGCTCATACGTGGTTATGTGCAAAGATGTTTTAATGTGCCTTTGTGCAATAAGTTGATTTGAACTGTTGATATGCGGTAGTTGATTTAAGACAATTGTTCTGCATTGAACTATATGTCATGATAGAGGTTAGACATAAAGCATAGATTAAATGCGAGGCATGATATGCATGAGCAGTATGTCATAAACTGAAATGCATGAAAAACATGATGTTAGTATAAATTGTAAATTTTATGTGAAGCATGTAATGTGTTATGTGTAGCTGTTGAACTTGCTGAGACGTCGTGCTCACTCTTGCCTAAACCAACATTTTCAGATAAGGCTAGTTACCTGAAGTTCTAGATAAAAAACAAGGAACAGGAAAATATATTACTTCCATTGAAGATCTAAATATCTATTGTAGATATCAGTCCGAATTGGACAGGTAAATGATTCTGTAGCATAAGACTTAGTTGGTATGTTATATGAGTATTAAATACTCAAATTAATTGTAATAGAATGTCGTATCATGTATGATATTGAGACATACTAGGAATGTATAAAGATTTCGATTCTGGAATAGAAAGAGATGTTGTAAAATTGTATATAAATGATTATTTAGCAATTATAATATTGTTGTAAATCATGAACAATAAGAAAAAGGTTGTACTCGTGTTGAACTGAGTTCGAGGTTCGGGGGACCCGGATTCGGGGTCGTCACAAGTTGGTATCAGAGCTGATAGGTTATAAACCTTAGGTAAGAGTACCTTAGGCTATAACCGTAGTAGAAGATAAGTAAAATGATAAATGAATAAACTCCGGAAGAGTTTAAGTAATAAAAGATGAATTTGAAAAATTCATATATAGAAGATTATCCAAAGATGGATTTAAGATGATATAAGAGAGATGAAAAAGGTCATATTGTACCTAATTTGAAGAAGTGATAGAAAATATCTTATGATAAGATTTTGAGAAGCATAAAGAAAATGCTAATAAGGCCATGAAATGATCTAGAGAAATGAACTCGTAATGAGACAGATGTGCTAAAATATGAATGGAGAGAATTCGTATTCAGTTAAGAAAATTAGAAGGTTTGTGGGTTTTTAATTGAGAACTCATATTAGTGGCTGAGTTGTGCGATTCTTTGTATGGATTTGTGCTTGGTTTTAGAACCACTTAACTTCCTATATTAATATAGTAGTTGAGTTTAACAGTTCTTTGTATGGGCAGAGGATTTGTTCTTGGTTTAACAATCGCTTAACTTTCTATATTGATTAGTAGCCGAGTTGACCAATTTCTTGTATAGGCAGGAGATTGCGTTTGGTTTGACAACCGCTTAGCTTCCTATAGTGATAATCAATTTGAACCTGATGTCACGCTATTCGATGTATATATGGTGAGAAGGTGATTCTTTTCTCATTATATATTGGATATGTAGAGAATATTAAGATAAGTACGTGTTCTTAAAACTCATACTGATGGTAAGTTCGTGACTCATAATCTGTGAAATTCCATATCTTTTTTGTAGCAACTTACACAATGGCAACGCTATCTGTAAGAAGTCCTTGATAAATCTGCGATAGAAACCTGCATGACCAAGAAAAGAACGAATCTCCCGCACACTTGTGGGGTAAGGCAAAGTAGTAATAATTTATATCTTAGCTTTATCTACTTCTAATCCTCTAGCTGAAACTACATGTCCAAGCACTATACCTTGCTATACCATAAAATGACATTTTTCCCAATTTAGAACGAGATTAGTTTCTAAGCATCTATCTAATTAACACACGTGTCAAATTATCTAAGCATGCTTCTAAAGTATCATCGTGAATTGTGAAATCATCCATAAATACCTTAATACAGTTCTCAATAAGATCAAAAAATATAATTACCATGCATCTCTGAAAAGTACCGGGTGCATTGCAGAGTCCAAAAGACATCCTACGGTATGCAAATGTACCGAATGGGTATATGAAAGTGATTTTTTCTTGATCTTCCGGTGCAATCACAATTTGGTTATAACCTGAAAAACCATCTAGAAAAAAATAATAAGTATGACCCGCTAGTCTTTCTAACGTCTGATCAATAAAGGGGAGAGGAAAATGATCTTTTCTAGTTACAACATTCAATTTTCGATAATCAATACATACTCTCCACCCTGTTTGCTTACGAGTAGGCACTAACTCATTATTTTCATTCTGAATGACAGTTATACCAGATTTCTTTGGAACTACTTGTACTGAACTCACCCGTAGAGTGTCTAAAATAGGGTATAATACCTGCATCCAATAATTTAATAATCTCTTTCTTCACCACCTCCATCATGGGTGGATTCAATCTCCTTTGAGCCTCTCTTGTCGACTTAGCTCCTTTTTCCAAAAGAATTCGATGCGTGCACACAGCCGGACTTATACCTTTAATATCCGCAATTGTTCAACCAAAGACTGTGATGTCCCTCAAAACTTTAAGTAGTTTGTCCTCTTGAACTTTGGTAAGATTATTGGCAATAATTACTGGCAGTGTATCTTCCTTTCCTAAATATGCATACTTCAGGAGGGTTAGCAATGACTTTAATCCCAAAGTGGGAGCCTGCACAATGGAAGGTAATAATTTTTAATGAGTCACAGGTGTGACGCCCCCAAATCTGGGCCCACACAGCCCAAACTTGAGTCGTCAAAATACTACAACAAAATTATTACAACAAGGCACAACGTACAACAATACAGTGTATAATAATACATAACTAAGTCTTCACTATTATTGCCACACTATTTTACAAAACGTGAAGACTATGATAACTATTCCTTGGACCCTCACTCCATTCCCCGGCTAGACCCTGTTATGTTTTCATCTCCTGTTGAAAAACAATGGAACAAAAGAAAGGGTGAGCTCAAATAGCCCAGTAAAGAATATCATGACTAAGATAATGACGAATAAATTATCATTAGTCTTCAACAGTTGAGTTCTTGATAGAATACAATAGACTACAAGGTTTATATCAAAAACTGCAGTTAAATTCTTAAACAACGTTCAGATCAATAATAGCAGCGGAATGAGTAATCTATTAGAAGAATAATGCAGACTATAATGTCCACTCGGTTCTCTTTTTAGGAAAAACATCATCAACTTTTATCATCTGAAATATCATTAGTCAAGATAATACAAATTCACAGTTCCTGATCATAATCATGCACATCAACAGTTCATCTTTGTACTACGGGCCAAAGATATTCAATATAGTACCAACGGTCATGATTATACCAGATTCAGCCTTTGGTCATAATCATACCAAACAACAGTTCATCTTTGCACTACGGGCCAAAGATATTCAATATAGCACCAACGGTCATGATTATACCAGATTCAGCCTTTGGTCATAATCATACCAAACAACAGTTCATCTTTGCACTACGGGCCAAAGAGAACATTCACCACGTGCCATAAAAGACACCGAACAGATGTATCGCCTTTAACCTATTATATCGCCTTTAACCTATCATCTGTTCAACAAATATATCACATCTGTGCCCCCGGCCACAGATATTCACAACAGCTTGATTTTTTGGATGATTAGAATGATGTAAATGATGAACAGAAGAAATAGGATAACAATAAGTATCGAAAGTTTACTTTGTACAGATTCAAATAATGTCCAAATTGTCAACATGATGTGGAGTGAAATTCAAGATCCACAGTTCAGAATAACGGTTACAATTCAATAGAAAGGTTCACGTAAATAGGAAGGTTCAGTTGAAATAATGAAGTTCAACTATTATGGAACATATAATATTTTCAGGAATTATAGAAGCAATAGTTCCATAATAAATTTCGATTTAGGAGTATGAAAGAAAATAATATCCCTTACCGTAGCAAGTTTGATTAACAAAAGGTGAAGGAAATTAATACAAAGGGTTATTCACCAACAGGCGGCAATCCGCTCCGTAAGGTTATTCCCACAATTTAATAGAATTTGAGTACAAAGAGTTATTCACCAAACAGGCGGCAATCCGCTCCGTAAGGTTATTCTCAGAGATTAATAATGAATGAATACGAAAGGTTATTCACCAACAGGCGGCAATCCGCTCCGTAAGGTTATTCCCACAATTTAATACATGGAAATAAAATGCACGTCTTATGAGTAAGGAAGAAACAATATTATTATCGAGAATCAAATAATGATAATCCCTTACCATAGTATGTTTGAATAATGGAAGATGAAAAAGATGGTATCCCTTACCGTAACACGTGACTGGATATTGATTTAAATGAGGTTGATTAACTTGAACAGTACACGTATACTTATAGATCTTCACAAATACTCAAGATGACTTAAGCACACTTAGAGAGAACTTTCACAAGAAGTATTTAGAGAGAGAAAGAAAGAACAAGTAAGGAAGTTTATGAAAAATCCTTAAGTTAAGGCTTCTATTTATAGCCAAAAATCTTATCATTCATTTAATCTAAACCATTCATTTAAAGATCACCTTTTAATCTATACCATCCATTTCAAATATTATATTATCTTTAATCTACACCATTCATTTCATATCACCTAATAATCACCTAACTTTATATTATAAACAAATCAATTTAATTATTCAACAATAATTCACACTTTAATCTACACCATTCATTTCATATCACCTAATAATCACCTAACTTTATATTATAAACAAATCAATTCAATTATTCAACAATAATTCACACTTTAATCTACACCATTCATTTCATATCACCTAATAATCACCTAACTTTATATTATAAACAAATAACTTTATCAATTCAATTATTATGACTAATTGTTATAAATACAGTATAGTTAGCTCTTAGATATCAAGTCAATAAATTAATGAAATACAACTGTTTAAATAACATCATAATAGAGATAACAATAATGTAAAATAAAGCATACGTTACTGTGTAATGACAATTATTGATTCAATAATGTGAATTACTGTGCATATGTTACTGTGACAATTATTAGGTTCAATAATTTTAAAAACAGTGCAACAACAATTATTGACTCAATGATATAAAATACAGTGTAATGACAATTATTAAATCAATAATGCAAAATACTGTGTAACAACAATTATTGAATTGATAATATAAAATATTATGCAGTGACAATTATCGATGAAATGATGCGTAACAGTTACGGTGTCAATTATCAGACCAATAATATGAGACACTATGCAATACCGTGTGTTACTGTAGAGTACCGTGTGCTACAGAAAATACCATAAACTACCGTATGCTACTATTCTTTTATCACTGGTATTTTAACAGTTCCGTTGACTATTTTTATTTAAAAAGGTTACTTATGTCGTTTTCTATATCCGACAAATATTCCGTTGTGGGGTCCACCAATAATTTATTATTTCGGCGCCGTCGTACGGCACGAATATTCCCCGACCAAACGAATATTCCCCGACAAAGCGAATATTGTCCGACAAAATAAAATTTGCACATAACATCCTTAACTTTCAATTTTGTTAATTTAACCACTTACTGTTTCAAAAAAAATATATATGAAGAAAAATTAAATTTTGTATTTCATAAAATTCGGGGTCTTACAACCTCCCCTCCTTATGAAATTTCGTCCCCGAAATTGACGTACCTGACATATCGAAGAGGTAAGGATACTTAGATTTCATCTCAGATTCTAGCTCCCAGGTCATTTCCTCAGTATCTTGGTTCCTCCATAAAACCTTAACTTGAGGTATAACCTTTGAGCGTAGGATCTGCTCCTTCATATCCAGGATCTTAACAGGTACCTCCTCGTATGTTAAATCCTCTGCTATAACGTCTGGTTCTAACTCAATGACGTGGTTTGGGTCCTTCACATATTTACGTAACATAGATATGTGAAAAACGTTATGGATGCGAGACATACTTGGTGGTAGGGCTAGTCTGTAGGCTACGGTTCCTATTCGATCGAGGATTTCAAATGGGCCAATAAATCGAGGGTTGAGCTTTCCTCTCTTTCCGAATCTCGTAACCCCTTTCCATGGAGAAACACGTAAGAATACATGATCTCCGACGTTGAAATTTTCGTCTCTCCGATGAAGATCAGCATAACTCTTTTGTCGTTCTTGTGCGGTCTGTATTCGTTGTCGGATCATTTGGATCTTTTCGGTCGTCAAGCGTACCAACTCGGGTCCCAACAATTTTGCTTCTCCTACCTCATTCCAACATATTGGAGAGCGACACTTCCTTCCATACAATGCCTCGAATGGAGCCATGTCTATGCTTGCTTGGTAACTGTTGTTGTAAGAAAATTCCACCAACGGCAAGTACTTATCCCAACTTCCTTTGAAGTCTAATACACAAAGTCTCAAAAGATCTTCGAGGGTCTGGATCGTCCTTTCCGATTGTCCGTCCGTTTGAGGATGGTATGCAGAACTAAAACGTAGTTCAGTGCCCATAGCTTTTTGTAGACTGATCCAAAAGCGTGAAGTGAATCTAGGATCTCGATCAGAAACTATGGAAACTGGCATGCCATGCAATCTCACGATCTCATTTATGTACATACCGGCAAGACGTTCAAGTGAAAAGTTTTCTCGTATAGGCAAGAAATGAGCAGATTTGGTCAATCTATCTACGATCACCCAAATTGCATCTAAGCCTTGAGAAACTTTTGGAAGACCCGTCACGAAGTCCATATTGATGTGTTCCCACTTCCATTCGGGAACTTCAAGTGATTATAATGGACCTTTAGGAACTTGATGTTCTGCCTTGACACGTTGACAAGTTAGGCACCTTGAGATAAACTCCGCAATTTCTCTTTTCATATTGTTCCACCAAAATGTATGTCGAAGATCTCGATACATCTTGGTACCTCCTGGGTGGATTGCAAACGGCGTGTTGTGTGCCTCCATCATGATTTTATGCTTTAATTCAGGATCGTTAGGAACACAGAGTCGAGAGTTGACTCGAAGTATTCCTTTCTCGTCGATTCTTGCTTCGGGAATGACACCTTCTTGTACTTTCTTTATCATGTTTATCAGTTCCGGATCGGTAGCTTGAGCAGCTTTAATTTTATCGATTAAAGTTGGTTCTACTCGCACGTGAGCAATCTTCGAGTGAGTCCCTGGTGTCTTTAGCTCTATCTCCATCTTTTGCAAGTCGTACAAAATACACTTTTGTGTTGTCAGCAGTGCACTTGTACTTGCATAAGATTTTCTGCTCAAAGCGTCAGCTACAACGTTCGCCTTTCCCGGGTGATACTGGATTGTGTGGTCATAATCCTTTAACAGCTCAAGCCAACGTCGTTGTCGCATGTTGAGTTCCTTCTGGGTGAAGAAATACTTGAGACTTTTATGATCCGTATAGATATCCACTTTTTCTCCGTACAAGTAGTGTCTCCAGATCTTCAACGCGAAAACGACTGCTGCCAACTCTAGATCATGAGTAGGATAATTTTTCTCATAATCTTTGAGTTGTCGAGAGGCATAGGCTATAACCTTTCCATGTTGCATAAGGACACAGCCTAGACCTTTGCCAGAAGCATCGCTGTAGATAACAAATTCTCCTGATCCTGATGGTATGGTCAGAACAGGAGCTGAAACAAGTCTCCTCTTGAGTTCTTGAAAACTCTTCTCGCATTCCTCGCTCGATATAAGTTTTGTACTAGAATGAATGATACCGATATCTAGTAATTAAACTTTCAACTCTTGGTGTTCTATGGGAGCCATTTGGTATGGGACTTTAAAAATGGGCTTAGTGTCGGGTTCAAGATCGATACAGAATTCAATTTCACGGTTTGGGGTAAGCCAGAAAGTTCTTCAAGAAAAACGTCAGGAAACTCATTAACAATGGAAATATCATTCAAGTTTGATGTATTTTTGTTCAAATCAGTGACATGAGCTAAAAAGGCTTGACATCCGTTTTTCAATAAACGAATGACTTTATGGCTAGAAATAACAGTTATAGATTTCAATGGTTTAGTTGCTTGAATTTGCATGACAGGTTGATTAGGAATATGAAAACTAATAATCTTATGAAAACAATCAATTTTAGCATGATGGGTAGTCAACCAATCAATTCCTAAAATCACATCAAATTCACGCATCTCCAAAGAAATAAGGTCAACAGGTAATGTGAGGTTGTTGATTTGAACTAGGCAAGATTTATAGATAGTAAATGTAATAGGTATTTCTCCCAATGAGGTTTCAACTGATAAGACAAGATTTAAGTTTTCAATAGTCAAATTTAAACGTTGAGTACATATAGGTGGGATAAAAGAGTGGATAGAGCCAGTATCTAATATTGCATAGACTTCACGAGAATTTATGAATAGCTTACCGGTTATCACCTCATTCGGTTTCTTGACTGTTATCGTCAAATCGAATCCCGAATACTTCATTCGGATCTTCACGTATTTCAACCATGGGAATACCACTGAATAATTTTCTAGCAAACTGTTTCTCGGGTTCATCAACTTCATCAGTAGTAAGGTACCAATGATTTCCATTAAAATAGTATTTTCGATAGACTGCAGTTTCCACGATAGTGACTAACTTAACCTGAATTCCTCTAAATTGTAACGCCCAAAAGTATAGAAACATCATTTTTAAATAATCTTGAAAATCATAGCTGGAACACCATAAATCCCAAAGACTAATATGAAAAGTCCATATATTCTGATCCTTTGTTATAGAGCATAACCAGGTAATATCACTCTCCCAATTAGTGAGTAAATTAAAGGCAATAATTTCCGCAAGTTCGTTACTTCCTTTAATTGCTTCTAAGAATGGATCTGGAACGACTGTAGCAGAGCTTTCACCTTCATCCTTACTGGATAGAACACGCATAATTTTTGCCTTAGGCAAATGATTCAACTCTGAGTTTGTAAGAAGATTATTCGTCGCCTCTTGTTTTGCAGCTACATTTGTTTCGGTAATTTCATAATTAACCTCCTGATTTCCAGATGCCATAATTAACTGTGGTCACAAAATAAATGTTAGTTCAAATAAACTGACTCATCTATTCATGTTCCTACATTCAAATCGATTCATTAGATAAAAAATAAATCTAATTTAGGTAGGACACACTAGTGATTGATTCTATTCGTCTCTCCCCTCCTAGTTCTACCCCAGATCGCCATTAAAGACCATATCCCTAAGCTCTGATGCCAACTGTGACGCCCCCGGCCACAGATATTCACAACAGCTTGATTTTTTGGATGATTAGAATGATGTAAATGATGAACAGAAGAAATAGGATAACAATAAGTATCGAAAGTTTACTTTGTACAGATTCAAATAATGTCCAAATTGTCAACATGATGTGGAGTGAAATTCAAGATCCACAGTTCAGAATAACGGTTACAATTCAATAGAAAGGTTCACGTAAATAGGAAGGTTCAGTTGAAATAATGAAGTTCAACTATTATGGAACATATAATATTTTCAGGAATTATAGAAGCAATAGTTCCATAATAAATTTCGATTTAGGAGTATGAAAGAAAATAATATCCCTTACCGTAGCAAGTTTGATTAACAAAAGGTGAAGGAAATTAATACAAAGGGTTATTCACCAACAGGCGGCAATCCGCTCCGTAAGGTTATTCCCACAATTTAATAGAATTTGAGTACAAAGAGTTATTCACCAAACAGGCGGCAATCCGCTCCGTAAGGTTATTCTCAGAGATTAATAATGAATGAATACGAAAGGTTATTCACCAACAGGCGGCAATCCGCTCCGTAAGGTTATTCCCACAATTTAATACATGGAAATAAAATGCACGTCTTATGAGTAAGGAAGAAACAATATTATTATCGAGAATCAAATAATGATAATCCCTTACCATAGTATGTTTGAATAATGGAAGATGAAAAAGATGGTATCCCTTACCGTAACACGTGACTGGATATTGATTTAAATGAGGTTGATTAACTTGAACAGTACACGTATACTTATAGATCTTCACAAATACTCAAGATGACTTAAGCACACTTAGAGAGAACTTTCACAAGAAGTATTTAGAGAGAGAAAGAAAGAACAAGTAAGGAAGTTTATGAAAAATCCTTAAGTTAAGGCTTCTATTTATAGCCAAAAATCTTATCATTCATTTAATCTAAACCATTCATTTAAAGATCACCTTTTAATCTACACCATCCATTTCAAATATTATATTATCTTTAATCTACACCATTCATTTCATATCACCTAATAATCACCTAACTTTATATTATAAACAAATCAATTTAATTATTCAACAATAATTCACACTTTAATCTACACCATTCATTTCATATCACCTAATAATCACCTAACTTTATATTATAAACAAATCAATTCAATTATTCAACAATAATTCACACTTTAATCTACACCATTCATTTCATATCACCTAATAATCACCTAACTTTATATTATAAACAAATAACTTTATCAATTCAATTATTATGACTAATTGTTATAAATACAGTATAGTTAGCTCTTAGATATCAAGTCAATAAATTAATGAAATACAACTGTTTAAATAACATCATAATAGAGATAACAATAATGTAAAATAAAGCATACGTTACTGTGTAATGACAATTATTGATTCAATAATGTGAATTACTGTGCATATGTTACTGTGACAATTATTAGGTTCAATAATTTTAAAAACAGTGCAACAACAATTATTGACTCAATGATATAAAATACAGTGTAATGACAATTATTAAATCAATAATGCAAAATACTGTGTAACAACAATTATTGAATTGATAATATAAAATATTATGCAGTGACAATTATCGATGAAATGATGCGTAACAGTTACGGTGTCAATTATCAGACCAATAATATGAGACACTATGCAATACCGTGTGTTACTGTAGAGTACCGTGTGCTACAGAAAATACCATAAACTACCGTATGCTACTATTCTTTTATCACTGGTATTTTAACAGTTCCGTTGACTATTTTTATTTAAAAAGGTTACTTATGTCGTTTTCTATATCCGACAAATATTCCGTTGTGGGGTCCACCAATAATTTATTATTTCGGCGCCGTCGTACGGCACGAATATTCCCCGACCAAACGAATATTCCCCGACAAAGTGAATATTGTCCGACAAAATAAAATTTGCACATAACATCCTTAACTTTCAATTTTGTTAATTTAACCACTTACTGTTTCAAAAAAAATATATATGAAGAAAAATTAAATTTTGTATTTCATAAAATTCGGGGTCTTACAACAGGTAATTGAATAAACAAAATTGCATACTTATCTGAAATATTCGGTAAAGAATGTAATGTAGCATTGTGTCCTTTAATTCTGAAGTTTGTTCAATCTCTTCTTCTTGTTCTAACTCTAAACTATCTGCGATAGCAACCTCCAAAGTTTCTTTATGTATTTGGTTGAAGGATTTCTACACCAAAGAATCAATGATATTAACAGCAAAACCAGAATTAACATCACTAGGGTACCTCATAGCCTCATAAATGTTGAACTAAATTTTTTTGCCGTCAAATTTGATGGTCAAGATCCCATTACGCACATCAATCATTGTTCTCGCTGTTTTTAAAAATTGTCTCCCTAACAGTATATGAGCAGGATTTGGAGATGTATCATCCTCCATATCCACAATATAAAAATCTACAGGAAATATAAGCTCATTGACCTGTACTAATATATCCTCAATCACCCCTTTAGGGTAAGTATTAGTACGGTCAGCCAATTGAATAATAACACCAGTATTCTTTAAAGGTCCTAGATTTAGAGAAGCATAAATAGAAAATAGCATAACGTTAATTGATGCTCCTAAATCTAACATAGCTTTTTCAAATATGGTATTACATATCTTACAGGGAATTGTGAACATACCTAAATCCTTACATTTAGGGGACATTTTACTTTGAAGGACTGCTGATACATTTTCTCCAACAAACATTTTTTCATCGTCTTTTAATTTCCTTTTATTAGTGCATAATTCTTTCAAAAATTTGACATACCTTGGAACTTGCTTAATTGCGTCTAATAGAGGAATATTCACCTCCACCTTCCTGAAGGTCTCCAGAATCTCCTTCTCTTGCTCATCCTTCTTTGAAGTTCTAAGATTCTTGGGAGGAAAAGGTAAAGGATTAGACTTAAGCTGAATAAAAGGGTTAAGGATTACCTTCAAAATTTATGCCTCTTCCTTAGCCTTATCCTCGTCAAATTCAACAGTAGCCCTTGGTGTGTCCAACTGTGTTCCACTCCTTAACGTAATGGCACTTGCATTTTCTCTAGGATTGATAACGGTTTGTGAAGGTAACATTCCCGAGCCTTGAGAATCCAATCGACCAACGGTTGTAGCCAACTAACTTATCTGACTCTCTAGATTGTGAATGAAAGCCCTTGTATCTTGTTGAAACTGTTGGGTTTTGTTCATGAAAGCTTTGAACATATCCTCTAAAGATGTCCCAGAATTTGCAGGTGTTGTTTGTCGAGGTGGATACTGTCGTTGAGCTGGTTGAAAACCTTGCTGCCTATTTGGAAAGGCATTTTGCTACGGTGGTCTATTTCCTCCATAGCTCAGATTAGGATGATCTCATCATCCTAGATTGTACGTGTTGGCATACGAATCATATCGGCGTTGAGGTTGTCATTGAAAATTACCCACTGCATTGGCTTGTTGCATACTGTCATCATCTTGCTGCGTTGGACAAATATCTGTATTATAATATGTCAGCAAGCAAATCACACAAGCTCTTGTAGTTGACATATTTCCTGTAGTCATCTGACGAACCATAGCAGTCAAGTCTGAGATCTGTCGTTCCATATTACTTGAACCAACCTTATTCACCCTCTTTGCTGCATGGTCCATCCTAGTTCCATACTGCTATGAATTAACTGCCATGTTTGCAATTAAATTCTTCGCAACCTCTGGAGTCTTATCGAACCACTTACAGCATTGAGCATACTCATATCCATTAGTAGCAATCCCTCATAGAAGTACTGAATAAGGTGTTGATCATCAATTTGGTGCGGTGGACAACTAGAGCATAACTTCTTGAATCTTTCCCAATACTCGTAAAGAGTTTCTCCACTGAACTGTGTGATGGCGCATATCTCTTTCCTTATGTTGGCGACTCTTGAAGTAAGAAAATAATTCTCCAAGAATAGTCTTTTCATATCATTCCACGATTGTATCGAACCGGAGGGAAGATAATACAACCAATCCTTTACTAAGTCTGACAATGAGAATGGGAACGCTCGAAGCTTAATCTGCTCTTCGGTTACTCCTTGTGGCTTCATGGTAGAGCATAACACATGGAACTCTTTTACATGTTTGTATGGATCTTCACCTGTAAGACCACGGAAGGTAGGCAAAAGATGGATTAGTCCAGATTTAAGTTCAAAAGCCGCATCTAAAGATGGTTGTTGGTGTAAATTAGTAGTAGACAACTCCCTCATAGTCCTATTATTAGGGTTAGCCATTTTTTCTTCTTCAGAATCACTTAATGAACTAATTGACAGTAGTTTAAGTGCTACGTTGAGGCCCGGTGATGGTACAAAAACTTCTTCTAAGTCTGCGGTTGTTCTTCTAAATTGACGAGTCTCTTTTCTTATCTTTTTCACAGTCTTTTCTATTTTTGGATCAAAATTCAATTCACTAGATTGAGAGAATCGAGTCATACACTACAAAGAAAACAAAGAATAGATAAAAATAATTAAACACTCCCCGACAACGGCGCCAAAATTTGGAAGTTGTCGTTAATACTCCAAAATTAATTCTTACTTTTAATTACAAAATCAGTAGAATAACAAGCAAGGATCGAACCCACAGAGAGTGATCTTGTTTCAATAAATTCTAATATTTTCAATTCTAAATAACAATAAATAAATAAGGGAATTTTTTTGAATTAACTATAAGTAACTAAATAAACAAAAATAAATTAATAAGATTAACCGATACATTAAAATATTCAGTTCTTCAGTTCATTCTCACCCTTACAATTAATTAGATCAATCAATCAATATATATTTATATCCTTGCATGAAACTAATAATCATAGGCAACAATAAGCTCCGCTACCTGAAATTTCTCTTAATTTTAATCTAACAAAACAAGCTCTTTATTAGATTCTAACCATTATACAACCTAGAACAAGCTCTCTAAATTTAATATAATGGAAGCATTAATCACAAGGAAATTAGATTATTCTAAGCAACAATCTCATAAACTCGGATTGTTTAACTTATATCATGATAACCATAGCAATAAACAAAAGCTTGACCACAATCATCTATCACTATTCACTACCAACGATTAGAACAATATCAATTACACGTAATAAAATTCCTAAATGTAGCAATTGATAATAATTTGATCAATCTAATGAGCTCTAATCAAACCAACCAAATTTAATATCAAAAATAATTAAAAACAGATTATCACAAATAATTTCATATAAGAAAAAATAAATAATATTACTAAATTAATTTATCCATTAATTGTAATTGGGTTTAAAATCCTCTAGAACTGAATAAATAAAAATTAGTCAAACATAATAATAATAATAATAATAATAATAATAATAATAATAATAATAATAATAATAATAATAATAATAATATGCAAAAGAATTTAGAGAGATATGATACACCTTAGAAATAGAGAGAGAGAGCTCTTAATTATCTCTAATAATCTGATAATGTGCTCTCATAATGTATTTATAGAAGTACAATAATAATACTAAGCTAATGGGGAATTAAAATCCAATTTGGAATCAAATTAAAGCTCAAAATCGTGAATAATCTATTTCTGGCAATTAACTCGTCAAACAAACAGGGCACTCGCGTCCTTTGACGAAGTCAGCATCCCCATCCGCGCGCATGGCGCGCGTGTATTTCTTTTCCTCAGCCCAGACCGCAAATGACGTCGTTGGATTGATAATAATAGGCTACCGCGCATTGCGCGTTAATTTTTCCTTTTCCTGGCCAGAACGGCGTCATCCCAGATTCTCTGTTCCTTCTATGTCCATGCATTACATGCAACTCAGATTTTTCAGATAATTACAATTCTGTCACTGGTCGCCAACTTTAGCTTAATTAGATATTTGCCATTAGACTTAATAAATTTACAATTTTGCCATCCAAGTTGTAATTAATTCTTACAAAATAAAAATATTAAAAATAATATAAAAATACTAAGGATACATAAAAATAATAATAATGCATTTTAATAAATAAATTACCTAAAACACTAAAAATACCTAAAAACTCACAAATAATTAAGCATAATAATACCCAATAAATAGATATAAAATCTACTTATCAAGAGGCTTGACCCGACATGGTAGTGAAAGGAGATGGATAGGAAGGAAAATCACGACGTAAAGAGCGGTAGCAGTTTCACGTTGTTGGGGCAGATACGTCTTTTTCTCCTTTTCTACTTTTCGTCTTCTGCTTATGCTCTTCTCTCTCTTCTTTTTCGGCTTCGGCTTCTTCTTTTTTCTTATTTTCTTTTCTTTTTTGATAGTCTTTTTCCTTAAATTTTTTTCTTTTGTTTGGGTGATTCGATGGTGTGGTTGGGTTTAAAAAGCAGATGATGGCTTGTCTACAGATCAGGCAGTAGATCGAGTGGGCTTGTAGTAGGAACGGCGGCGACGACATACTACGGATAGGATTCCAATGAGATTTTTCGACGACTTTCCAGCGACTGTGAAAGTGTAATATCCCAGATATTTGACAAAAACCTTTAAATAAGATCTTAAATGATGAAATAAAGGTTGAAGTTAAAACCTAGATTCGAAGAAGTAAAAGGTATATAAATTAAGTAAACATTTTACCCTAATCTTTGTGTTAAGATTTGAATGTGAGTAAATAAGGGTTTTTAAATTTTAAAATCTATAATTTTATTAATATGCATACTTGGAGATATATTAAGAGTAAGGTAATATGATACCTTTAAAACTCGATGAACTATTCGACAAATAAGATTATGTAAGAAATTTTATAATGAGGTATGTGGGAAATTTAATAAGTAAATAAATTTCAAATGGAGAAGTTATTGCTATGAAATTCTATGTATAACGATACGAGTATATTTGATGAGAGTTATCAAGTAGTTAATTTAATTAATTTAAATTAACTAAATGATGAAAATAAAAAACAAGATAAGACTATGTTACAAATTAACATGTCTTGAAAGTTAACCTTAAATGGTGAATGGGAAGATTGATAATTATAAAATAAATAAAGAATTATCATGACAGACATGAAATATAATTAATTTATTTAATTATATTTGTGTAAGGTTAAATTATTTAATTAATGTGAATGATAGTCTTGATGGGCTAAATTATATATTTATTTAAGTGTGTAACTTAATTAATGTGTTCAGGAATAATATTAATTATTATTGGAAAAACAACCCAAGTTATTTAGTTAACAAGAGATTGTGTATAATGTGATATTATACAAGTAATTTAAATTACTTTATGGTATGATCTAAATTATTAAGATATTATAATAATATTAGATAATTATTTTGATGATCCAAATTATTAATTTTGAAGGATAAAGAAAGTTAAAGGATTAATCATTCATGAGTTAGTTGATAGAGAGTTGTACTCTCGAGTCACGTGCTCATTAATTATGTGATGCCTAGAGTTTTGTGCTCATTGGGTAATGTGTAATATATATATATATATATATATATATATATATATATATATGCTAAATAAATTGTGGTATGTGTTAATAAACTAGCTATGGTTAATATAACCATACTTGGGTTAAGTGTAGAAGTTGAGAGAAAGAGAAGTGATATGATCTTAAGGTGTAATTAATGATGAAGTGATGCTTGCATTGGTATGAGCAAAAAGGTGATAGAAGTGACTAGTTGGTGATGTGTGTAAGTGGTGTAAGAAATGTGAAGGCTATGAAGTTATTATTAATGGCTATGTTGTAGCGTGTGTAGGAGAAATAAATGATTGATAAGAGTTAACCATTTTGTGATTTAAATGGTAGAGAGTTAACCCAACATGAGTTAAGTGTTGGAGAAAGGAGAGATAAAATAGTTAGGTTGGCACAAAGCTCCAAGCATTTTCCTAGAAAATACAAATCCCTAATTTTCTCCCATGCAATGTCCTTTCCCCTAAATTCCTCCCATGTTGTCCTTGTTTCCTCATTTTAAGGGGCCATGTTTTCTATGTGGATTAGGCTTAATTTAACCAAGATTGGATGGATTAAGGAAGTTGATCACACTTATGCTCACCCTATAAATAAGAACCTTCACTAAGTGTGCAAGAGTTGGTTCATTTGTGTCTAGCATCCAAGGATGAAAGAGAGAGAAAACTATAGAGCATTGAGAGCAAATGTGAGAATACTTAGAAGTTCTTGTTAGTTAATCAAAGGAATACCAAGAGGGATTGAAGGGGGAGTACTCATCAGCCATTGGTGTGTTCTTGGAGGTCCAACAACTTCATCTCTTACCTTGGAAAGCAAAGAAGGAGAGCCATCAAGAGCTAGAGGTATAAAAACACCTTTAACTCTAGTTTTGAAGCTTTTATTGTGTGATATATTATTTCTATGGTAGAAAATTATTTTCAAAACTCTCTATACTTAAATCCATGTTATATTAGTAGATCTATGGTTAAATGGGTTTAGCATGGGTATTTATATACTTTTATGTTGAAAAAGTTTGACAAAAACATAAAATCGATTTTCGCCGGAAAACCCAAAACGTAATAGTCCATTCCTAAAGTTACTTGTTTATGTTCCGTAACTCGTATTCATGATCTATCAATTTTGAGTGATAGTACTATAAGATAGGAAGAGATTCCAAGTGGAACGACTAAAAAATATTAAACAAGTTATCCGTGATGATTTTTCTCGTAAAACAATTCTGCCGGAAAAAAAATCTGGAAACCTACTGCCTAGAAAATTGAACGGCCTGTTTTAGCCACTTTACTTGCTCAAAAAATTCCGGCCATTTTATATGTCGTATTATATAGTATAGAGAAGCCACTATAAACATTTGAGCTCAATCCAACCTTGGATGAGTGAGTTATGACCCGATGTTTATTTACGTTTTTGAAATAAAGATACGGTTATAACTTGAGTTGTATAACTCCAAATATTATAAAAATTTTACTCGATGTTTTCTATGGTGGCAGGAGGAAATCTTAAAAGTTTCAACATTTTTGGATAAAAACGGAATGTTTAATAAATATGGAAAAGTTTGGACAAAAATGGACTATTTAAAAATAGTAAATAAAGTTGAAAAATTAAACGAAAATTATTTTGTGTATGGAATGAAATATACTAAATATATCCAAGAGATATAAAAATAATAAGTCAATTAAGTATTTTTAATAAATACGAAGGACTTAAGAAAAATAAGGATAAAAGAATAAAATAATTATGTATTATTCAGTTTTAATTAAATAATACATAAAGGTTATTATTTATTATTTAAATAATATTAAGTAATAAATAAATTAAATAAAAAATAATTAATTATTTATTATTTAAATGCTAAATAATAAATAAAGTATAGGATTATATGAAGTTAATAAAATAATTATTTATTATTTAATTAATAGTAAATAATAAATAATGGTGATTAGTTATATAATTATTATTTAAAGGATATTAAATAATAATTAAAGGAAGATAAAGTAATACGGTAATTATTTATTATTTAATAAATAAGAATGATTCATTATTATTTAAAGGATATTAAATAATAATTAAAGAGATATGAAGTGAATAAAATGATCATTTGCTATTTAATAATAAATGGGGATAATTAATTAAGAAGTTATTATTTAATGATATTCAATAATCATTAAAGAAATTGGGAATAATTAATTTATTATTATTATTTAAATGATATTAAATAATAATTAAAGGAAAATAAGGTTAAGGAAATAATTATTTATGTAATTATAAATAAACAAGTAAAGTTAATTAAAGTAATTATTTATTTAATATTAAATAAATAAAAGGAAGAAATTAAATGAATAAGGAGGTGAGTAAACAATTTACATTTAATTGTTTAAGTCTTTAAATTTTACTAAAGGAGTAAATTATTATTAAATATTTAATGATAATAGCAAGTGATGAAATATTATTAAAGGATTATTAATATTGATACTTGGGTGAATATTATTAAGAGCTTAATAATATTAGTAACCAATTAAGATGTTGTTCATTATTTAATAACGTTTGCAATTGAATGAGGTATTATTAATGTATAATAATATTGGTCGGTAATTAAAATATTATCCAATGGTGATAATATTATCCTATAATTTATGAGTTAGTAAATAGGGAACTATGTGTTGTCAAGTCAATTTATTTGAAAACGATAAATGAATCCCTATGCGCATTACTAATTGAAAGATAATCATATTAAGTCTTTCAAATGAGGTAAATTGAATTGTGTAAGTGCAAACGATGAAGCAATTCAGGCAAGTTTTTCAGTACTATGTGTTATTTTTGCAAACCTGTTGCTATATGCATAAATTATTATATGTGCACTTATCGTATGTGCTAACTGATTTCTAAATGTGCCTGTGTACAGTAATATGATATTAATAGCTGTTATAAAATTAATGCTATGAGTTGAAATGTGTTATATGAGTTATGTAATTTGGAAATATCGATATGCGTTGTATGCATGCAGTAATTGGGTAAATGCAAAGCATGAGCATGATGCATATATTAAATGCGAAACATGAAGTATGACTTAAATGTGAACTACATGTTATGTGATAGTTGTTAGACTTGCTGAGCCGTAGTGCTCACTCTTATTATAATCAAACATTTTCAGCAAAGTGCGAGAAATTTGAAGATCCCGGTAAACACAAAGAAAATGATTGAAGTTATAATTGCTATAAAATCTTGTTGTTAGAACTGTTTAAATCTTTTAATGTAACATTTTGGAATAATTACAAATTTATATTATTCTTGAGTTAAGGCCTTGTAATAGTAGTGAAAGGCATTTGTATATTAAAGCGAGTGCTAATACTTGTGAACTCGTTTAGAATAGGAAGTTTATAAGTAGACTAAATGTTTATTGTTAATGTGTGAGCGTTTGTATACTCACAAGGATTGTAATAGACTATGTCATGCTATAAATGATCTGAGTTTGTAAGATAAATGTAAAGATTACGATTCTAAGGCAAAGTTTAAGTAAATATAAAATTTTAAATTTACTGAGTTTTCAATAACATGATATTATTTAATGATTGTGTATAATAAGAAGAAGATTATTCGTTCACGACTGGGGGTCGCCCGTGGCTAGTGCGGGATTCTCGGGGCGTCACAGAAAGGACTTTACAGCGACTGTAAAAGGGCTTTCCAGATACAGCACTTGCTCTGATACCATTATGATGTAGGAAAGAATTGTATTAATGTATTTGGTAGGATTTAAGTGGAATAAAAATATAGGATTTAGCTCTGCGCGTAAATCACTAGAGGTTTAGGGTTTCAACTCTACGCCTAAAACTAGGATTTCAAATCTATGTCTATTAATCCTAGAAAAAATAAAATTTTGCCAAAGCAAGATCACACTACAAAAAAAAAAAAAATAGGTCATTGGCGATGGATTCATAGCCGACAGCATAAATACCATCAATATTAACATCACTAACGATGACGTAACGGTCGCCAATGTGTTTAGTCAATAATGACATATTCCCTTCTTTTCCAAGTTTAGTGGTTGACGAATTTTCGTCGATAATGAGTATACTGTCGTCACCAATGTAAGCGGATTTGGCCCAAAAAATTGGCAGTCGAGGGAATTGTCAAAAGCAACGGACAGTATGTTAAAATTGACGGTACTGCCGTCATTATTGACATAATCTCGACGATCTAATATCGACGGAAGTGCCGTCGAGAATGAGTCTTTATTTAATAACTTACAGTTTTATTTTCCCTCTACTGCGTTTTTTTCTCTCCCGCTTGCGTTTTCCTTTTCCTCTTATACGTCGTTGCCATTTGGGTTCTCGATGTTGCTGAGCCTCTCTTCCCTGTCGCCGTCCTTCCTCTCCCGTCTCTGTCAATTACTCATCCCTATCTCTCTCAAGCTAGGTACGTATGTTTTCCCCAATTCCAATTTCCCCCCAAATATAACCCTAATTTTATATTTTTCTAAAATTTCACTCTGTTTTCTTCTTGTGGGCATGGTAAATGATTTATGTAATAGGTAAATGGAGTAATATGTATATATATATATATGTGTGTGTGTGTGTGTGTGTGTGTTGTGTATGTATATATGTCTGCAAGCTATAAGTCAGAAGATTAACTTATATATGTATGTGTGTGTGTGTGTGTATACATATATTTTTCTTCTTCTTATTGAAAGATGGCTCTTTTTTGTTGTTCTCATCTCTGGTTTTAAAATAGTTGCTTGTGGTTTAGTTCAAATTTGATAGTTAGTTAAAAGCCAAATTCAAACATTTTTTTTTCTTTACTGGAATTGGTAGCTTATAAAGTTGATAATTATCTGTACTTATGAGATGTTTACACTTGTTTATACTATTATTGCTAGTGTTAGTGGCTACACTTGTAAATCTAGTATACTTAATTAATGTATATTTGGTTTGGTTAATAATTGAGTCAAAGAGGATATTGGTTTGTGGTGAGAAGTTCAGTTTTTTTTTCTTTTTTAATTTAAAACTCATCAAAAAAGGAAAAAGTAAGCCCTAAGAAACTACTACCTGCAATAAGTGCTTAGAATTTATTCTTTAATTAATTTTCATTACAATTTTGACAAAGGTTCGGCTTTGCTTTTGGCAGGGTTATTAACTCTTATCTGGAGGAACTTTTTCTCAGTTTTTGTAGTTGATTGTTAATCACAAGGCATTTTATGTCTCTCGATCAAAAAACCATTACTTGGATGTTATGGGGTTCCTAGATAACTATTTTCAACTAGCTATGTGGTTTCATAGTCTTTTTTTATAGAACTTTGTGGACGTTAAATACATGATTTTAAATTGTTTAATATTTTAAATTAATGCATAGAGATCCACTAACCATTACCAGCTATTAGCTTTGGTTATTTATTTCATCAAGACTGAAACTTGTGATTTAAAACCTAATTTTGCTTTGTTGTTTCTTGTGCATTTGAAGTTGGATTTACAAATCGCCTTATTAGTTACCAAGTTTTAGTTAACTCAAATTTTAACTTCATGTACAGTTCATAGTTATTAGAATCTTTTTCGAAAAATAATTACGCCATTTCAAAGACATCTTAAGGGTTTTAATACAGTCACCCAATAATAATTCCAAATAATTAATCCTAAAACATCACTAAAACTAATAAAATTATCAAATCATCAATTTCATCAATTTCATTTTCATAGAATACTTTTATATGTTTAAAATAAAAATCTTGTAATTGAAACTATTAATTTCAATTGTAATGTTTTAGTGTCATTACTGAAAATGAAAATTTTGGATCAATCAAACCTCGCATGATTTTTGTTAGGAATATTATTTGCATTTGCATATCTTCATATAGTTTAGGAAGTTTAGAAACTCATTCAAGATTCACTTAATAGAAATGAATCTCGAATAGTCCCCGTTTTGGGACTGTTATTGAATGTTTTGATCCCACTTAGGGCGGTGTTAACAACTTGAGCACGTCTTTAAATTTTGAGATTTTTTGGTCAGTATAAATCTCTTAATGTTCTTCGGGTGCATATTTAGATTACGATGTGTTAGTCTATTTCGTGCACTTGAAGACCATGGGAAGGTGCTGCCGAAATTTTTTAAAATTTAAAAATGTGTTCAAGTTGTTGACATCAGTGGGGCGACGCATTTGGGAATAGGATAGAAGCCAGACCCGTTAAGGTAGCCACCAATAAGAGTGGGCTTAGCTCTGAATACCGTAGTAAGGTTGAACAGTTTCTCAATTTTGCATTTGAGCAAGTCAGAGGCGATGAGATTAGATATCCTTGTAAGCAATGTGTGAATGAAGTGTTGAAGGAAATGAGTGATGTCATGTACGACCTATTTGCTTATAGGTTCAAGTAGGGATATAGCACATGGATCTATCATGGGGAAACCTGGTTAGATGACCGTGAATTTGAACCGGCATCCAGAGCTGACAAAACCTATGACTGTAGTAACATAATAGTTGAAGCTGTTAATTCATTCTTCCAGTGGAATACAAATAGGGATGACGGTAGCATCCAACAAGATCCGAGTGATGGGGCTAAGGGTTTTTAGTAGTTATTATAGGAATCAACGACACCACTGTATGATGAACACGAAAAGCACATGGTCTTATCCGGAGTCACTAAGCTTTTACACTTCAAAAACGAGCATGATTGCAACGAGATAAGTTTAAATAAGTTGCTCAACATTGTGAGGGAGTTCTTACCAGTAGGCAATAAGTTACCAAAATCGTACTATGATGTGAAGAAACTTGTCAAAAGGCTCAATCTAGGGTATGAGAAGATTGATGCTTGTGAAAATGACTGTATGTTGTATTATGGTGATGAGAATAAATATAAGAGGTCATGTGATATATGTGGTACAAGTAGATACTTTGACAATAGCCAAAAAAAAGGAAAAGACGTGCCGAGAAAGATCTTATGTTACTTTCCTATTGCACCGAGGCTTCAACGATTGTTAATGTCAAGACTATAGCTGTAAGTAAAGACTATAGTTTATTTTGTTTGTATTTTAATTCATGCAATTAGTATTCATATTTTTTCATATCTTTATATTTTTATTTCAAACTAGGTTTCAATACCTTACTGAGGCTCGGGATACTTAGAGAGTTGACACCGAGGTAGATCCCTCCACATGTGAAGAATATGAGATTGATGACTGGCTACAGGCTACAAGATGACCGAAGAAAAATCGGATTATGGGCATGCCGGATGTCTCAGCGTACACTTTAGTGTCTACTGCGAGAGCTAGACGTTGCCCTTCTACTAGATCAAATGGTACGAGTGGATCGGGAGCCAATCCATTTTTATCGGACGATTTCTTTCAGAAGATCGTCGATGGATGCATGGCGAACAGTCAAATTCGATCATGCACACCATTACATGAGCGTGTCTACCACATTGCACAGGAGATCGTACATGGTTCCATTGATCCAGCTTCACGAGACGAGCTATGGGGTCTAGTAGCGCAGGAGGCCATTCGAATAGTAATGGTTGTACTTGCACATCTCTTTCCCCCACATATGCAACAGGTAACTATAAATATTAATTTATGTCTTTAAATATATAGTTTGTGCTAATGTATATTATATTGATTATTTAAATTGTTAAAAAGTTATAAAAAAAAAAATAATTGCCTAACTTATATTAAAAAAAAACCTGGACAAATATAGGAAAAGTAGACCAAAACTTGCCCTAGGCATACAAACAACGTGAAACCATAGGCGTAGCATCTATTACATATTTCAAACACGTGACAACTTACGGGGCTTGATTTCGAGTCTCAATGCCCGAGTTAGAACCTCGTTTGCTTAACTTATTTTAAAAAAACTTAGACAAATATAAAAAAAGTAGACCAAAACTCACCTTGGGCATCTAAACAACACGAAACCATAGGCGTAGCACCTCTTGCATATTTCAAACTCGTGACAACTTACGTGGCTCGATTTCGAGTTACGATGACCGAGTTAGAACCTTTTTTTGCCTAATGTATTTTAAAAATACTTAGACAAATATAGGAAAAGTAGACCAAAACTTGGCCCGGACATAGAAGCGACGCGAAATCATAGGCATAACACCTCTTACATATTTTAAACGCATGATAACTTACGGAGCTCGATTACGAGTTCCGATGACCGAGCTAAAACCTCTTTTACCTAACTTTTATTTTAATTTTGTAGATTATTGTTGATGAGTCTCGTGGCATGGGTGGAGCCAACGCTGGTGACGAGGACCCTAAAGGAGATGGCAAGGACTGCCAAGCAAATGTTGGTGATGGTGTTGAGGGTGGGATCGGCAATGACACGATAGACGATATTCACTTATCAGCCGATGGCGATGATGATAATGACGACCTAAGGATATAGCACTTTGTAGATTTTTTACTTTTATGTATCTAACTACAGTTAGTTTTTGGGTTGTACAGACTAGGTTATTGTAGTTAGTTAGTTTGATGATTTATATTTACTTTTATGTTTGGTTATACAGTGATTATATTTTATGATTTATGTGATTACGTTGTGTACGCATTTGATGATTGATTGTATATTTTTGAATGGTCATTAGTATGCGTTAGTCAAGAATTATTTGTTATTTTTGGTTTATAACAAGAACAATTATATGTATGTAAACAAAAGTAGAGATTTTTTGCAACTCTTTTCATTTTTTTTTTAAAAAAGGTCATTAGCGACAGCGTTAGTCCGTCGATAATGATGTATCAACGACAGACGATACCGTTGCAAATGTCAACATCAATTTTTAAAAATTAATGTCATTAGCAACGGACAGTAGTCATCGGCGACGGTTAGTCCGTCGCTAGCGAATTTTTTTTAATTTTAATATTCTTCATTGGCGACATATTATACCGTCGTTGATACCATCGCTAATAGTGTATTATCAATGGCAGAGACCATCGCCAATGTTGCCGTCACTAATTTATCATTGCCGACGGCGGTCGACGGGGAGTGGGGGCGACAGAACGTACCTGTCGCTAATGACACATTGTCGATGACAATTATGTCATTGGCGACGGTTATGTCTGTCGGCAATGACCCTTTTTTTTGTAGTGTCAATAATAATAATTTGTATTCTATTAAAATCTGAAAGTACATCCCTTTAAATAAAATAGTAACCCTAATTCAATTAGGACATAAAGCCTAATAGATAATACCGTCGTTGATACCATCGCTAATAGTGTATTATCGACAGCAGAGACCGTCGCTAATGTTGCCATCGCTAATTTATCATTGCCGACGGCGATCGACGGGGAGTGGAGGAAACGGAATGTACCTGTCGCTAATGACACATTGTCGATGGCAATTATGTCATTGGCGACGGTTATGTCCATTGGCAATGACCCTTTTTTTTTGTAGTGTCAATAATAATAATTTGTATTCTAGTAAAATCTAAAAGTACATCCCTTTAAAATAAACAGTAACTCTAATTCAATTAGGACATAAAGCCTAATCTACAGAAAATATTAAAAGACTAAAACACCCTTACTAATAAAATATTATCTATCTCCTAAAATTACAATAATTCCATAAATAAATACATTATTTTCATAAAAATAAAATAAAAATATTAAATCTATAAATAAATAATTACAAATATAATTCCCATCAATCTAACTACACTGAACAATAGCCCGGACGATCAATGGTTACCCAATAACTGTTGACAAACCAACTCTCGCTGCGAGCAAACTCCACCGGCCCTAGTGGGTTATTAATCTCAACTTCAAACTCCGTTTTAACTCCATAATTTCACATACAGAATTTTTTATAACAAACACTCCAGTCCTCTGATATATTTTAAGGTTGTAATTAAAGTTAGAAAAAAAAAAGAAAAAAAAATATTAGAAAGAATACTAATGATAATCAGCATAAATAATCTATAATCTTGATATGTAGTCAAACTTCATCTATATATATATATATATATAATAATAATAATGATCCATAGTAAGTATTTGCTATGAAACAAGATAGGAGAAGTAACATCTATACCATTTCCATTAATCTGCATATCAGAAAATCGAGAATTACAGAAATGGAGTTTGTTTGTATTTTTATTTATTTTTTTAGAACTGACTTGGGGGTTAATCGGAAACAAAATCGATGCAGATATGTAATAACTAGTGTTGACGTCCAATTTTGCGCTTGACAAAACCACCAAAAGAGTAGACCAAAAAGTATGTCAATACATGCTGAAAATATAAATTGTACTGTAAAGAAATAACTCAAAACATAAGAACACAAGAATTAACGTGGAAACCCAATACGGGAAAAACCACGGGGGAAAGATCTCCAAAATTCACTAGAATGATACTAGAAGTGTTACAACATTCTCATAGGAAAAATACTCATCCGTGCACGGGTCGACGTATACCGATATATGTCGATATATAATGATTTGTAACGAGACACGACAATGTTTCTTCATACACGTGGTGTATATGTCTACCCTTCGATATTTACCGACGTGTATGAATGGTGCTTGTGTGTTCACACTGTTTATCACTATAACTCTGTGTATATCGATGTGTGTCAGAGTGTGATCAAGATGGAGTATTTGGGTTGAACTATATCTTTTGGGTTTGGTATTTGTGTATTGTGTGTGATGTATAATTTCTTTCTCACTCTGCTGATCACGATGTGTGCCGGAGTGTGACCAAGATAGAGTATTCCGGTCCAATATTTGATATAATGGAGAAGATGATATATTCTCCCTCTTCTTTGTAATGTGGCATGTCTCTCATATCTCTTCTCTGACTCCCTGTATATAAAGCATATAAAGTGACCGTCTCTCTCAATCTAATGTGTGCGAAGATATTTCTTAGTAATGTCCCACCGCCCAAAATCTCATAACGTAAATTTGTCACTATCTCTCCACTTGTATGACTTTATAAATATCTAAATGGTGAATCATCACTCAAATATTTACACCCTAACAACTAGTAAGAATGAAAACCGATGCATATATATACAAACGTATGGCAAGTCATTCCTCACCATGTTTTACACAACATTGAATAGCTCTTCAACATCTCCCACTTTGTTAGTTTCTCCCATTATTCCTCTCTTAAACATAACATTGCCAAAAGCATGGAAAATACATTTATTTCCATAATGCTCCACTGCACAAGCAACCACAGTACAACTAAGGGTGCCCTTAGCAAGCATGTGCCTCAGTGAGCTGCCTAGTGGCCGGTGCATAGCCACCTGAAACTTTCAGGTATGCAAAGAGGCAGGATAATCTTGCAATCATGGAACTGTTCCTTGTTACTCTGGTAACAATTGCTAGTTCCTTCCCAGTATCAGTATCATAAGGGCTGTGATAGCCTTCCAAATCTGCCTTTGTAATCAAAACAGCATCCCCTGAGGGAGAGTGTGCAGTATAAGCTAGTCGATGCTGCTTGTATTCTTGAACTGCCTGCTTATTCACAACATCCATGAGCATGAAGCAAATAAATGTTATGAAATCTAGATTACGTACAGGTATGATAAAATGTGAAATAGTTGAGAAAAATTATTGCTTACTTTCCATTGAGAGGGAGCCAAGAGTACTCTAGGTCTCCTAGACCTCACATATTCCAGTGCAGCAACAGGACTCATGTGCTTATACTCCACCTGCACATTTAAAAATTATCAGTTTAATCAAAAATTTCTAAATAGCTAAGAGAGCTCAATGCTTAATAGAATCACAATTAAAGCTGCCTTAGAGGCAATATTTAGCATAAAAAGTTAAACCCATCCATGTAGTAGAAAGAACATTACCAAATAGCATAGAACAATAGTTGTGCTCCTTCCCCTCCCAGCTTTGCAGTGTACATAGGTAGTCCTACAACGAGATGCGTTCCCTGTCGACCAAAAAGCAGTACAGTAAAGAAGCAATGGACAGAAACCCCAAATGTACAAACACAACAGATAAAGGCAAGGTAGAGATAATTTACTTACTGTGAATGAAATCTACTGCATGATTAATATCCACAAATGAAGGGGCAAAGAGATAGTCTCTGGTTGGAATGACCAGATGGTCTATTCCATGGGCCTAGAAAAAAACATAAGATGGGGATTACAGGAATCTAAAATCAAGAACACAATAAATATCCAACAAAGGAATATGAGACAAAACATCCAGGAAAATTCTAATTCGAAACTTCTATCATTATTTATATGTAGTATAGAAATCACTATCTAATAATGATATCGGCAAAACTTGAAATTAATGATATCAAGTATCAATTACTCTAAACTCAACATTTAATTTTTCATCTATAAACAGCTAAAAATACTAGCGAGCTCTTTCTTCAAGGCAAAAAGAAAAATAATTGAAACTTTAAATGAAATCATTCTTACTTATTAAAAAATTTTAAAAAGTCACCTTGATAAAGGCCATGTTTTTTAATTTTGAATCTTGGAACTAGAACAGTAACTATACACTCCTAGAATACATCAAGTCTTTTAAGCCTCAGTCCATACCCGATCAATTTTATAGAAGAGAGGAAATATTACAACCCTAACAAGTTGGAATGACCATAAAAATTTAATTGAGCTCCCTCAAAGAATTAAAAGTAAAGAACAATTATAGTTTTAAAATTGTTAAAACTAAAGGCAGTCTTTTACAAATGAACCGATCAATCCATCAAAAGAGAGCTAAGGTCCGTCAGGAATTATAAAATGAGAAAAATGAGGAGAATGCTGGAGAAAAGACATTCATATTTAATTTGAAGATGGGTAAAAATTACTCACATGGTACAATGAGGTTGGAACCAAAGTTTCATAAGGCTCATTAAGGGTGATGACGCCACCAACACCAAGCTGCTTCAATCTAGGAACATCCTTGGGAAATGGAACAGCACCCAGTAGAAGAAACTGAAAAAACATCAATACAACAAATTAAACGAGAGAAACCAATCATATTATAATTAAGTACACTTCCATTTGCTTACTAAGATAGATCACTGCTGGAAAGAAACAAAAACATAACATATATGATATGGAATACTACACATTTAAATGGAGGTTCTTAATTTATCAACTCCAACTTTCTTTAATTTCCTAAATATTTTTTCCCAAGAGGAAAAAGATGCTTAATAAGCATACAAATACCAAACAATATAACACAACATACAAAGAGAATCCTCTAAGCAAATTAAGTAAACTAACATAAACCAAAAAATCCAAGAGGCAAAAAATAAATAAATAAATAAATAAATAGATAAAAATTAAATAAAACGATTACACAGTGACTTAATTCTCAAGGATAGCAGTGTTTATACATTCGTATAACCAAATTACTAGACAGACTGACAATAATTTACAATATTCATATTTATGTAGTTGAAGTAAAATTAAGAAGTAACCTGATCAATTTCGTCCCACCATCTAAACTCAGCTTGAATCTTGTTCCGGAAAACATTGTACAAAAGGGTGGGGTAAAACAGGATCCGAGCCCCAGCTCCAACTAATGCTCTCTTGGAATCAACCCCAACAATCTGTTTTCCACCATCATAATCTCCATCGGTCTCAATATCATCCAAATCCTCGATCTTCATGTCACCGATCGGAATCAAATTTCGAACAAAATAAGAGCCCTAATTCCACTACCGATCAAAAAGCAACAAAAATCAGAAAACACTAGCAAAATGAATATAGCAACTTCTAGAGAGAAAAACAAAAACCTAGGATGCTCCGATGAGCTGTTGATTGGAAATGGATACCGAATTCCGCCAAAGAATACATCGATCCAAAGTGTAAAGAATGGAATCGTACTGAGGGATAATTAGGGGAATTATTCGATCGATAATGGTGGTAATTTTGTAGTGAGAATCTGAGTGTCTGTATGTGAATCGAATCGAATCGAATCGAATCCAACCGAATGGAAAGTAGACGAGAGAAACCTACAATATTACATAAGAGTGATCTTACACTATCACCTTTGATCGACGATGATGTATAATAATAAAAAATAATAATAAATTACAACAAAAAAAAATAACTTTTTTTCTGTTTTTAAAACTTACAAACAATTAAGATTGGGGCACAAAGATCTCTACGTGAAGTACCAAATTGCAAACAAGTTAGCCCGCCCCGAGTTTTAATTCCGATGAAAATTGGCCGGAATATATTATGGTTTGACTTATACTTGTATTACATTAAGTACGGTTAAATTTATAATTCAGCTCTCAAGTTAAATAATTAAAATTCACTAATTAGTTTAAATAAAAAATTTATCACACTAATTAAATACCACTTAAAATAAATAAAATTCACTACAAACTATCACTATACACATAAAATAATTAATCTCATTAATTAAATTTAATAATTTACTCAAATAAAATAGTTAACTCCACTAATTAACTAAATAAAATAACAAACTCCACTAATTAACTTAAATAAAATAATTAACTCAATTAATTAATTCAAATAAAATAGTTAACTCCGCTAACTCAATTATTTTCATAAAAGAAAAAAATAAAATAAATATAATAGCAACTAATTAATTAAATAATATAATAATAACCCAATTTGGAAAAATACTAAAGAACTAAACAAAATACAAAATTAAGTAATACAACACTAAATATATGTTTAAAAATAAATAAGAAAAAAAATAACTAAATAAAATTAATTAAAATCATAAATTCATAATCTCAATCAGTATCATTCATGGCCAAATGAATTAGAATTCCTCCCCTACTAACTTGTGCCCCTAGACCCTTGATCTTCACTCAAGCAGTACCTCCCTCAGCATGTTTGTGGGCAAATACATGTTCAAATATTATGCTTTGATTTTAATTCCTAATCTTTATGGAATTTATAAGATCTATGTTTGTGGCAAATACATGTTCTGGGCTCAGATTGATATGTATTGGGTTTTACTCTTTGATGGTTGGATTCAAAAACCTATATCTCTTGAATTTTTGTGGTCTCTCTCTCTCTCTCTCTATTTCTTAAATAAAAATTAAAACTTTTGTTCTTATCGATTAAGAGTGAGTTTTATCTTTAGAGTATAAAATTTGTTTCTACTTCAATTATTTAATTTTTGTTGGGAGTAGGTTTTTGTAAATTGAACTTCAGTAATAATGTGTAATTATAGCGAAGTTGAAGAAGATAAATTTTTTGATGCATGTGAAGAGGTTAGTTCTGTGTCTGATTTGGGTTTAGATTGCTCTGGTTCTAGGCTTGTTAACTATGTTGATCTTTATTTTTTGTATAACATGCATGTTGATTTTTGCTCTAGCTTTAGGCTTGTCAACTGTGTTGATTTTGTCTAATTTATTTTGATTTTTAAAATAAAAATTTTGTATTTTGCAAGACCATGTGAGTAGAAAAGAAATATTCAAATGAGATTATTTATTAATATTTTAAATATTTTCTTCAAATTAGTTATTATTGTTAATATAAATTGCTTTTAGAAGTATGTTAGTTTGGGGTTAATTGTATTTAGAAGTATGTTATTTTGGGGTTAGTTATATTTAGAATTATTTTAATTTGGAGTTAATTATGTAATACCCCAGATATTTATAAGATTTGTAGAAAAAATCAAATATAATTAATTAAAGGTTGAGGTAAAACTTAGTTTTGGTGAATGAATTGTAGCCCAATGAAAGTTAATTTAAAGTCCAATGGGTAACCCAAATGGTATAAGTGTTGGGTGATATATATATATATATATATATACAAGTTGTTGTATATATAGTATTTTAGATTAAAATTTAAGCAAAATTAGAGAAAAATGGAAGGAAGGGGCCAAATTTCTAGAAGGGGAGAACCCAATGTGGTGTAAAGCTCAAAAAATCCCTAAATTACTCCAACACAACCTAGTTCCTTAAATCTCTCCTCAAGGCAACCTATTTTCCTAATTTTGTGTATCTTGTTCCTATATGGTTTAGTGCCAAATTAACCAAATGTTGGGTGCTTAAGAGTATTAATGAAGTGTTCCTAGAGTTCTATAAATAGAACCTATCATAAGCCTTTTAAAGTTTGTTGTTCATTTGTTGCATTCACCAAGTATAGAAAGCTAGAGAGCTTTGGAGAAACAGATAAAAACACTTGTGTTCTAAAGAGTTATAAAATAAAAACACCAAGAGGGATCCAAGAGGAGTGGTCGGCAGCCTTGGTGGTCTTTGGATGTCCTCAAAATTTATTTCATACTTTGGGAAGGCTAGAAAGCAAGCACACAAGAGCCAGAGGTATTAAAACACTCTAAACCCTAGTTTTTATACTTCTCTTGTTGAGATATTTAATTTCTATGGTAGAAAATTATTTTCAAAACTCTCAATACTTAAATCCATGTTATATTAGTAGATCTATGGTTAAAAGGGTTTAGCATGGGTATTTATATGCTTTTATGTTGAAAAAGATGATCAAAAGCATGAAATCGACTTTACCGAAAAATCCTTAAACTGAACAGTTCATTCTTGGAATTATTGTTTACGTTCTGTAACTCGTATTCATTATCTGTCAACTTTGGGTGGTAGATATATAAGATATGAAGATTTTCCAAGTAGAACGACTTAAAAATATTAAACGAGTTATTTATGGTGATTTTTCTAGCAAAATAGTTTCTGCCGAAAAAATGCCAAAAAGTTATTGTCCAGATTTTTAAAGGGCCTATTTTGGACAATTTGCTTACTCTAAAAATTTCAGCCATTTTATATGTGATAGTATATAGTATAGAGTAGCCACTGTAAAAATTTCAGCTCGATCCGACCTCGAATAAGTGAGTTATGACTCAAACTATTTCGTATGTTTTAAAAATTTTATTAGCAATAACATGATGTGTACAACTCAGAAACTTATGAAATTTTTACTAGAGATTTTATAGGATGGAAGGAAGTTGTCATATAAATTTCATAATTTTCTAATGAAAACTAAATTTTTAATAAATACGGAAACTTTTGGATAGAAATGGATTATTTAAAAATAGAAAATAAAGTTGGAAAAATAAACAAAAATTATTTTGTGTTATAATAGAGATATAAAAGAGTTATAAAAATAATAAGTCAATTAGGTATTTTTTAATAAATACAAAGGACTTAAGAAAAATAAGGATAAAATAATAAAATAATTATGTATTATTTAATTTTAATTAAATAATACATAATTGTTATTATTTATTACTTAAATAATATTAAATAATAAATAAAGTAAAGGAGTATATGAAATTAATAAAATAATTATTTATTATTTAATTAATATTAAATAATAAATAATAGTGATTAGTTATCTAATTATTATTTAAAGGATATTAAATAATAATTAAAGGAAGATAAAGTAATAAGGTAATTATTTATTATTTAATAAATAAGGATGATTAATTATTTAATTATTATTTAAAGGATATTAAATAATAATTAAAGGAAGATAAAGTTAATGAGGTAATTATTTATTAGTTAAAAAATAAGGATGATTCATTATTTAATTTTTATTTAAATGATATTAAATAATAATTAAAAGGAGATGAAGTAAATAAAATGATCATTTGTTATTTAATTAATATTAAGTAATAAATGGAGATAATTAATTAAGAAGTTATTATTTAATGATATTCAATAATCATTAAAGGAATTGAGGATAATTAATTAATTAATTAAATGATATTAAATAATAATTAAAGAAAAATAAGGTTAAAAAATAATTATTTATGTAAAGATAAATAAACAAGTAAAGTTAATTAAATTAATTATTTATTTAATATTAAAAAAATAAAAGGAAGAAAATAAATGAATAAGGAGGTGATTAAAGAATTTACATTTAATTGTTTATGTCTTTAAATATTACTAAAGGAGTAAATCATTATTAAATATTTAATGATAATAGCAAGTGATGAAATATTATTAAAGAATTAATAATATTAGTAATTAGGTGAATATTATTAAGGGCTTAATAATATTAGTAACCAATTAAGATGTTGTTCAATACTTAATAACGTTTCTAACTGAATGAGGTTGTAAGACCCCAAATTTTATGAAATACAAAATTTAATTTTTCTTCATATATATATATATTTTTTTCTGAAACAGTAAGTGGTTAAATTGATAAAGTTAAAAGTTAAGGATGTTATGTGTAAATTATATTATGTCAGACAATAATCGTTTGGTCGGGAAATATTCGTTCTGTCGGGGAATATTCGTACGACGGCGCCGTACGAACCAATCATTGGTGGACCCCACAACGAATAATTATCGGATATAGAAAACAACATAAATAATTTTTAAATGGTTAATGGTACTATCACTTTTAATTGTTAAAATATCCGGTGGTAAAAGAATAGTAATATACGGTATTGCACAGTAACATACGGTATTGCACAGTAGCACACGGCATTGCAAAATGTTTCGTATTATTAAAATGATAAAGTGGTTATGGTACAATATTTGACTTTATTGTCACATGCACAATAATTCATATTATTAAACTGATAATTGTCACAGTAACATATGCACAGTAATTCACATTATTGAATCAATAATTGTCATGACACAGTAACGTATTCTTTCTTTTACATACTTTTTGTATTATTGTTATCTCTATTATGATGTTATTTAAACAGTTGTATTTCATTAATTAATTAACTTGATATCTAACTTAGAGAGCCAACTACACTGTATTTATAACAATTAGTCATAATAATGAATAAGTGTGAATTATTATTGAATAATTGAATTGATAAAGTTATTTGTTTATAATATAAAGTTAGGTGATATAAAATGAATGGTATAGATTAAAGATAATATAGAATTTGAAATGGATGATGTAGATTAAAAGATGATCTTTAAATGAATGGTTTAGATTAAGAAAATTTTAAAAGATGAAATGAATGGTATAGATTAAAGATAATATAGAATTTGAAATGGATGGTGTAGATTAAAAGATGATCTTTAAATGAATGATTTAGATTAAAGAAATCTTAAAAGATGAAATGAATGGTATGGATTAAACATTATCTTGAAATGAACGGTTTGGATTAAATTAGAAAATCTTGGTTATGATAAGATTTTTTGCTATAAATAGAGGCCTTAACTTAAGGATTTTTCATAAACTTCCTTACTTATTCTTTCTTTCACTCTCTAAATACTTCTTGTGTAAGTTCTCTCTAAGTGTGCTTAAGTCATCTTGAGTATTTGTGAATATCTATAAGTGTACGAGTACTGTTCAAGTTAATCAACCTCATTTAAATCAATATCCAGTCACGTGTTAAGGTAAGGAATATCATCTTCTTTCATATTTTGCTATTCAAACTTACTACGGTAATGGATTATCATTATTTGATTTTCGAAAATAATATCGTTTCTTTCTTACTCATAAGATGTGTCATTTATTTTCATGTATTAAATTGTGGGAATAACCTTACGGCGCGGATTACCGCCTGTTGGTGAATAACCTTTCGTATTCATTCCTTATTAATCTCTGAGAATAACCTTACTGCGCGGATTACCATCTGTTTGGTGAATAATTCTTCGTATTCAATTTTTATTAAATTGTGAGAATAACCTTACGGCGCGGATTACCGCCTGTTGGTGAATAACCTTTCGTATTCATTCCTTATTAATCTCTAAGAATAACCTGACTACGCGGATTACCGCATGTTTGGTGAATTACTCTTTGTATTCATTTCTTATTTGTCTCTTGTGGAAATAATTTGTTTACACGAATTATCACATGACACTTTTATTCCATATTCGTTTGTAATATCATTTTCTTTCATATTCGTAAGTGATATTATTTTCCTTTATACTCATAAGGGATACCATCTTTTTCATCTTCCATTATTCAAACTTGCTATGGTAAGGGATATTAATTTCCTTCACCTTTTGTTAATCAAACCTGCTACGGTAAGGGATATTATTTTCTTTCATACACCTAAATTGAAACTTATTATGGAACTATTACTTTTATAATTCCTAAAAATATTATATGTTCCATAATAGTTACACTTCATCAATTCAACTGAACCTTCCTATTTACGTGAACATTTCTATTGAACTGTAACCGTTATTCTAAACTATGGATCTTGAATATCATTTTTGAATTTTACTCCACATCATGTTGATAATTTGGACATTATTTGAATCTGCACAAAGTAAACTTCTGATACTTATTGTTTATCCTGTTTTTTCTGTTCATCATTTATATCATTCTAATCATCAAAAATTAAGTTGTTGTGAAGATCTGGGGCCGGGGGCACAAATGCGATATAATTGTTGAACAAATGATAGGTTAAAGGCGTTATAATAGGTTAAAGGCGATACATCTGTTCGGTGTCTTTTATGACATGTGGTGAATGTTCTCTTTGGCTCGTAGTGCAAAGATGAACTGTTGTTTGGTATGATTATGACCAAAGACTGATTCTAGCATAATCATGATCGTTGGTGTTATATTGAATATCTTTGGCCCGTAGTGCAAAGATGAACTGTTGTTTGGTATGATTATGACCAAATATTGAATACTAGTATAATCATGACCGTTGGTATTATATTGGATATCTTTGACCCGTAATGCAAAGATGAACTATTGATTTGCATGATTATGACCAGGAACTGTGAGTTGCTCATTCCGCTGGTATTATTGATCTGAACGTTGTTCAAGAATTTAACTGCAGTTTTTAATATAAATCTTGTAGTCTATTGTATTCTATCAAGAACTCAACTGTTAAAGGCTAATGATAATTTATTCGTCATTATCTTAGTCATATGATATTTCTTACTGGCTATTTGAGCTCACCCTTTCTTTTTGTTCCATTATTTTTCAACAGGAGATGGGAACGTAGCTGGGTCTAGTCGGGGAAAAGAGTGAGAGTCCGAGGGATAAGCTATCGTAGTCTTCACGTGTTGTAAAATAATGTGGCAATAATAGTGAAGACTTAGTTGTGTATTATTATACACTGTATTGTTAAACGTTGTACTACCTTATAATAATTTTGTTGTAGTCTTTTGACAACTCAAGTTTAGGCTGTATGGGCCCAGATTTGGCAGTGTCACAGAGGTATTATTAATGTATAATAATACTGGCCCGTATTAAAATATTATCCAAGGATGATAATATTATCCTATAATTTATGAGTTAGTAAATAGAAAACTATGTGTTGTCGAGTCAATTTATTTGA